>JAHWFO010056006.1:1026492-1079928 GCA_023313115.1 Rhysida immarginata
AATTCAATAAACAAACCAAAATTCAATATTTATAAGATATATTTTATTAGTCGAATCCTTCAAAATCCGATGTTTCCGAATCGGAATGAAATAAAGATAAATGGTCGAAAGTCAAAAGTCGTTGGAGAGAGAAATACTGGGAGATTATGCTCGTCGAGATTGAAACCAAATACTGATTGCCATGAAACCAAAAGCGACCCCTTATATATCGCAACAGGTGTCATACAAGCGGGCGTCGATTATTCTGATTGGTTGACCTCTAGCGGGCGTCGATTATTCTGATTGGTTGACCTCTAGCGGGCGTCGATTATTCTAATTGGTTGCCCTCTATTGATGAACGCGAAAATTAGACCAGTTGATCATTAGCCAAATGGCCTCTCTGGGCAAAAAGCCACACTAAAAGCGTGGATTATTTGAAATAATTTATTTCCTGTTGATGACTGATTACACTGCGCGATTTGCGGAAAACATCGATGTTGGATATCATTGATGCGTGAAACCATCGATGTTTCCGCTGTCCTTCGATGAAAACGGCGATGAAAACCACCGATACTATAAATTCGTCGATGATAAGAGTGCTTTATTATCGAGTGAATCACCCGCTGTTGATGGACGATCACGCTCGATCGCTATCGGAGTGAATTTTTAATCATGTGTAGAATCTATCTATCTTCTCTTTTTTTTTTTTTTCTCGATGAAATCTCCGGTAGTAGCGCCGCGGTGGCTGATACGCCGCACACGCCGAATTTTTAACTTTTAATAACAGAAACGCCGCGGCGTTACTCCCGAAAATTACGGTAATCTGTTAATTTCCTTTAGTGTCAAGTGTTGATCCTGAAAGTTTGAAGCAAAGATCTTTTTCCGTTCAAATGTTATTCGCCTTTTTCTTTGGTCTATACCCTGTGAAACACCCGGTACATGATCGTTTGTTTCTAATAAATAATATTTGATTAATTTTCCATTTTCTGATAATATTATTTATTAGACTTATCTGATTCCATTTTTCCATCGTTTGTGTCTGTGTGCTCTGCAATTCCAACAATCTGAGCTGGGTTATTCACTAATTGATAATCTATTGTTGCATTCGCACTTTACTTTCGATATCTTGTAGCCAAACTTGGGCATTTATCACTTCAAGCAAACCAGTACCTGGGCGAAACTGATACAGAGCTGAGCGAAGGGACTACTTTCTCTGCCGCCTCGCACTATTTCTCATTTACAATCACAAACAGACAACCAATGTTATAATTAGATATAGACAGTGGCAGGTTTAACGGTAAGCGGACTAAGCGGATGCATGGGGTCCCGGGATACCATAGGGCCCCGAATGTTATAAAAAATAGACAAAATTATCGTTTAACAGGTAATTAATTAAGTAATTGAAAGTAAGTTAATTTATTTTATAGAAGGAAGCTTTAATTATTAAAATCAAATAGCAGTAAATTTTGAGGGCTCCAAAATTGAAGCTCCTAACTTCAGTTTAAGGACCCCAGAATTTTTACCGCTTGGGGGATTCGCCTAA
Source organism: Rhysida immarginata (assembly GCA_023313115.1). NCBI lineage: Eukaryota > Metazoa > Arthropoda > Chilopoda > Scolopendromorpha > Scolopendridae > Rhysida > Rhysida immarginata. The sequence goes on from JAHWFO010056006.1 coordinate 1,028,015, forward strand.
CTTGAGCCGTCCTTATTATTATTAACCCCCTTAAAACTTAATTCCTCCTTAAAGCAAGCATTTAACATCAGCCCTTGTCGACGCAACATAGAAACACAAACAGCCGATTGTTGATAAAAAGACAACTTGCCGATTGTTGACACAAACTTTGCCTTGCTTTGTTGGTCCGTGCATATTGTTAGTGAGATATCTCCTATATTTTCGATATTGTTACCATCTGAATATCGATTAGAAGAGCTCAGGAGACCAATGGGAGGTCAGACATGAACGGGACCTATCCTACGACACTTCCCGGGACTTCGAGGTCCTCTGTGCAAAATTTCAGCCTCAGGGGTTGCCCGGTTCAGAAGTTATGGAGTAACAAACAAACAAACAGACGGAAAGTGTGCTACATACACTGATTGGAAGAAAGTAATTGGACACTTTCGATTTTAGACGTTTTCTCGAATATCTAGAAAAATACTTGACGAATTATCCTGAAATTTCAGGGGTGTAAAAAGGATGTTGCACCTCAGATTTCAGCGAAGGTTTTCTCCCGAAGGCAAATAGGGGACCAGCAAAGAAGTGAACCAAAAAAATAATGTTTGGAATCGCCCTGTAAAAAATAATGCTTGAAATGCATTGGTTAAGAGGCTTGTTTTACTATTCTGTGTTCATTTGTATGAGAATTACACGTATATTCATGGAGATATAACGGTTTCTTTAAAAAGGTCGAAATGTTTTCGTAAATTTTTTGTTTATAACACGCAGGATTTTCAACCTAATGCAATGCCATTTACAGGAAACTTGACAAACTACAGTACAGACAACACCCTGCAATCAGAATAGAAAAATATTAAATATTTGATGAAATATGAGCATTTTTACTAAATAATGTTTAACTGCGCATGCGTTACCAAATTGTCTTTTGCATAATTTAATAGCCAAATGTATAGAGCTACTCTTATAAAAAGCCCAAGCAAATATCGTGAAAATTGAGAAAGATATCGCCGATAGAACGAGTTGAATTTCAGTTCCTCTCAAAAATAAACGAAACGATAAGGGGCTTCCTATAAAACTTTTATTTTTGGATCGGACACCAGTATCAACTTCTTCTCCTTACGCTGACATGAAAATTTCCAAACTGAAATCGAAAGTGTCCAATTACTTTCTTCCAAAGATTGCTCATCAAATACAGGATTTTGTATAATTCGATGACCATCTTTGGACCAAATGGATATAGCAATGAAACAAATAAGAGTACTCCATATAATCTCCCTGTACAACTAATCACTTGCCCCATCGTTTCACTAGCCCCTCAAACTCAGGAGCATAAAACTTTTGAGCTGCTGTCTGAATCAGGCAGTGAATTCCCTTTGTACAGCTTTATCGCCGGAAAAGTGAACCTTAGTCTTCTGGGATCACTAAGACATTGTTTACGACATTCCGTCAGCGATAGTAAACTGTAAATGCCGACTCCAACTGTAACATCCTCATGAAACTTTGTAATGTCATTCGACGGAAGCGACAGAGTTCCTCATCAAAGGCGTGTTGTTTTTGCATGATAACACGCCTCCTCATATTGCCAACAAAACAACTGAGATGCTTTGAAAATTCAATGGGAAGTGATTAGTTGTACAGGGAGAATATTGTATGTGGAGAAATAAAAGTAGTTTTCAAGACAGTACTCTTATTTGCTTCACAGCTATATTCATTTGTGACTTACTTACTGACTTCCCCTCGTATGTAAAAATAAATGCAAATACTTGAAACAAAAAGGAAGGAGTACAAAAGAGGGGAAAAAAAAGTAACTTACCTTTTTTCCTGAACAAATTTTTGGTGATTTCTTGCAGAGCAGAAATAAGTAACTTACTCCTGCTGCATTGTATGCTATTTATTTAGCAATTACAGTGCTATTACCGATCATCACATACCAATCAATGCATTGTGAATTTGGCTTAAGAGCTCATTGGCTTATTAAGTTAAGATCTTGCAAGGTGAGTCAATGTGACTAATGATAACTTCGCTTATAATATCCTTCACCAAAATTTTCCCCGTAGACTGCGAAATTCCCTGACTTTTCCCGCAGTTACAAAATTCCCTGACAATTCTTGGTTTTCCCAGTTTTCCCTGTCTGTCGCCACCCTGATACACAGTTACTATATTAATTTATTACTTGTTTAATAAATCAGGCCATATTTTTTATTTAAATATAAAAGTGGACCCTTCATTCTATAAATAATTTCTTGTATAAAGAAAAATGAGAGATAAGGACGTCACAAAATTACACAATATGTTTCAGAATGTGTCGGGTCCAACAGCATATTAATAAATGCTAAATGTTTCAGAGGAGGTAAAAATTATTGTTTCTTTTCATGTTGGGTGTTCAATGTAAGTTTACAAACACTTTAAATAAATTTGTGAAATGATTTTTGAATGGATATATATTAAGAGAAGGACGAGACACAAGAACCCTGGAATACAATAAATAATAGTTATTAATTAAAAATACAAATTAAATAAAAAATAAGGTATAATAAACAAAAATAATTAATCTAAATCAAACTAAAAAGCTGACATTTCGGATAGAGACTATCCTTTATCAAAGCAAAAAAGGATAATTCTCTAAAAGCAAATAGAATATTAGAGAATTATCCTGGAGTTATGAAAGTTGTACTAACGGACTGGTTTATATATAGTTTGCATGGGGAATAGTAATACGGTATTGGCTGAAAACTATATAGTAATACGGTATTCCCCATGCAAACTATATATAAACCCGTCTGTTAGTACAACTTTCATAACTTCAGGATAATTCTCTAATATTCTATTTGCTTTTAGAGAATTACCCTTTTTTGCTTTGATAAAGGATAGTCTCTATCCGAAACGTCAGCTTTTTATTTTGATTTAGATTAATTTTTATTTTTGTTTATTATACCTTATTTTTTATTTAATTTGTATTTTTAATTAATAACTATTATTTATTGAAATGATTTTTGCAGTATTCCATTAATTTGAAACGACCACTTTGCATTTAAAAAGGGTTGACAGGCAGAAAAAGAGAGTTATCTTGATCATATTTATTGGGGATAATGCTGAAAAAAGGGGCATTAAATTGATTTATGCCGCAAATTATAAAATTTCAAACTTTTGGTGAGAATTGAACCTGACACTTGGAAAACCAACATCGTTTGGAATATTCCATTGAATTGAAATGAAGCTGTACATGTAATTATAAAGATTGAACATATTAAATTATTAAATGATTAATCCATGTTAAATTAGTTTAAAGACTGAACTCCGCTCCAACTTGCGAGCAAATGAAATTGATGGCTTCCTAGTTATAGCAGGAGACTTCAATATTAATTTTAAGAACAAATCAAAAAATAAAATATCAGAATACCTTCTGTCACTCGGTCTTACTCCACGTATTCAAGAATATACGACAAGACAGAATTCAGCAATAGGCAATATATTCAGCAATTTCCCTCTACAATCCGGTACCACACATTATCTTTTTACAAATTTGGGTCAGATTTAAAAAAAAAAAACATGGTAGATAACATATTCACCGTATGGAACCCTCTCCACGCGAGCTCGACTCGCACTTGTCCATTTTTTTTTAAAATTTTATTTCATTTTACATAATGAAAAAATTAATTGTAGGGAATATAAAATATAAAAGACAATCTTGGAATTCAGAATAATTTCTAAAAGTATTTTTTAATGTCCAAAAATATCCTTTTTTTGTCATTACAAATTAGATAAAACATCTTATATTTAATTAATAGTAAATATATTTTTTAAACTTATAAAAAATTGTAATTGTTGAATAATAATTTTTAACTTAATCAATAAAATAAAAGAATTAAAAATAAGTAAATAAAATAGATATTGAATAACAAAAACAATTAACACCAAATTAGTAAAATTTCTAGATATTTTAATATACATCATAAAATTTTTTAATTAAATCATAAAAAAATTCACTATCAGCATAAAGCATAATACAAAAACCAAACCTGATATCGTGACCAAATTTTTTACAATAGACATACCAAATATATATACCAATATTAGACAACATAAAAAAGAATTTATATAAGCATTTACGTTTAGTAAAATATTAAAAATCATAAAAACTATCAATTTATGTTTCATTAACAAAATTTATACCTAAACAGGTGAACCTATGGGTAGTTCATTATCACCTATCATCACAAATATTTATATAAACCGTATGGAATACTAATAATTAAATACCTCACAACATAAACAAAATATCTAAATTTAATTAAAATATTGAGATGACATTTTAATTATCACCAGTAACTCTATGCAAACAATAGTACAACACCCATTAACTTTTACAACCATTAACATGGAGAATAATAAAATCACAAAAAATAATAAAATATTAAAATTAATATTTGAGGTATAAGAAAAACCCAAATAAGGCCCACATTATCTATCAGAAGGGTCTGTACACCAAAAATTAATACAATCAAATAATTTCAATGAATTTCAATCTAACCTCAAAATAATTAGTTATTTATATAATAAAAAAAGAAGTTATGTTATTTTTATTATTTATATAATAATAAAAATAGAAGTTATCAGTAACAAATACACAATAAAATTAATAGACGACTCATTCATAGAAACATTAAGAACAAAACGACTCAAAAAACATACACAAAATAACCAAATTAAAAGGTATTCAAACATCATGCAATACAAAAATTCTTCATAAAACAGAAAAAAAAAATTAGAACAAATACCCAACATTAAATAATACCAAAATTAAAAAAATAACCGTGCTTAAAAATTAAAAAAAATAAGCAAAAGAAATGAGCACTGGCGAAGGTCTCCATTGAAAATAAGCTTAATGTATGGTGGTCAATAGACTACTGATACATTGAAGCCACCTAGTGGGAGTAGTTTTCCCCAATTACGTTTTTAGCATCGAGAACAAAGGAGTTGACCAACCACTAACTTCTAGTAACCATGATTATATCATTATATAAGGGCTGCTAAAGTCCATCCAACCTTACTTTGTGACAGATGTAAACAAAACAAAACAAGAAATTAATCCTCCTGAGGAAAGTATAGGAAGGTAGTGGAAGCCCTGACTCCATCTGTTTTACCCCTTCATCTGCACTTTTTAACCCCCTTCCCCCAATGTATTTTTTATCAAAACATTGAGTTTCTCGAACGTAGTATTTAGAAAATATAAAAGAATCCTGTCTTCTTTCATTTCTCATTGTTTTTGATCAAATGATATATCACATGCCATTATGTTGCCTTAGTTCTAAAGACCAGGTGACTGCCACCCCACAACTCTGACCCAGTGGGACAATTTGGCCCAAACTTCATAGTAATATACAGTAGATTTTGCCTAGAGGAATCTTCATATCGAATTTCACTTTTTTACATACATAAAAAATACCACATAGATCACTTGTAATAATCACTCTAATTTTCACCCCTATAATTCTGATCTCAGTGGATCAATCCAAACCAAACTAAATAGTGAAGAAACACATGCCCATAGTAAGCTACATTCCAAATTTCAACCTTCTACCTCAAAAAATGTAGAAATTATGAAGGGGATGGACAGACGGACATTGTAAAACCAATAAGTAATCCATTCTTCCGCTACTTAATAACATATCCCTCCGCATACTCCTGTGATTGGATGAATCCATGGCAGTTCTTCTCGATACATGTGGCTTGAGAAGGTCATCTCTTTATCGTTTAATCCCCTTGAATCTCTATCTTCTTATCTTTTAATCCCTTCTGTTCTCAAGAGATATAATTGAAACTCCAGCATACCTTTAGGGTACAAGAAAAATATTTATTTCAATGAAAAGCTAAAATTACCTTTTAAAATATGTTTATTATGAAAATCAAATGCAGAATATAGCTTAAACAAAAGTGTTTGGGCCCATAAACAAATTTTGATTTAATTTATTACTTTTATCACGAAATGTATTATAAGAGATATAATGCTATTAGTATAATCATTGTCATTTTTTTTAAATACAATTTTCAGTAAATCAGGATAGCTTAAGTAAAAGGATAAAAAAATCTTTTTTTCTATTTACCTGACTATAAGATGAGTTTTTTCTAAATTAAAGGGCCAGTGAAAGGGGGGGAGTGCTTAAAATTGCAAATTATACAAATATGCCGACATTTGCAAGTTAATGCTTAAATCCTTCACCTCGGCTGTAAAAGCACTGCCATTTACTGGCATTCTTGTTATGATCACACGAGATTTTATGATAGCTTTAACGATAGATTTTAATTTTTTAATAAGTATTTATGCTTCTGCCATGTTCATTAAAAAAAAATTTCTTTTTCCTAAAAAATTTACCTTAAAAAAGTGTGATCGTCTTCTAATCGAGTCGTCTTATAGTCAGGTAAATAAGGTAACAGGGAAAAGACCAATTGGCCAATCGCATTTAAACTTCATTCTTCATATCAGACCAGTTGATGATTGCAACAGTTGAAATGCATTGTCATACTTAATAAAATTTTCTCACAAAGCCAGCTAGATAAATTAGGTGTTTTTATTTCTGCATTGCTTACTTCAAGATCAGTCTGTACTTTATTAATTTAAAAAGACTGTGTTTATAAATTATATCCTGTCTTCTTATCAAATATATAATTTTTTTTCCTGCATGACCTATTTCTTAGGGATTATGTAGGCCTGATTTCTTGTTCTCTCATTCACAATGAGACTTTTCGTGTTCTCTCTTATCTATTTTTTTTCTCTGATAGGGAGGGAACCTTAACCAGCTGCTGCTTTCCCGATCTTTCCCTGCCCACCCTCCATGCATTTTCGTATCAGCGTTCCCTATCAGTGCTGTGGACACATCCACGACTGCAGCGCACGCAATGAGCACTTTCAACAACTCAGGGTCATTTTCGTGGGAACTATAGAGTATATAAAAATACAGGGTGTCCAAAGAGTCTGGTAACATGGCAGATATCTCAAAAATGCCAGGTAGGCAAGATCTGATGAGTGCGGTTTATAAGTAATCGGGAGTTGGGGAATTCATTACCGCACTCAAATTTGACTTTGACCCCCAAATTTAAGGTCATCCATTTGCTAGCTCGAAAACTATTAAAGATGGAGAAAAATTTCCAATTCCTACCCTGTAGAGCAACACTACATTAGTCTAAAAACAATTTTTAATCACACACTTCTCCTTGAAAGATTTTTAGAAAATGGGCGAGAAAGAGTCACTCAAAGTCAGATTTACTGGCCAGGTTGGCTGAGGTTTCTAAAACATTTGAATTGCAGTGAAGCACACCGTTGGGAATTTTTTTTCCTTGAGTGACTATTTCTCACCCATTTTCCCAAAATCTCACCCGGCATCTGATGCCTCCTTGCACTGCGTTGTCCATCGTAGCCATCGCCTTATCGTTCCAAGCTTATGCATCGGGTGGGCCATTCAGCTGGCCGCCTGCCATGAGGGTAGATTGCCTCACGCCTCGCTCGCCGTCGTTAGCTTTTCCTCACTCATATTATATGTGCGTAATAGTCTGATCATCCGTAATCATCGCTTGTTGTTCCGCGATGCCACCGTCGGGCTGGCCGATGAGCTGGCCACCCGGCGCGAGGGCGGGTCACTCCACGCCTCCTTGCTGTCGTTCACACTGCCAATATCAAGAGATGGAGAATAAGATGGATAAGAGAAGAGAGCGTATAACATGCTTCCGAGGATTTTATACCTCCGTAGAAAAAAGCGCGGGAAGAGCCTTCGCCAATGTGCTTCTCACATACATAAATCAAATAAGTGCAACAGAAAGTAAGCAGTGTTCCGATAGGACAAAAGGCCCGCCAAAACCCACGCTTCAGAATCAACCGCCACTTACACCTCCCCCCTTTTTGAAAGACAAAGAGAAGCAACTTGACTGTGATAAAATTTTATGAACTATTAAAATTTACAAAAACTAACAATTGTTGTAATAGACATGCTTTCTAAAATGGAAGAGAATACACTAAAGAAACTGATGGTGGAGTTTTGTGATTAAATAAAAAAACAAACATTGATTGATTTTCTTTTTTTTTTTTAAATAAAAACAAAACAGCTCAATAAAATAATGTGCAGATTTACATATAACATGTGCATCTGCGTTTGATGAATCTAAATTCATCACAAGATTTTAAACAAAACTGTCTTTCAAAATTACTTGTTTGAATCTAACCCCCCGTTTGTACTATGAAATTCTTAGTTCTATATAGCATGGCTTCATATGACGCATTTTCTAGGAACTTACTGTGACAAAAAAATTAGCACCAATATCATTTTTAGTGAAATAATTTAACAAAAAAAAATTTAAAGCCTTTTTAGGAATAAAGCTTTGTACCTTTAGTAATAATTTCAGCTTTACAGAAACTAAATATTTTAGAACTTAAAAAAAAAAAAAATTCTCTTTTACAGCGCTTTTCTACGCGACAAAAAATTAGCACTAGGACACAAAATCCTATAAAGAGTCCTAAGATCTAGTGGATTTGCCTTGCTGATGAATTACCTCAAAACTATGATTATGCGTCTTTGTGATTAATTCTCTGATTACACTGGTCTGCATGAAAAAAAGCCCCGACTCAATTTTGGCTGATTCTTACGTAAAATGACCTCCTGAATTCGAATATGACCTCCATTTTTCCCCATCACCCACCGTTTTCGGGGGATGCCCCCCAACCCAATTTTATCATTTTTCAATATATTTCGATTTATGAAAAGGTTTATTTCAGCTTTTATAATTCTTTTGAGGGTCTTGAAGGGTGAATAGTACTAGAAAATGACCATGTATAGTAGGGAGGTATGTTAGGGGGTGAATTACCCCCTTTAACTGTTTAAAAATTCATTAAAATTTGATTAATTTTACTTTTTATTTTCACTATTTTCCCTTTATCTTTTATATATATATTTTTTCCATTAATAAAAATATAAACTTACAGTTCATTTGGTACTTGCTTTCCTTTATATCCCGAGGTAGACGTTTCTCTCATCAAAAAGCAGCAGTACTCTGCCAACATACTCGCATTCCACTTCCCTGAAAATCTTTTCTCAAACTTTAGCGATATCTTGGTGGAACCGTTCCCCATGTTCATCCGAAACTGCTCCTAAATTTCCAGGGAAGAAGTCCAAGTGGGAATGCAGAAAATGCAGTTTAAGAGACATGTTACAACCCATATCCTTGTATGCTGACACCAACTCCTCGACATAATTAACACTTTTGTTGTTACCTAAAAAGTTTTTACACACATTTTGGAAAGCAAGCCATGCTCGTCTTTCTTTTTTTGGTTCAGATGTTCAACAAATGTCAAATCTTTGAAAAGTTGTCTAATTTGGGGGCCCACGAAAATTCCTTCCTTAATTTTAGCCTCACTAAGATGAGGAAATTTAGTTTTCAAAAATAGAAATGCAATACTTGTCCTGTCCATTGCTTTCACAAACTGTTTCATCAGTCCGAGTTGTATGTGCAAAGGCAGCAAAAAAATATTTTCTTTCGGAACCAGAGGATTGTTAGCGACGTTTTTCTGGCCAGAGGTAAACCTTTCTTGCAGAGGCCAGTTCCATGTCATATAATGTTTGTCTCGGGCTCGGCTGTCCCATTCACATAGGAAGCAAAAGTGTTTTGTGTAGCCTGTTTGCAGTCCCGTTACTAAACCCACAACTTTTAAGTCAGCACAAAATTTCCAATTATAATCATGATAACTGATTTTATCAAGAATTCGACTGATGTTGCTGTAGATCTCCTTCGTATCTACAGAGTATGCAATGGGGACTGATGGTAACTGATGAAAAAAATATGAAAAAAACGGAAAATCGATCAAATTTTAATGATTTTTTTAAACAATTAAAGGGGGTAATTCCCCCCTTATGTACCTCCCTGCTATAAATGTTCATGTTTCAGCACTTTTCAGTCCTCTAGCCCCTTAGAAGAATTTTAAAGACTGAAATAAACCTTTTCAACCCTCTAAATCTATCGAAAAATGATAAAAATGGGTTGGGGGGGCATCCCCCGAAAATGGTGAATGATGGGGGAAAACGAAGGTTATATTCGTAATCAAGAGGTCATTTTACATAAGAATCAGCTGAAATAGTGTCGGGGCTCGAAAATATTTTTAAATTTGCAGACTAGTGTTATGGATTGGTCTAAGTTTTCCCAACCATTACTGATGGTGCATCTCAAGTCATGAACAATTGGGTACTGTTGATTGTCTTTATGCACTTCCCATGACAATAACCCAAAAATGCCCTCAATAGGATTTAAATCAGGAGACATAGTTGCCCATTTCATTACAGTAATGTTCTGTTCTTCAAACCACCGTGTTACGACTTGTGCTTTGTGGATTGGCGTCCTTATCTTGTTGAATTATCCATTGATCACCTGCCACAATCTGTCCAAAATTAGGGAATATGCTTTGTAGCACTGACAGGTAGACTGCTGAATCAATTCGTCCAGTGAGAAACTTAACATCTGGAAACCAATCACTCCCCAGATCATCAGAGATCTACCACCCAGTTGTCTTCTTGACAGAACTTGTGCTTCCTTTTGCAAATCATGAAAATAATATGAGAATCCATCCAGTTCATCAAGGTTGAACTTCTTTTCATCAGGGAAGATGACATTCTTCCATTCTGAAATCCACCCCATGTGCTCTCTAGCAAATAGAAGTCTGTCTTGATGGCGCTTGGTTAGCCGAGGCTTCCTCTCGATGCACTCCCGTAAAAGATGCAGACATTCTTGGATTAGACATGAACATTTCGCAGATTCATGTCGACCTGAAGATCATCTCGAATTTGTCGTGTTGTTTGATCAGAATTGGATGCAGCTCTGAGAATGCAACGAGTTGTCCGTTGGTCAAGTGCACGAGTTCATCCAGAACATACTCTACAGGATTTCTCCAAGTTATTGGAAATTACTTTTGGACTTCTCTTCAATTGACGCCCAATTTCACAAATCGCGATGTTTTCTTGTTTGAGGGCATCAATCTGACGTCTTTCTTACTCTGATAATACAGAATCTCCTCCCATGTTACTTGAATTGTTATTCACATGAAATACAGTAAAACAGATGTATAAAGTCCACCCGCGAGACCAAGCAAAAGTGGTCGTTAAGCTCAGATGGTCGTTATATACAGGTTCAGTCAAAAAAATTACAAATCAACAAATATGATTAAAATCATGTATGTTCATTTCTTTGTACAAGAATCTAAGTTACTTTGTTTGCACTTTCTTGTCTATACATAGTGAAAAGTAAATTTTCAAAATGCTTTTCAAGCACATCCATGATTTCCATAAAGTGCGACCTTTCACCAGAAAGTCACGTAATACAGTTGAACGGTTTCCAACTGGACAATTCTGTGCGTTTGTGCTTTTAGACAGCTTTGATGATGATTATTCAAAACTGAAACTATGTCGTTAGAACTAGGTGACTACGATTGCAATTAAAAGCATTTGATTATCCAGACCGGGTGGACACAATAAGCGAAACGGTCGTTATTTTTAGACGAGATTTTTCGCAACCACTCTCTGGTTGTTAAACATAATAAACAATGTTAGTAGGCTAAAAGAACCAGTGGTTGCATATTTGTATCTCTTGACTCCGACTGGTTGATTACAGAGAATACAGAAGTGGTATAATTGGCACTTAGTTCAGCACTTGATTGGTTGATTACAGAAAAAAGTATAGTGATGTCGTTTGGCAGTTAGATTAGGACCTGATTGGTTGCATAAGTGGTGGTTATAAACAGGTTTTTTAGTATAGGTTTAGATACATAAGGGATCGAAAATGCCGTCGCTGGTCACGTTAGACAGGTGGTCGTTACGCTAACAGATTTCCCATGTAACTTTATGCGAGACCAAACAAAACTGGTCATTAAGCTCAAGTGGTCTTTATATAAAGGTGGTCATTAGCACAAGTTTTACTGTACTGCAATTCTCACAAGTCTATGAATGTTTCTAAATGAGATCTCACCTCTCCGCTGGTATAAATGAGCAAATACATATTCAAATTAACTTTTTACTAACTGGTGCTAATTTTTTGTCACACTTAAAAGTGTTGCATAAGGGAATTGTTTATTTTAAAGATGTAAATTATAAAAATATTTGATTTTCTTAATACTAAAGTTATTACTAACATTACAAAGTATCTGCATTCCAAAAAAAAGATATTAATTTTGTTTTTTTAAAATGATTTAATTGAAATTTATAGTGCAGGGTTCTCCCCAAGCCCTTTTGAATGGGTGTGCCACCGGCTGATTTTGGTGACCGTCCGGCTGAACACATGAAAAATTGCACACCACTGCAAAATATTTTAATTGTTTTTAATTTTTGTCTATCCGGCTATTTTATCTTTTCACCAACCTGATAAAATTTTCTGGAGAGAACACTGTAGTGGTGCTATTTTTTTGTCACTGATTGTGCTTTATAAAATGAAGGATAACTGTGCGTTTAATTTGTAATAGGGAACTCACTCTTAAATTTAATTTTAATTTTTATTTTTTTATAGAAATTCCCATTTATAAATGCTCCTCTCCAAGTCCTCCTATGTGGATTATGGTAAGTTGTGAGATTTACAGTTTTGATAAGCCTTTCAAATATTGTGAAAAACAAATTTTAATTTATAAAATCTCATTGGCTTATGAGCTGCAAAACAATTCTAAAGAATGATCTTGGAATAGTATCAATATATGGCTTTTGATATTTATTTAGTTGCAGTTAATCACATAAGATTTTTATCTTCCATATAAATCAATATTGGCATTATTCAATTTGTTGATGAGATGGTTTTAAGTTATGCTAATATCGATTGCAACTTATTTAAATGCATTCTGCACAGTTAAAATCTGACTTTTGAAAATAATAGGAGGGCAAGTCAATAAGTATCCACACACGTGTTTTAATGTTCTGTGGGTTGGCCATACTGATTTCTGCATGTACAGTTGGGTGCAAAAAGGTTTTTACCTGCTCCGTAGGGGCTGAGCTTAGCGGATGTTGATCGGTTGCATAATCAGGTGCTTGTACTAGGAGTCATGGCAGATTAGAATGGACCTGTCCCTTCTTAATGAAAATAGGGTAGCAGGTATACGCCTGGGATGTGCTCGTCACGGGCTCTCTCCTGACAATAATAAGCGATAGCGGCTGCCTCGAATGGCAGAGCTCGAATCCGATATGGATAGACATTTTTTTTTTTGTTGTTGTTGTTGTTCATTATCATGTTTTTGACTTCGTTTAAGTTTTAAACGGTGTATGTAAAGAACACCATAAACAGATTAAATTTTTTCACCCAAGTGTGCAATTTGATCTGTTTATTTGAGCGTTTAAAAAACTTTTCATGTTAATTGTCATGGCATGCTTTTCTCTATATTTTAGTTTTTAATAAAATATACACTAATTCATACCACCGTTACTTTTACAAAAATCCTCTTTTGTTCAAATCATTTAATATTCTCTACTATTAAAATATATAATCCTATATATTAAAACGCAAAGCATTTTTTGTAAGAGCAAAATTGGCACTTCTGCGCATGGGCATCTGAAGCCAACAAAGAGAGTTACGACAATCCATCAGAAGCCAGGGATTGTTGTAATGAGACAATATTCAATCATTGTTTTGAATTAAATAAACCGTGACCACCGAGAGAGAAGGCCTCCACAATGAAACTGAATACATTGTTGCATAGATAGTGCATTGTTATTCGTATTTCTACCAATAATAAGGCCTGAATTTGCACTATCTATGATGATGTAACAATGAAAAACCCTGAAAATGCTATGTTAAATGTTATATCGTTAGAAAGAGCTTTAAAAACTGATCATTTTATCTACTGACACTTTATGTCTCAGTTTAATACTTTCAGAGAAATTTAGTTTAAAACTATTTTGATTTTATATATTAACTCATTTCTTATTCTTTGTGCAAAATGAGATATTTCAGCTCTGACAATTTTTTATTTTATTATTTTTTAATTAAAGAGATGGGGATTAATAATAAGATGGGTTGTTCTCCTTCAAATTATGGCGGGGTCCATCTAGTTATATAATAAATTAAAAAAAAATTTCGGATAGTTTTGGCATAGTTGTCATTGATTATTTTATATACACAAAATATACAAAAAATGAGACTTGTAACCTTTCAAGCAGTCAAAAGAAAATAGCTTCCACTTACACCTGTAAATCACTTCCGCATCACACGATAACGAGCGCTGCATCAGCTTATCTCTTGATCATGCATATAATTATATTGATACTGTGCACCATTTATGTTACACTATTAACCAAATAGATTAGTTTATTATTAATAAAACAAAAATTCTCATCAGAACAGCCAAAATAATCTTTTTGTCAACATAATTGAGCACGTGACATAAAACTTGCCTTCCCCCGATGCTAAGCAAAAACTTAATGGAATCGTTCCATAGTAAGCGTGCTCGACTAGATACCTGGAAAAAGTAACCTCATTGAATTTAAGTATTGTAAGGAAGCCGAACAATTTTGACTTAGGTCAAAACCTTTATGTACCCGACTGTGCATGCCAAAACGTGCCACCCCTGTCTCTGCTTGTGGAAAGTTTCAGCATAATTATACAGGGTAGTTTTGTGCTGTGACATAATACAATGGTTACACTACTCTCCGTTTTCTCTAACAAGGGAACCATCTGAACTTGTATCTCACAGTTTCAAACTAAACTGAAATATTTTATTCACCTGAATAAACCATTGATGCTTGCGAAATAAGAAATCGGACTATTTGTTTCTTTAAAAATAAACTGCAAAAATGAAAGAGCTTCTTTGTTTGCACACACAGTGATACAAAGTTATGCCAATAGGTGAAGCAGTGGCTGAATTTATACACCTGCTGGTACTTGATGGAACTTCTTTTCTCCACTGCTCAAAAACTGCATGAATCCACTTCACATGAAAGTAATGGAACTACTTCCAAATGAATGGATTCTGAAGTTTCTAAACAAACTTTTATTTTTTTAAAATAGAGTATTAAAATTAGCTAATTGCCATCTAGTAAAAAAAAAAAATCTTTATTGTAATTTATAACTGTTTCCTTAAATTATTATTTTATTTTATTAATTTTAGAAGGACTTTTGCAAGGCAACATCATGATCTTCTAAATTTTCCAGAGCTGATGTCAGGTATTCGCGAGTGAAACAAAATGTACAGGGCAGGACTGTTGATATTCTACCAACATTGAATATGGCGACGAGAGTGTTATACCTTAGCCTACAACCACGATAGGATTGTAGATTTAATGCATTGGTGAAGATGTATGCATTATGTATCATGCTTTTTCCCTATTAGATATTTTTATTACCGTATATAGGAGAAGCAAAATTAACAATACTGCTGTAACTGCAATTCTTTGGCAACCACCGTTAAAGAATTTGCTTCTCCCTTCCCTTCATGCTTTTTTTTTTTTTTTGACTTTCCCTTCCTCTTCCAATTTGAATGACGCACTACCGTCACCTGTGCATCACCACTGATTCCATTGTATGCTTGGTTTCATTTTGTGTCGTATTTAAATAAAATAAAATGGTGCGATTTCTTTCTTGCTAAGGGCAATCATTAGCTTTAGGTGAATAAAATATTTCAATTTTCTTTGAAACTATGTGATACAGTTTTGGATGGTTCCTTGTCTTCTATATATATAAAGAAGGATGTTTGTTTGTGGGTTGGTTTGTTTGTTTTTTATACAAATCTACAGTTTTATTCCGATCTTGATGAAATTTTACATACTTGACCTTCAAAGCATGAGGAAGGTCACTGTCTATCTCAGATTTCGGAAAAATAATAAATATCGATAAAAAATCGATATTCATGGTTATGGCAAGGCATATTAATGAGAAATATCTCATGACCAACAATGCAAGGCAAAGTTTGTGCAACAATAGGCCCATCGTGTTCGTATCAACACGCAATTCACCAATAACAATGAGCACAGAATGATGCTGCAATGTTAAAGCAATCTTTCCAAGAATTATAACAATGAACATAAAATGATGATGCAATATGTTAGCAGTGGCATCCTTGGAGAGGTCCATCCATTGTGAGCTTTTAAAAAAATTTTTTATTGAATTTTCATTAAGAATTTTTACTGCATTAATTCTAAGTGTTTTCATCTGTTTATTTTTAAGATATTTCAAAATTTAATCAAAAAAAAACAAAACAAAGGGTCACCTAGCTTATTGGGTAGCACAGCAGATCCAAACATTTCATAAAAATACATTTTGACTATATTCTGTGTGAATGTGAATATTTTGGAGACTGAGATGATGATAATGCGATGATTGAACGTTCATTTCCAAGAATTATTAATAATGAACATAAAATGACGATGCAGTTACAAAACATAAATAACACAGCATCTATTGAGGAGGAAAAGGAGTCACACGTGTCTCCCTTGAGCTCCCTATCAAGCATCCAGACGACTGGCAATAATGTATGTGTCTGGAAAGGAAACAGAAAGAACGAGTATTGGTCAGAGGAACTCTGCAGCTAAAAGAGAAAAGACTATACGGGGAATGGATACATCTGAACAACGGAAGTTTCGAATAGAGCAAGAGGGTATAAGAGCTTCTGCATCAAGGGCAAGAAGAACTCGAGTCTAAAGTATCTGGTGATGCTCCGCAGTGGTGAGGCAAGTGAAGTAGAGTTTAGATAAAGTCCCGGTATATCACCTGGAATTCCTGTTTTGCGTATTTTTCTTAAATTGGATAGTCCCTTTGCTCTGTGTTGTATTGCTTGAGTTATTATTTAACCAATTTGGAGTTACAATTAAATTTTTTGAGATTGTTCTCTTTACCTACAAGTGTAATTATCCCGGGCAACACCAGGTACCTCTGCTAGTATGTAATAAAAGCATGCCGTGGTTTGTTTGTTTTTTGTGGTCTGAAATCCATTGAAAACTTTCAGCATTATTCGAGGGCAATGCTTTACGAAGTAATATGACGAAGTGTATATGAATTGATCGAGAAATTCCAACACAGTCGGACAAGCATGAAGGACAAAGAAAAAGCAAAATGCCCATTCACATCTACTGACAGCAATATCAAGAATACCCGTTCTATGATTCATGAAACCGACAAGTAAATATTGATGATGTGGCAAACGATTTCCTAACAGGAGAGTGGTGCATGAGTGTTTATTGCTCAGCCAAAGAAATTTTTTCTGTGGGCATCCAGTAGCTTGTACAAGAGTAAATCAAAAAGTAAGTTACACTCTGAAACAGTAAAAACAGATGTAAGTTAAGATCCTATACACACATTCTGAGGAAACGTGCACCATTTATTTCACTTTTCTACATAATCACCCAAAAATTGTAAACACTTGTCTGAACGTGAAATTAACTTTTCCATGCCCAAGTAAAAATCCGCTCCAGCGTTTCTCAACCATGTCAGCACTGAGTCTTTGACACTCCCATACTGATGATTTCTTTAATTCTGATTCGTCGATTGTGCAGAATCATCTCATTAACGCGGGCAACTTGCTTGGACATGGATGGTCTTTCTGCGGGGTATTCGTCCGTCAAATCTGAGCACCCGTTTTCGAACTGTTGGCACCACTTCACAATTACAGGACAAGAAATCACATTATCCGTGTAGACACTGCAAATTTCCTTATGGATTTCAGTGCAATTTAAGCCCTTTGCCCACAAAAAACTGACTGTTCCGCGAATCTCCAACTTGGAGTGTACAACCAGTTGCTGCGCCATGACAACAATACTCTTGTGTATGCAGTAAACGCATGAACACGTGGGATCATGCCACGTTGTAATTACAGACATACAGGCAACATCCTTAAAAACGGCGAATGATGTCGGCGCTATTCGACCACAGATGGTGCAGAGTGTAACTTACTTTTTGATTCATCCTCGTAGAATTCTGAAACAAATACAGGGTGAAGCATTTATCTTGAGACAACTGAATATCTCGGAAACTAAGCATTGTACGCAAAAAATGTCCAAAATCAAAAGTGAATTATTTCGCGGGGGAAATTCTGAAAAAATTCCTGGATCCGCCCCTGATAGACTCTGTCTCCATAGGACTGCTGCCCCCAAAAGTTTACTTGTGCACTAAAAAATTTTGAATTTTTGAAATTCTGACTGTGGATTCTTAAAGACCATTAAAAAATAGAATAGGAATGTCTGCAGACCCACTCTCTATCTCTTTGTCTTCATCGATAAAATTGAATTCAAAACTTTAAAAGTTCCACACTTTCAGGGCCTCTATCTCCTGAACAGTTGGATCAATTGAAAAAAACACCTAGAATAAAACATTTCTCGAATATTGTGTACAATCTGAATATACCATTAAAAATAAGGGTTCCTATTTAAGATTTCAGTTACCCCCTCCGCCCAGCCCCCCAGGGGGGGGGGGAGTAGTTTTTTAACTAATGAATTTCCCCTGCGAAATAATTCGCTTTTTATTTTGGACATTTTTTCGTACAATGCTTAGTTTCCAAGATATTCAGTTGTTTCAAGATAAATGCCTCACCCTATATATTGAAAAGCACAGAAACTATTAGGTCGTTCATTAAAAACGGGCCAGGGGAAATTGTAGGAAAAGTACCGTATGCACGAACCAGAAGACTGGGCTAAGATGTAGATACGAACCTGACAAATACGACGCAGGCGCTGTTCCCCGCTGTGGCAGCACTGTCGAGCACTGAAATTAAAAATAGATGACAGATGCGCAGCACGACCGTCCAGACAGTCAGTTGCTGTGATTGCGACGTGAAATGGCCGCAATGTAGGCATCCAAAGAAGCGCAGCGGGGTGTTTTGCAGGTTCCTAGCATCAGAAGGTGTAGATCGTCGTGAAATCCACCGTCGAATGGTGCAGGTGTACGGTGAGTACTGCATGTCAGTCACAAGGGTGAAAGAGTGGAACTAGCGATTCCGCGATGGGCGCATGTCGCTGGATGATGCACTTCTTTGGATGCCTGCATTGCTGCCGTTTCACATCACGATCTTAGCAATTGACTGACTGGACGGCCACGCTGCGCACCTGTCATCTGTTTTTAAATTCCGTGCTTGACAGTGCTGTCAACAGCGGGGAACAGCACCTGCTTCGTATTTGTCAGGTTCGTATTTACATCTTTCTCATGGTACTTTTCATACAATATCCCCTGGCCCGTTTTTTAATGAACGACCTAGTATATTGAAAAATGATACATTGGTAAAGTCTCTGCTTTTGTTGAATGGCCAAAAGTCACGGGAAGGGTTGTCCCATTTGAAGATGTGCAGTGTATGATTCCCAAATGTTGCGGCCAGATGCAGGTATGGCAATAGTGTAGATATGATATCTGACGTGTGTAGTGAGCATGGCAGCACATCACGTGTTAACTAATACTGAAAGTGAGATGATAATCGGTGCAGTACACATGGATCATAGCATATCGAAGATTACACAAGAAATCTGGTTTCCGAGGTCAACAGTGTCTAGGGTGGATCTTCAATATCGCAGAGACAATGTATCCACATGCGTAAACCGCCACACAGGACAACCACAAATGTTTGACGAACAGAAGTCACGTCACCTCCGCATACTTGAGCCATATGGGACGATCGATGGGCTACTGCGAGTCGGATCACTATCAATTTGAATGTGGGGCATTAGGAACCCGTTTCTATCAGAACTGTACGGAGACAAATGCACCGCATAGGCTTTAGCAACCGATGACCAACTTGTGTTTCTTTGCTGACACCTCAACACAGAGCTCAGCGAGTGGCATGGGCCCAAAAAGATCGTTACTAAACCATGGAACAGTGGTGGCGTGTAGCATGGTAAGATGAATTCCGGTTTCAGTTGTATCGATCTGATGGACGCATGAGAGTGCGGCGTAAGGCCCACGAAGCTATGGATCCTGCGTGCCAACAAGGTTTTGTCAGGCAAGACTGTGGCTCAGTTATGGTCAGTTATGGACTGTATTCAGTTATGCATGGATCAGTATCTTTCCAGAACGATTCCAACACCTCATAGAGTCCATACCTCGACTGTTACTGCAGTTTCGAGGGCTCGCAGAGGAACGACTCGCTATTAACATCACATCCAGTGCCTTCCATTGGCTCTACCACTCAGTTTATGAAACATTGTGTGTGGATACTTAACCCTTGTACTAAAGATTATTTATCATATTTGAAGAGGCTAAAAAATATGTTGTCTCTTGCCATCTGGGCTAGCTTGACAAAGCACTCTATCAATAAACAAAGAGTAAATATGTCTCGTGGAATTGGACAATTAGAACATAATGATGTGATAAAGTGGAAAAATATAAAAACAAGTGGTAACTATAAAAGAGTGATTTGTAAGCTGCATGAACTATATAATAACTGATTCCAATGTAAACAAAATTTGGAAATTGATAAAAATTAATATCCACTGAGATTTCCCCAAATCCTGTCCAACAAACTCTCATGTTTCTTGAAATGGCTAAATGATCTGATGGATTCTCTAATCTTCTGCATCTGTTGTAGGCCTCGATTAGACAGATGTATCACCTGGAACCAGAGATTACTTATTGACTGACAATTTAAGCTTTAGCCTGATCAATTTCTAAGATGGAAATGACTAACACCAGTTCCCCTCTGATTACAATGTCCTACTGAAAGAACTGAACTAAAATGAGTAACGACATACAATGTATGTTCATCTATTGTATCTAAGAGAAGTTACTCAAGCTTACGAAAATTACTAATGCTGCCTCTTTCTATAAAGGAAGTGATGAAAAATGAAAAAAAATTATAAATTATTGAAGCTGGTTTGCAAGTAGTTTGTTTTGCCACGTCTTACTAAGACCATTGAAAAGGCTATTTTCTTTGAACTGATCAACTATTTATAGCCAAAAATCCCCATCTAAAAGGCCAACAGCTGACCAGGAACATGCATGCAGATCACCTCTCCAGATCTATCCCCCTTTCTATCCAAATGTATCTTTAGAAAAATTTGATACACACTTGTCACTATGCTGGGTTTGTATTTCATCAAAAAAATCATGTGAATTTTTTTTTTATTTTGTCAATAATTGTCCTTTCCCGGTGATTGGTTGCATGATGACGTCAAAAAAAGTCACGTTTTACAAATGGAGGCGTGAGATAGGATCAGATAGGATATTCACATATCCCTTCAAGCCGCCCAGGCGGCGAAATGGCTAACACGCTGACTTCTGAGTCGCTGGATCGTGGGTTCGAGTCCTATCGCGGGCATGGTTCTTTGTGTTTGTCCTCTTTCAATGATAATATTCTGTATAAATCGTACCATTCTGTATCTCATATACATACCCAAATAATAAATAAAAAACATGCAATTTATATGTCATTTCCTTATAAAAACAAACCAATTTTAACATGCCAAAAAATAAGCTACCTCCGACTTCAATAAACGGAGAAAGGGCTTTAAGAAGAAGAAAGACGCATCCCTTCAACTACGTTTGTGCATCACATAACATTTATTATTGTGAAATAAATAATGGTTTTTAATTGTTGTATACCACAATGCAATAGTTTGCATGGTCGAGAATGTGTCAGCTTTCATTATTTACCAGCAAACAAATCACTTAGAGAAGCCTGGCGACACAAGTTGAGAATTGGGAAGAAATTAACAAGCAATATGAGAGTCTGCTCAAAGCATTTTATTTCTGAAGATTTTCTATATCTTGAAGGCAATTTCAATTATTTTCAGTAAGGTCTTCAATACGTTTATTTCAATAAGTCTTTTAAAATTATGGTTCCAAACGATCATGACAGAAATTAAATTTCATTGAAGTTTTGGTAAAGTAATATGCATGGAATTAATTAAATAATCTAGATAAATGTGATTATAATGTTCAGATGTACATTTAGAGTTGCTGTTAAATTACTAACTATTTGAGCTGACTAAATTACTAGCCTAGCTAATAGTTTGAGCTGCTAATAAAATGTTGTGAATAAAACTGTCACAAAAGAATCTGAAGCCTTGTTCTTTACACCTTCTACTATGTATGCTGTTGCTTTCTAAAAACTCAAAAGCATTTTCCAATTTGAAATTTTGTAACCTTTTTAAAGAATTTGTAGAATACATGGTTGTAGCACATAGCATGATCCTACCAACGTCCGCCATTTTCAGAGGATATCTGATAACAGATGGCGCCTAATGCTGGTGGGAGGAGTTAGCTGGGGGAGGACAATATACCAAAAAAATAATTGTAATTTGGTAGAATATTAACTCTTGTCATCTGATATGCAAAAATCTATGTGTGATTTGTTTTCTTATTCCATTCATCACACTGCATTTGGTTGTAATCAATTTCATCATATTTAAGTCATCACTTTCATTTTCTTCCATTCAAACAGTGACATTCACTTTATCTGAGAATTGTTATGTCCTTTACAAAAGAACCATCCTAATCTGTATCTCGCAGTTTCCCACCAAATTTAAATTTGTTACTCATCTAAAGCTACTATTGATGCTTGAAAATAAGAAATCACAATATTCAAAATAAACTGTGAAAACGAAAAAAATTGAGCACAGATAACCATACAAAAAATCCATTGTTACTAAAAATTGAGTCTTTGTATGACTATGTGCGCTCAAATTTTTTTTGTTTTTGTAGGTTATTTTAAATATTGCAATTTCTTATTTTGCAAGCATCAAAGCAAGTAGCTTTAAGTGAGTAACAAATTTCAATTTGGTGGGAAACTGTGAGATGCAGGTTCGGATGGTTCCCTTGTTAGTTGACTAGACACATTCAAATAGCCATTTTCATTTCATCCCAGAATCATTTCAATGTATTAATTTTCTCATTAAGACTACCATATTCATAAGATAATATGAATGAACAATATGAATAATAAATGATAGAGTTTGATAATATAATTCGATTGATTCAGAGAAATTTTTTGAAATATTATATTGTGTAGATAATGTGATCTGCTTACTGTAGTGATGCATGGTCTATTGTATCCTTAAATGTTCAAAAGTTTTAGGAATGAATACTTTGAAAATTTTAAAGATTTTATAAGTTTTCTAACTATGCATGACTGATTATCATATCTGAATCCTGGTTTAAATATGGTGATCTGCAATGTTATCAACTCTCTGATTACAGAGAGTGAAAATAAATCCAGTGAACTTTCTGCCGTGAAAATAAATCCAGTGGTGGGAATGTATATTCATAAACATGTTTAGATCTAATTTTTCTGAAAGTATCTCACTAAAAATCCTGAATAAAGGAAAGTATCAAAATACTGTCATCACTGCTGTTTATCATCTACAATTCCCTCCTGTTTTATCTGAATTCCTTTATGATTTAGAAAGCAAATCAGATTATTGTAATAATACAAACTCAAAATGTATTATAGCTGGTGACTTTAATGTTGATACTGTATTTTGAATGATACAAAACAATTTATCCAATAAAAACAAATTCTTAATAGTAACTTTTATATAAATTATACTCTATCTACCAAAAAGTACTTGGACACTTTCAATTTTAGACGTTTTGTCAAATTTTTAGAAAATACTTGATGAATTATCCTGAAACTTCAGGGGCGTAAAGAGCTACAGTGAAGATAGGGGTTCCCTTTATTACCCCCACCTACTCCCAGGGGATGGGGAGGGGGTAAATTCTGTTATTATTGGATAGGCACCTTCGATGAACCAATTTCATTCCAAACGTTTTTTGAGCCGAACTTACATTGAGTGGCCAATTTATTAAAACCCTCCTCAGTTCTTCATTGGTCCCCTTTTTGTTTTTAATACTACATCGATTCTTTCAGGCATGGACTCAATGAGATGATGAGTTGTTTGTGAAATCCAAGACCAGGTTTGTCCTGAAGGCAAATAGGCTTCATATTGACTTCTTATCAGTGTAAGGAGAAGTTGATCCTGGTGCCCGGTCCAAAAATAAAAATTTGGAGAAAACCCCTTATCATTTTGTTTATTTTTGAGAGCAACTGAAATTCAACTCATTCTGTTGTTGATATCATTTTGAATTTTCACGCTATTTGCTTGGGCTTTTTATAAGAATAGCTCTATACATTTGGCTAATAAATTCTTCAAAAGACACTTTGGTAACGTTTGCGTTAAACATTATTTAGTAAAAATGCTCATATTTCATCAAATATTTAATATTTTTATATTCTGATTGCAGGGTGTTGTCTCTACTGTAGATTGTTAGGTTTCCCGAAATGGCATTGCATTGGGTTCAAAACCCTGCATGTTATAAACAAAATACTTACGAAAAAAATTTGATTTTTTTTTTAAAGAAACCTTTATTCTCATACGAATGAAGACAGAGAAGTCAAAGAAGCCTCATAATCATATGCTACAGCTACAACGCATTTCAAGCATTATTTTTTAAAGGATGATGCCAAACATTATTATTTTGGTTCAATTTGTTGCTGGTCCCCTATTTGCCTTTGGGACAAAACCTTCACCGAAATGTATGAGATGTAACATGCTTTTTACCGCTGAAGTTTCCGGATAATTCGTCAAGTATTTTTCTAGATATTCAACAAAACGTCTAAAATCGAAAGTGTCTGATTACACTGTTCTACAAAAAAATAAAAAAATTATTTTTCTGGAGGTAAAATTAGTGATTCTTATAGAAATAAGCTCCCTAAATTCAAATCTGTAATTGCTTTTTCTCTGTCAGGTACAGTTTCCAAGTTATACATAGTTCAATAATGTATACTATGATAAAATGCACAATACAGAAATAAGTTGTTTACTCGCACACGCAGGCACAAAACAATGCTTCCTTGAATTCTCAACACATACACACTGATCTCCTGCACACTTATACTGTGCTCTCCAAAAACACTCCTTACTCCTAGACCATCCTCACAGTTTCCCTCCCTCAATAATTTTGTTTACATTCCTGAAGAAGGGGTGTCTCCAATACCAGCCTAGCTCAGGGTTCATACAAAAATTGGTTGAGTTTATATAGATTGAATCAATACACAGAATAGTTATCAAATTAATACAGTATAACAAATACGATGTGCGTTCAAGTTATAAGGTCTCCAAATTTTTTTCTCTGGCGTGAGAGAAAGTAGAAAGATCCGGATGCTTTTAAAATTTTACGGGAAATATTTCGTCTTTACTAACATAGATGGTAGCACTACACCATGTACAATGAGATTACCATGCGTGTTGCCACGAAGGATGTTTCATATACTTAAATGGCGAAACTAGTTGGAACTCCTGATGTCCCTCTGTTATACTGTAAGGCCACCACCTGTTTAGTTAATAGGAACAGTATTATGATCCATCCTTCCACCGATATAACTAAAAAACTGTGGCTGATAGCGAATTTCTGATTTCAGATTTGAATTTATCACATGAAATCCTTCGAAACACATATTTGCATATGAGAAAATTGACCCTTGTTGAAGAGTGTTAATTTTTGGTAGATAGTGTGTATCTGCCTACAAGAACTACAGTTAGTACTATTTCATGTATTGATCATATTATCAGCCATATTTATTTTCATAATTATGTTTCTGGCACAGTTTCTATTGATATATCTGATCGTGATTTAACTTTTCTACTTGATAAAAGTCACCAAACACCTATAGCTCTTAATAAACTTATATACTAATTTGACTTAAAAGAAATATAACCTGAACTGCTTAATTAACTTTCTTAAAGTAGAAAATTAAAATAAAATTCTGGATATACAAGATGTTAATATTGCTTATGATTCTTTGGTTCTTAGTGTAAGTAATATAGCAAAAAATTTTTATTCTTATACAGGGTGTATCAGGTTCGATGGTCATAAAGTACCTAGCGTGATCCTTTGCATGATTACAAACTTAAAGTTCCTTATCAAAAATGTCGAAAACTCAAAATTTAAATTGCGTTGTTACGTCATTTATGAACTTTCCGCACCAGCAATTCATTAAATTCAAAGGGGCGATTACGATTAAATCGGCGGCAATTGTTGAGATTAAATGACGTTTTCGACAGGTTTTCAGCAAACTTCGCGTGATGTTTAGACCCTTAACATTTGAGTTTTGAACATTTTGCATAAGGAACTTTAAGTTTGTAATCATGCAAAGGATCACATTAGGTACTTCATGACCATTGAACCTGAAACACCCTGTATAAATGGTGATGGGGGGTCAATTTTGGTATTGTTGGATAGGCCCCTTTAAGACCATCAAACGTTTTTTGATCTGATGCATAGCTTTAGAGATATTTCAGTGTCTTTGCTTAAATCAAACATCCTGTATACTTTGAAATGCAAGTATTCAGTGCAAACTCTATTTGACTGGGTTTTTCTGTTATCCACAACATAAAGGAAGATTCATAATTATAAGAAAAAAATTGCTCACTCCCTATTATAAAAATTATATTTAATTACTAGTATGACATGTGTATATTTTGCTGCACATTCAGATCAAGTTAACTGAAATTTAGCAGCCTAATCAATAAAATGGGCAAATTAAAAAGAAAAAAAATAGAGAATATAATATTAGAGTACAGTGCAGGATGCTGAACTGGCCGAAAAGAGAGATACTTACTTACTTTTCAAACCCGCTTATCCGTTAGGGTCGCGGGGGCAGCAGCAGCCCTATGGAGGATCTCCAGCGATCGCGATCTTCCGCCATCAGGTGCATGTCCTCCCTGGTAATACCCAAGCGACTCGAACCCAGATTCTCCATGTAGTCTAGCCACCTGGTTCTAGGCCGACCCCTTGGTCTCTTACCCACCAGCTTGGAAAGTAACAACTGCCTAGGAAGACCTTTGCAGCATCCGTATCAAGTGGCCATACCAGCGCAACTGAGATCTCTCAATGTAGAGAAGTAGCTGCTAAACATTTAAAGACTCCCTTATTGTGCTGCTGTGCACTCTATCTAGTAAGGTACACCTGCCACACCTCTCAGAAATCTCATTTCGGCCGCTTGTACCCGCGGTATCACTCTTTCGGTCATTACCCAAGACTCATGGCTAGGTGAGAATGGGGACAAAGATAGATTTGAGGACGGAAAGCTTGGCTTTGTTACCCAGCTCGCGTTTTGTTACCACGGATCGCACAGTTCATGTCTTAAACAGCTTGCTGCACCGATCCAGGCATCCATTTCTTTTTCTTGATGCCCATCACTTGTGAATGCAATCCCGAGATACTTGAACTTCTCCACCTGTCTCAATAGGGCTCCCCTAACATGGAAAGCGTACTGAACAGGCTGTCTGAAAGGACCAGAATCTCAGTCTTAGTCACACTGATCTTCATCCCAGCTTCTTCACATTTGGCTGCAAACTGTTCTAGTGCATGCTGAAGGTTCATGTGAGAAGACCCAAGGAGGACAAGGTCGTCAGCAAAGAGCAACCTCTCCACCAAACAGTCACCCACACAAGCACACTCATTGCCTCAGATGCCCCTGTCTATCCAGTCCATAAAGATAATGATCAAGAGGGGCGACAGTATGCACCTTTGGCGGTGAACGGTCTTGACTTATTGCCATTTATCCAGACACACATCTCAGAGCTTTCGTACAGAGACATGGTAGCAACCAGTAATTGCCCATCCACTCCATACTCTTGCAACACTTGCCAGAGCTTCTCCCGAGGAACTCCGTCATATGCTTTTTCGAGGTCCACAAAGCAAGCATAGACATCTTTTGCATATTCCCAGGATTTCTCAAAGATTTGCCTTAGAGCAAAGATGTGATCAGTCGTGCTTCGGCCAGATTGGAAACCACACTGCTCCCCCGACAGTTTGAAGTCGACTATTTCCCGACTTCTCTTCTCCAGACACTTAGCATACACTTTCCCAGGAATGCTGAGCAAGGAGATGCCTCGATAGTTATTGCAATCTCTCTGATCTCCCTTTTTGAAGATAGGGATCACAATTCCTGTCTGCCATTGCTTAGGGACCTGTCCAGATATCCAAGCAACCTGACACACTCGAGTCAGCCACAGGATACCATCCTGATTTAAGGCCTTTAACATCTCGGGCCGGATTTCATCATCACCTGCAGCTTTAGGGACTTAATTGCCCATCTGACTTCTGCTTCAGTGATACTACCGTGACTGTTCTCTGCTCCAAGGTGCACCTCATGTGCTTCAGTTGTTGCTGTCACCGGATTAAAAGAAGACATTCAAATTATTCCTTCCACCTATGCAATACGCTCTCCTCCGTTTTCAGAAGCCTCGCATCTGAACTCTTAATAGTTTGTGATGAAAGAGACTTCTTTCCATGGAGGCGGTGCAACGGTCTGCCAGAAAACCTGGTTTGTCAAACCATAGTCCGCCTCCAATTTCTCCCCGAACTTCTCCCAGGCCTTGGCTTTAGCTGTTGATACTGTCTTTGCTGCTGCTTTTCGCGCCTCAGTGTACCGCACTCGACTCAAAGGGGACTTATTTGCAAGCCATAGCAAGTAGGCTTCCTTTTTTGCCTTGACAGCTTCTTGGACTTCACCGTTCCATCATGCAGTCCTTTTCTCACCGCCCTGTGCCACACTCAGCCACTTACGACCATGGCACAATGCAGCCAAAGTAATCACAGAAGTTTTAAACAACTGCCACTCCTTCAACAGTACCATGATCACAGGGTAGTTCTTTGAAATTTGAAGATATGTTATCTGCAAAGGTCTTCCTCTCAGCTCTATCCTCCAATGCCTCCCATTTGATGTGCCAAGTCTGTCTGGACTTAATATTTCGCTTGGTTGGCATGGATTCAGAGAACCGCAAAGTGCAGACAACAAGGTGGTGATCAGTTGATAGTTCTGCCCCTCTCTCACACGAGTATCCAACACTGATCGGAATAAGTCAGCTGATACGATTACAAAATCAATCAGTGACTTCTGGTCCATTGCATCCCTGTACCAGGTATACTTATGGACATCCCTGTGCTGAAAGAAGGTGCTTGTGATGGAAAGTCCATTATTACAACAGAGATCCAACAAGCACCTCCCATTCGCATTTAAATTGAGGTCACCATTCCTCCCAGTCACGCCTTTCCACGTTTGGTCATCAGCCCCTACGTGTGCATTGAAGTCGCCCACCAGGATGACAGAATCTGCACTCCCTCTCCTGCTAAGAGCAGCATCAACTTCATCTAGAAAGAGTGGGTACTCTGTGACTGCTTTCAGAGCATATGCAACGAATAGAGAGAGAGAGACCGTTTCCTTATCTGAAGCCTCAGGAGACACAGTCTTCCACCTAAGGGGGTCCAATCTTCAACATAATCTGCCAGCTGGGGACTTGTGAGTATCCCCACTCCCGCCTGGGCAGTCATGTTAGGGTCGACACCTGAGTAGAAGAGCTTCCATCCTCCTTCCAAGTCTACAGTTCCTAAACCCAGATGTTTCGTAGAGGTAATACCTGTGATATCCAGTCGATATCGTTTGGCTTCCTCCACTAACTCTGATTCCTTTCCTGTCGTGGAGAATACGTTCCAAGTGCCGATTGACAGCACCCGATTCCGTTATCGCTTTACCCGTTTCTCCTCCTGGGTAAAGGCATGCGCTGCTCCCAACCATTTCCCCAAGCGCATAGCGAGTACACTGGTGGGGCTTCTCGGATGCATTGCTCCGAGATAACAGCCAGGAGACTGTCGACTATTTTTCGAAATGCCTCTATCTAACTCCCGAATGCGGGTGACTTTAACCTGTGCCACACCTGGTGCAGTATGAGTTCTCTCATTCGTCGACATCATGAGAAATATGTTTGTTTGGAACTCTTCGTCTCACTTCTCAACCATGACCTTTCTGGTAAGGGTGAGCCTAAAGTAGCAGTGCTACAACCAGCATAGCTCACAGGATCCCTGAAGCATCCAAACCCCTGACCCACGGTAAGGGGGCATTCACTCAGGGGAGAGATAGCGACAGAATATTTAATTTATGATTAACACAAATGTAACTTTAAGTGTTTATAGTAAGTCTGATTGGTCGCAACCATTCGAAAACAGTCGCGAAAATCCTGACTAAAAGTAACGACCACTACACGCATTGTGTGCGAACCTATCGTGCACAGCAACATTGGACCCCAAGATCGGTCTCTGCCTAGATGACCAGACAGTCTTAATGGAAACATCCTGTGTTAAAGAGCAGTGCAGAGAAACACTGAGATGTGCACAGTGCAATGCAAACTACCGTATTTTTTCGAATATAGGCTGCGGCTCTTAACCCCAAAAAATCGAAAATTTTAGGAGTGCGGCCTGGTAAAAATCATTATCAAAAATCCTGGAAAAAAAATTTTGGATAGAACAAAAAAAAAGATCGAACTACCTCGTTTTAGCGTCCCATAGTATATTACATAGTAATTTAGATAGTAATTCTATTATTTATATAACTATCTAAATTATTTTTATATACTTAATGAAACTTTTATAAATTTATTAATTAACTGTGTAAATAATTATAGTAATCTTGTTTTTAATTTAGTGTAAGTCTTCGACAGCGGCCATGACTCTATCAACGAAGTGCCGACCAGTAGTGCGATAGAGCATTCTGTGATATCACAACACCTTGGAGTAGAGTGGGCCAGCTGAAGGACTCGCTGACAATAGCTTTAACGAGTGAATTTCATAATAATTTTTGAATGAAAATATATGTGACTGGTTAATTATTGTTCTGACAGCTTAGAATATTAATTTCACTGTTAGAAAACGATTGAACAAAGACTGGATAATTTAAAACCTTGAACTCAAATCCACCGTGTTTTTATCGGATACTTTTTTACCAATCAGCGATCGATTTGCCTTTTCAAAAAGTATAAAGAGTAACAGCATTTTCATATAAAAAGATAGGAAGCAAATATAAGAGAAAACAGGTATAATATGGATGCATTGTACTGGCTATCAACCAAAAATTATTCATCTATAACTGTGAAATCGGGAGCAGGTTTGTATGTTTTGTTTTGTTTTTTTTGTTAGTTTTTTTTCTCCTCGGGGCGGGGGGGGGGGGGTGCTAATCTTTATTGATAGAAGAAAGAAATTCAACTTTATTTATCGTACGAGACAATTGTATTTATTTTAAACAAAATTTGTAGTAAAATAAAGTCGAATTGTTGTTCATTTTTTTTTTAATATTAATAACCCTCTCCCTCCCCAACTGAAATGAGTAGCGTCAATAATGTCGTAAGTGTAATGATTTTTGGTTAATAGTCAGTGCATTTATATATATTTTATCAGTAGCTAGTACATATTTTATATTTGCTTCCTATTTTTTATAGGAAACTTCGGTTACCCTTTATACTTTTTGAAAAGGTAATCGATCGCAGAGCGGCAGAAATTATCCGATAAACGCATGGTGGATTTGAGTCCATGGCTTTAAATTAACCAGCCTTTGTTGAATCGTTTTCTAACAATGAAATTATTACTCTAAGCCGTCAGAACAATGATTAACCAGTCACATATATTTTCATTCATAAATTATTATGAAATTCACTTGTTAAAGCTATTGTCGTCGATTCCTTCAGCTGGCCCGCCCCCTCTACTACAAGGTGTTGTGATGTCATACAATGCTCTATCGCGCTATTGGTCAGCATTTCGTTGATAGAGCTGTGGCCGCCGCCAAAGAAATAAAGAGTTAGACTCTTCTTTAATATGAAATTACGATAATTATTTACACATTTCATTAATAAATTTATAAGTTTCATTAAATGTATAAAAATAATTTAGAAGGTTATATAAATAATGAAACTGCTGTCTAAATTACTATTTACTGTGGGATGCTAAAACGAAGTAGTTCGATCTTTTTGTAGACCCTAGACCCTAAAGTGAATTGCCTGCTTTAAAGGGATATTTTTTTTGTTCCACCGTCAAATTTATAGCTGCGGCCTAAAGTGAATGCGTCCAATATTCGAAAAAATACGGTATTCACTGATATGCTGGGCCGAAGGGATTGTCTGAGGCAATAAGCCTAACCAGCATTGCCTACTGGCACAGAGCAAGGTCTCCTATAGTCAAGGCCAGCTCACTCAGATAAAATGGCAGCGATTATAGGCTGGCAGATGATATATAGCTGAGATGGGATATTTTTTAAATGTTCAGCAAAAAAGAATGTAAAAATGCACATGATTTTTTTTTATTCATATTATTCTTCACGTTAAAATATTACACAATAATGTATTTTAGATTTATTAAACTAAACTGGCTTTTTGAAGGAGAATTAGTTTGTATTACTAGAATTTAAATAATTAGACGATTGGTTTTAGTAATTCCCAATTGATTCAATATTACGAGGGTAGATCAAAAAGTAATGCCTGTTTGGCTACAAAATTTTTATTTACCATTCCATTTGAAGAAATTGTGCACAGTGCAAAGGCTTCATCTTTTCTACATGAGATACAGCTGTCACTTCTCGGCATAGTCTCCCTTTCTCTTCACGCAAACGCCAATGATTCACAAGTTGCCACATGCCGTTGGCGAAGAAGTCTTTAGACTGTAGGGTGGGTGGGGTAGGACATGTGTGAATTTCCACATCCCCATTGAATCTCTCCCCTTGAGATTCTCCTTCAGCTTGGGAAAGAGGAAAAAGTCACAGGGGCAAGGTTTGGACGTAGGGTGGGTGGGGTAGGACGTTGGTGAACAGGAGCTGCTGAAGGGTGTCCTTGGTTTCGCGATTTGTGTGGGGCCTGACATTGTCATGTTGCAGAATGACCTCTAGCCTTGACCGAGCACGGGTCAGCTGTGCCTTCAGTTTCCGCAAATTGTCCACTTACCAGGCTGAGTTGATCGTGTGCCGATGCTCAAGGAACTCTATGAGCACCACCCCGTTCCAGTCCCAAAAGACAGTCAGCATGACTTTGCCTACTGAAACAAACACTGAATTTTTTCGGGGGCTGCGATTCCTTGTGCCTGTATTCCATATATTGTCGCTTGTTTTCAGGGTCGTAATGGTATACCTACGATTCGTCCCTGTTGAGTAGACGGCACAGAAATGCTTCACCTTCACGTTCGTAACGCTCCAGGAGTGGAACACAGGTAGTCTCCCTGTTCTTCTTCATTTCCGATGTCAGCATCTGCAGGACCCATCTCGCACACGTCTTCCGGTAACCCAAGCACTCGTAAATGATGTGATCCACTCTGTCCTCAGCTCAGATGTGATGTCCCATTGCTTAATCTGGTGATTACCGCAAATCAACATATCCACCTGGGTTTCATTTGAACACGCCTCGTAATCCCACAAGTCAGTTTAAATAATTAGATGATGGTTTCAGCAGTACTATATTTAATGCTGAATCAGTTGGAGAATTTTGAGAAAATGCTTTAATTGATTCAATATTAAATATAGTACTGTATTACCAAAACCATTGTATAATTATTTAAACTCTAGTAATACAAAATAATTCTCCTTCAAAAAGTCAGTTTAGCTTAATAAATCTAAAATAAAAGGAGAAGTCATTAAGTAAGTTACTAAAGGATATAGAAATGAAAAAAATATGATTACTGATTTTAAAAATACTTTTTATTTCTCCACATAATCTCCCTGTACATTGAGGCACTTGTCCCATTGTTTCACTAGCCCCTCAAAACCAGTAAGATAAAATTCTTTGGGCTGCTGTCTTCAGTTCTTCTCTTTGTACAGCTTCATTGTCAGCCGAAAGATGAAGTTGAAGAGGACTGAACAAATGGAAGTTGTGAGGAGCAGAATCAGGGCAATGTGATAAGCAGTATCCCCTTGTAATCCCAAAAGCTTGTGAACATCTTCTTACTGCCAACAGGACAACTGAGATGCTGAGAAAGTTCAAGTGGAAAGTCCTGGAACATGTTCCATATAGCCTGACATTGCTCCAAGCGATTTTCATTTGTTTGGCCCTCTTAAACATCATCTTTTGGGTGAACACTTTCCCTATGATGAACCTGTTTGGTCTTCTTAATCGAAGCGACGATGAAGCTGTACAAAGGAAAGTCACCGCCTGGTTTAAACAGCAGCCCAAAGAATTTTATCTTACTGGTTTTGAGAGGCTTGTGAAATGATGGGACAAGTGCCTCAATGTACAGGAAGACTATGTGGAGAAATAAAAGTAGTTTTCAAATCAGTGCTCGTATTTGGTTCATTTCTATATCCTTTTGTAATGAACTTACTGACCTCCTCTCATACATTTTTATAATATTTTTATGTGATGAATATTGTAAATAAAAAATCATATCGTGCATTTTTACGTACTTTTTACTGAACATTTAAATTCCATCACAGCTATATAACATCGCATATCATCTGCCAGCTTACAATTGCTGCCGTTTTGTCTGAGTGAGCTAGCCTTGTCTATAGGATGCCTAGCACAGAGCATGCAGCAGCAATTTTAGCGGTGCAAAAGCGCACTCTCTTATTAACAGAAATTAATTCTGAGAGAAATTTTTCTCCAGTTCTGGGTTTATTACATCATTGTTGGAGTATTACACAGCTGACTGCTAAATTTCAACTACAAGTTGTATATAACTTACTTTTAACAAGGGAACCATACAAGCCTGTACCAGAGGGCTCTTTGTTTGCGTGCAAGCATACCTTGGAAGTGATGGCGTTGTGCGGTAGTGGAAATGAGGATAAAAAAAAAAAACAGCGGCAAGCTGTTAACACCCAGTGACCAAAGAATTGCACTTACAGCAATGTTATTAAGCACAAAACCTTAATGTTGCTGTACAATTATTTGTCATGAAATAATTTATAAGATGAGGCAAGCATCCA
This sequence comes from Rhysida immarginata, assembly GCA_023313115.1. Classification (NCBI taxonomy): domain Eukaryota; kingdom Metazoa; phylum Arthropoda; class Chilopoda; order Scolopendromorpha; family Scolopendridae; genus Rhysida; species Rhysida immarginata. Next base: position 1,062,645 of record JAHWFO010056006.1, read on the forward strand.
TGAATATTTATTTTATTTAAAATTATAAAGCACTGCGATAAATACTCCTTCATTAACGCAACATATTCTTGCTGCGGCCCCCATTAGACCACTCGAGAGCCTTGCCCTCGTTTCACTTGCGAATACATGACGTAGCCCCGCAAAATTTGTGAAAATTACCGAATTAATTAATAAAATGAAATAATAAATTAGGAAAATGGTTGTAGATTGTTTTTACTGGGTGGCAATTAGCTAATCTTAATAGTTGATTTTTAAAAACACTTGAGAGTCCATTCAGTTGTTGTCTGCAATAACTTAATAGGAATAGTTCCGTTGCATTCATATGAAGTGGATTCGCGCTTATTGTTGATTGGTAGAGGAAAAAACTTTCGTCAAGCACATTAATACACATACCACTTTAACTATGGAATAACAATGGAATCTTTGTATGGCTATGTGCGCTCAAATTTTTTTGTTTTTGCGGTTTATTTTGAAAGAAACAAAATGTTGTGATTTCTTATTTTGCAAGCATTAATAGTAGCCTTAGATGGTGTGAATCTGTGAGGTATACGTCCATGTGATTCCCTTGTAAGTTGCATTCTAAGACCGAACAAACATACCTAGATAAATACAAACATGAATAATATATATATAGAAGATTATTGTAATATACAATTATTGTAAATTATAATTATAGCCACTAGTACCAAATATAAAAATATAAGAAATAATTTATCATATCAAGTCCACTTTTATTTATTTTCCTAATTATTATTTTATTTATAGCCTAACCTTTGCTACACCGATGTTTTGTGCACTATTTCCACAAAAAAGGTAAGTTCCATATTAGAACAATTATATGTATAATTAACATTTACATTATTGCAAGAATAATGGCCAAAAATAGGGAGAATAAAATTGGAAGTTGTCTTCTCACTTTCCACTATAATATAAAGAATTCTTAATATCTGTATGGTAGAAGTCAAATCATGAACTCTTCCCTATGGCTGTTTCCATAGAATGATTGATATTTAAATAGAAAGAGGTTTTTAATGGATAATTAAATTCATTTTTGCTTAGTCCTTGGAGCCATGAATTCACAGACAGGCTTCACTACTGAACACTTGCTTTGAAATCAGTCAACAAACCTTTGTTTATATCTAAGAGCATTACAAGTATAGCCTGATTTTTATTTTTAGGTATTGGAAATATTAACTATAAAAGGTTACAGCCAAATATAAAGATGGAAATCATATATGAGAAGATTATTTGTAACCTCGCAATATTATACGAGTCCTTACATACACTGCTCACAAATATTAGAGGATATTTCAAAATATAATGTATATGAATTGATAAAAAAGAAGCAGTCGTTTGTGTTTATTAAACAAAAATAACAGAAAAGTAAATTACAATTCAATAATTATGCAAATGAGATGCAAAACCAAACTTTAATTTCATTGGTCAAAATACACTATAAAAAAAGTGACTTAGTTTCGAATCTGTAGTCCGAAGCATGGAATCATGATAATGTTTTTAGATACAACAAACAAATAAATATTTTATATGATGCATAAAATTTTTATTTATCAATGGATGAGTCTACAGAATCATGTACATTGGTAACACTGAATAGTTTTTGAACAATACCAAGATTACTTTAAGATATACACAGATGGCTCATTTCATAACAAGAAACGCACTGGAGGCATCGGAATATATTTCAAGCTGTAAATCATGAAATCGGAAAAAATCAAGCCTACTTACAGTGCCTATCACATGGGAGTTATTAGCAATCCATATAACCCTAGATCTGATTAGCAGACGACAGCCGGGCAAATACCTAATCGTATCGGATTCAAAAAGCACACTTTCAGCAATAAAATCAGCAATTAGGAAAAATATGTGGTACTTTAAAGGTTTAATGGGTTATATTATACTGTATCTTCATGAATTGACTGAACTTTGCTATCTTATAAAAATGTTATGGGTACCAGGGCACAAACAAATCGAATGTAATGAAGTAGCAGACAATCTAGCAAAGTAGGCTCTGTGTTCGAATAGATGCGCCAAAGAACCTAGATATGATTTCAAGATGCTTAAGATATATATAAGCAACGAGATATTTCAACATTGGAACTTGGAATGGACACATGAGATGCGTGATGACCATTACAGGAAGCTATTGCCTATGTTAAGTGGTAGTAACATAAAAAGGATATCGCCCAAGGGATTAACTTTTGATAAAAAAAAAAAATTTATTAAGATTAAGAAGCGGGCACATCCCTTTCAAAGCCTTCTTGTATAAACTAAAGATGAGTAACACGGATAAGTGTAACTGTGGTAATGCAGAGACAGTAGAGCATGTGATATTGTGGTGCTCTTTATACCAAGATTACTGTGACTCACTGGCAAGTGCGTTAAAGAAAGGGAGTGTGACGTTAACGCTGCCAAATTTATTATTAACATCGTTCATGAATGGTCAATCTCAATGCTACGTGGTCGGTCAGCTAATTATTTTTGGAGAACTCCAATCTGTTGACACAAGTGATGGGCCTATTCAAGCAACCTAGTGAGTGAATGAATAACCAATATATACTCTTGGTGGAATAGAAGCACCAAATGACGGAACCAGTCAGTCTCTGTGTATCAGGAGATGCAGACTGATAACAACAACAATAACACTGAATAGAATGTTTCTGTGTTGGTTGGTTGGTTTATTAGAATTTTTGGCGTTGACTAATAAGGTCATTTTGCCCCTTTTACAGGACAAACACAAACATTCATGTCCACGGCAGGATTCGAACCCATGACCAGGTGGACTTGAGAACCAGAAAGCCTATGCCATATCCCTCTTGGCCACCTGGCCGGCTTAATACTGAATAAGGGCTTATAATAATTGAAGTACGAAATATAAACATAGGTATCGAGTCTTTCGATAAGTCAAGTAAATAAAGTGTTTATGCTTAAGCTGAGTCTCATTATTCGCGTCTGTGCTCACAATCGAACGTGGGATCACAAACACAGCACGTGCAAGCTTTTCGCAGTATCTAAAATCACAAAACGAGTGTATTTTGTATGATGAAACATTTAAATTATTGCGTAACGTTTATTTAGGTCAGAACATTATTGTTAACTCTAGAGAGGAAGGAATCTGTAGAAATAAATTAAGCACTTCAAAGAGCACAGGAATTCAACAAACGCATAAATTATAAATAAGATGAAGACTTCAAAAAGCATCAAAAGATCTAAATGTTTTCAAATAACAAATTATGAATTAAATTGTGAGTTTATAAAATATATTTATTATAATGGAAAAAGAGTTTATTCCAAACACTAGGATTCATTAGTCTTCATTCAAAACACTGAAAGCAAAACATTAGGTCATTGCACGAGTTTGCTAGGTAAGACAATGAAGTAAAGTGGCACTATCTGTTACCACACTTTCAATATACAACCCTGGCAAAAAATATAGATTAATTTTTTCCATCACAGTTTGTTATAAAAAAGGAAAGCTATAACACTTGCAATTCTGAACACATAACTTCAAAAGTCACATATCTTAAAAAACAAAAATAACATTAAGAAACAAATTATTTTTCTTAATAAAATATGCAAATTGGCAACCACTATCCCTTGGGGAAAAAATGCAATTGATCCTTTAGGTGGAAGCAAATATGCGATATTTCATTTACGTAATCAATTTTAACCAATGAAAGTGCCACAAATTAAAATATGCATTTATTACGAGAAATGTCAATATATAAAAGTTAGTAGATGTAACAGAATTCCAACTAAAGAACTGTCTATGGACATGAAGACTCGCATTGTTCGATTACTTCAGGAAAGAAAAACACAAGTGGAGGTGGCAGCTCTACTAGGATGCTCTCAAAACACTGTTTCCCATGTGTGGCAGAAACTTCAGACGACTGGATATGTGAAGAATGCATCCAGAAGTGGACGACCCCGAAAGACGACAGCAGCAGATGATAAGAAATTAGAGAAGATTTGTAAGAAGATGCGTTCTTCTACATCACATGAGATAAACAAAGTGTGGAGTCAACATATGTGAACGTACTGCAAAGAATAGGCTAAATCACTGGGCTAAATGAAGCTGGGTTTTCCTTCAACAGAGCTAAGAAGAAACTACTTCTCTCAAAGGACCAGCGAAAAAAAGCGCCTAAAATGGGCTAAAGCCCATAAAACATGGACTTAGACGATTGGGAACAAGTTGTCTTCAGTGATGAAATGCAGGATATGTCTTAGCAATAGTGACGACATCGGTATCTATCTTTGGAGGAAGACGAATGAGAAATTCCATCCAGATTGTGTAAAGTGAACTTTGAAATTTCCCCAAAATATTATCATTTTGGCATGCATGACGGCTTACGGCCCTGGCTGCTTGTGTATTTTAAATAGTACTGTGACTGGACAGGTATATACTGAGATACTGGACAATTTTCGTATTCCAACACTGGAAGACTTTCTTCCTGATGCCGATATTCAATTTATATTCCAGGATGATAATACCTCCTGTCTTTGTAGCAAAGTAGTTAATGAATGGATGAATCATCATCACTTACAGAGAATGTCATTGCCAACACAAAGCCTAGATGCAAATCCAATAGAAACCCTGTGGTGGGATTTGAAGAAACTTGTGAATCAGAAAAAACTTAGTCTAAACTTGAGCTGAAGGATGCCATTCGTAAAAGTTGGCAAGAATTCAGCCGTGAACGTTTTGCAGCACTGTATGCATCAATGCCATTAAGAATGAAGGCGATTATCAAAGCAAAAGGTGGTGCCACAAAGTATTAATTGCTAGCTATCGCATATTTATTTTTCTTGACTGTGATAATCACATTCTTTTTTCCAATGTATGTATTGCAAGTTTACTCATTTTGGAAAAATATCCAATGTTGTTTTGTTAGTCAGTACTATTTTTCTTTGCAATAAACCCGGCTGTTTACGATGCTCTTTCAAATGCTGTGCTGTGATCAATATTTCCAGTGATATAGCTTTCCTTTTGTATAACAAATTGCAATGGAAAAAATGAACCTATATTTTTTGCCAGAGGTTGTATTTCATAATATCTCTGTGGTAAAGATTTAAATAAAAATTGTTGCTCAGATAACAGTGATCAAGTGACTTTTCAGTGATGGTGTGTGCTTCCAAGTCGGTGCCAACAATGCTTAAACGTGTAATGTATAACTGTTTCTGTAACGCTTTTTGGTGTCGTTTTTTGCATCATGCTTTTTGTAGAATGATGTCCATTCTTAAAACATTATCATGTTAAAAGGCTGAAAGTATTGGAGTATCTGCACTTTCCCTAATCATCAAAGTGCACATCTTGCGATTCCTTGCTCTTGCAATGCCCTGCAATATGATTTGCTGAATCAAACATAGCCTGGAGTCATAGGATGTCTAGGAGCTGGTCAAACATAGATGACAGTGAAATATCCCAAAGCATTATTAGCAGAGTGAAATATCACTTTCAGGAGATTGGCACAGTATGAAGGAGATGAAGGCAAGGTCGTCCATTTGCCACAACAGCAAGAGATGACTCCACTACTTGACTTTTTGGCAAAAAGGAACTGGTACAGCAATGCGATGGAGCTGCGGGGACATTTTCTTTCTGCCACTGGACGATGGATATAAACCAGATCGTATAAAATCAGCTCCATCATGTTGGACTATATTCCTGGCGACCAATGGTAATCATTCCGATATCTGCTGAATACCGTAGAACTCACAGAAAGTGGGCTGATGAGCAGTGTCATTTGACTTGTGATGAATAGTCAACTGTCCTTTTCTCTGATGACTCAGTCTGAATTTTGACATTCATAACACCCTGATCTGGCATGAACAAGGAACACAGGAGAATCCAGGTTTTGTGCGAGAAAGAGACTCCTTTGGTGGCAGTGGAAGCATTGTAAGGGTTGGCATCAGCATTGGTGGTTGTGCCAAGCTCTAGGTCATCAGAAATGGATACTGACTGCTGTCAGATATCGAGATGTGATCCTGCAGCCTATTATTATTATCCTATGCAGAATCAGTTGAAAATAAGTTTCTGTTCATGGACGACAATGCAAGACTTCACTATTCATGTTGGGGACAATCTGATCCTGTCCTTACCTCATCGCTGTCAGTGTGATTTTGGCAGTCCAGCGTGACCATATACCATACAGAACAGTCAAAGTGAGGCATTATTGTCCAGTTTGACATGCTTCTATTCACCCCTACCAATTACTCACTTGCTACTCAATCAAGATAATCGAGTTTGCATCTCATTTACATAATCGGACAACTTTCTTTGACTTGTTATTTGCTTTTCTGATTTCTTGTTTAATAAACAAAAATCAAATGCTTTTTTTTATCACTTCATATTCAGTTTGAAATATCCCCGAAATTTTGTGAGCAGTGTACTAAACTTTATTTTCATTAGAAATAGAATATAAAAATAGCCAAAACTGTGGACACTAGTTGAACAAGAAAGGAAGGAAAGAAACCTATTCCACATAAATGATTTTTATAAAAAACTCATATGTACATTTCAGAGTCTCTGTCTCCTTCTTCAGTGAGAAACAACAAGTGAAAAACACAGCTAACAAGCCCACTATATACACTGAATGACCAATTAATTAGAGACACCCCACTAATAGCGTGTTACGCCTCCTTTAGCAGCAAGAACTGCCTGAATACGTGCTGGCATGGATTTGACAAGGTGTTGAAACCGTTGCGGAGGAATAGCAGCCCAGGCTGACATCACAGCGTCCCGTAATTGGTGCAGATTGGATGGTAGTGTGGGAAGGCATAGGATGGTTCTCTCCTCTTCATCCCATAAATGCTCGATCGGGTTGAGATCGAGCGACCGAGCTGGACATCGAAGCAGGTGGAAGTCCGCGTCATGTTCCTCGAACCAGTCCAAGACCATTCGAGCACGGTGACAGGGAGCATTGTCCTGCTGAAACTGTCCATCACCACCAGAGAACACAGTCATCATGAACGGGTGCACCTGATCGGCAACAATGTCCAGGTAGTGTGTCGCATTTAGGGATGTGTCTACGGATATCAGAGAACCCAGTGTGTTCCAAGAGAAGACGCCCCAGACCAGCACTCCTCCTCCACCCGCCTATACAGTTGTCTGCTGACAGGATGGGTCCATGGCCTCGTGCTGTCTGCGCCAAATGCACAGTCTATCGTCCGCATGATGAAGTAGGAACTGCGATTCGTCGGATCAGGCACCCTTCTTCCACTCATCCAGTGTCCAGTGGCGATGCCTTTGTGCCCATAGCAGGCGCGCTTTCCTATTTTGCGGTGACAGCAACGGTATCCGTACTGGCCGCCTGTTGTTAAACCCAGCTCGGTGCAAGGTGCACCGCACCGTGTGCTCTGAAATGGGTTGGGATGCTTCCTCATTGAACTGCGCTGCAATTTGTTGGGCTGTTCCCGTCCTGTTGCTATAGATGATTCGTGCCAGTCGCCGTTGGCCTCATTCATCCACAGCCCTGTTTCATCCGGAGTTGTGTTTGTTGGAGGTTGTTTTTCGGCATAACTGTCATGCACGGAATACCCTTGACACTATTGCACAGGAAAACCCGAGGAGGTTGGCGGTTTGCGAAATGCTCAACTTCGCCCGTCGAGCTCCAACGATCATGCCTCATTCAAAGTCGGTCAAATTCATGGATTTACCCATAGTCAGTCCACTTCTGCTGCTGACCTCAACTTGTGATCCAGTGCATCCCTTTTATACACCGCTTCGGCCTGTTCCATTTTTTGGGTGTCACTGGGAGGCCGATCCATTTTCCATAAGAGGTGTCTCTAATAAATTGGTCGTTCAGTGTATATAGCAAAAGTTAACCAATCAGAAAAATATTTGATAGTAACTAATAACAAGGCCACTATATAAGACAAATTATTTGACAATGAAGGAGGCTAAAGGCATCCAATCAGCTACTGGTTTAGGACCATTGTCGTTATTCAGGCTTGTTCTTACGTATTTGAACATATTCTATAAAAGGTAGCAATTTCTCATTTTTAATAGAATGAAGAATTTTAAAGCCATCCGTCGAGAAATTATGGCCTTCCTTTTGCAGATCTTATTTTACGTAGGCAATACGCTCAGGAGTATTGGACATGGATGGTCTTCCTGCGCAGAATTCGTCTGTCAAATCTGAGCACCCATTTTTGAACTGCTGGCACCACTTCACAATTGCAGGACGAGAAATTACATTATCCTTGTAGACACTGCAAATTTCCTTATGGGTTTCAATGCAATTTAAGCCTTTCCCCCACAGAAACTGGATTGTTCCGTGAATCTCCAATTTGGAGTGTACAATCAGTTGCTGCATCATGACAACAATGCTTTTGTGTGTGCAGTAAATGTGTGAACACGTGGGATCATGCCATGTTGCAATTATACACATGCAGGCAACATCCTTAAAAACGGCGAATGATGTCGGCGCTCTTCGACCACAGATGCGTAACTTACTTTTGGATTCACCCTTGTATATATAGTCGTCTTATTAGCTGTGTTTTTCACTTATTGTTTCTCACCGAAGAAGGAGACAGAGAGCTTCGAAATGTACATATGAGTTTTATAAAAATCATTTATGTGGAATAGTGGTTTCTTTCCTTCTTTTCTTGTTTATTTTCATTGTTGTTTTCTCTTCATAATAGTCATAAAGTTCTTCATAATCACATTTCTACTATGCATTATCCATTTATGCCCATTTATGCGCTCTCTCATCATAATATACAGGGCGAGTCAAAAGCCTGTTACCCCCCATACAATTTCAAAACGAGTGGACATATAATAAATCTGTTGCAGGCAACTTATAGGAAGTTAGGTAGGGGCTAAGCAATGGTGGTGTCAGATTTGACCTTTGACTTCAAATTTTGCATCTTGCAATTTGTAACTTTGTAACCATTACAGATAGAGAAAAATTTCCAATTATACAGTTGTAGAGCTCAAAACACTAATTTTAACAAAAAAAAAAAAAAAAAGAGAGATTAAAAATAGACACACTACAGCCGACTCGGTGGCCAAGAGCGTTAAGGTGCAGGTCTTGCTGCTCTCGAAACCAACAGTAGAGCTGTTTCTGCAGACATCAGTTGTAGTCAGAGGTCTGTAATCTGGATTCTACATGCACATCATTTCCACCCTTACCATGTGCATTGGCATCAAGAACTGAAGGCACAGGATTATGATCAACGTATGGAGAGTTTTGTAACTGGCTTCTGTGTTGTGTTGAAGAAACTCCTGATTTTGTTAACCATGTGCTGTAGTCAGACGAGGCCCAGTTTTCCCGAGATGGAGATGTGTTTTCCACTGCCGAGTCACAAGGACCGTGTGTGGAGACGCATTATCTTGCTGGAAGATGCCGTTGCCCACGGAGTGAAAACAGTCATGAAGGGGTGCAGATGGTCCAAGCAGATCGACATAGGAAGTAGCATACAGAGTGGATACGAGATGCAGCAGAGGACCCATTGCATGCCACGAGAAAACACCTAGACCAATATGGAACCTCCACTTCCTGAGTGGTGCCACCTGACAAACGGGCTCCATGGCTTCGTATGGCCTGCGCCACACACAGACATGACCATCGGCCCGACACAGCTGAAACCATGACTCATCGGACCAGGTAACCCTTCGCCAGTCCTCAGCGGTCCAATGTCGATGTTGGTTGGCCCAGGCTAGGCGTTGCCGACAATGTACAGCTGTCAAGAGTGGCACCCATCGTGGCCTCCTGCTTCCAAAGCCTGCAGCTGCCAAGGTTCGCCGAATTGTTGTCACAGACACAGTTGTGGGACATCCTTTGTTGTACCTCATGGTGATTTGGCCCGCTGTCGCCCTTCGGTCAGCAGTTGCAAGCAGGGTGACCCAGTGAACACCTCTGGCATCAATGAGGCATGAGCGGCCCGTCCGCTTCCGACATAGGTTGAAACCCCTTGTTGGGTGTACTCTCGATAGGCCCTTACAACGGTCGTGCGGGAAAATTGCAGGGTGTTAGCTACATCTGATATTGAGGCACCCATCCATCTGGCACCAACAATCATCCCCCATTCAAATGCGGATAGCTCTCAGCGTCCTGCCATTTCTGCAGCTAGTTTTGCCTACAATGATTGTATGATATCAAAGAGTCCTGTGCACCTGCATTCCGAGAATGGAAGCAGCGGGATCTTTCTGATTACGGACAGGGAACCTGATTGGAGGGGTCTGCCATGACTTTTTGTGAGTGAGTGTATATCATTATTTTCATAAATTTCAATGTATAATCTTTAATCTTCAACAATAAATAAATAATTTAAATTTAAATGAGTTCAGTCTCCTATTTAATGGGGAAAATCGTAAAATTAATAAAAACAAAAAAATTAATAATAAATATCAATTGTTAAATTCTTATTTCAACTGTTTTCAACATTCAGAAATATTTAATCCAACTGATGATGAGAAATATTCTCGAAAACGTTTTTTTTTATATTTATCTCAAATATTTGGATCACCCTCTTCAAAATTTCATCTGTATTTAAAAACCAACACTTCCTTCAAGATTATCGTTTTCCCCTATCAACATTATCTTCACAAGACTTCATCTACATCCTCAATAGACTGGTTTTATTTCTACTATCAACAACATCTGCAATAGATTACATCCTTTGAGTTTTCTTCCATCTCACAAGTTCCTTCATCGTTTTTCAACATTGGTGACTTTATTTATTATTAATTTTTTTTGTTTTTATTAATTTTACGATTTTCCCCATTAAATAGGAGACTGAACTCATTTAAATTTAAATTAATCATTTAAACTCTTTAAATCAATAATAAATAAATAAATTTACAAACATAAAAAATTACATATTCAATCACTGACTACAATTCTATTGCATCTGAGCTGAGTAGAATGAATTTAAATGTTCCCTTATTTAAAGGTTCCCCTATTTAAAACTTTAATTTACAAAATCTTTAAAACTTACTTATCAACTGTCTTCAATTTTGAAAAACCTACTAATCTTTATAGAGGGTGTGTCAAAAGTCTGTTACTCCCTTCCTATCTTGGATATCAATATAGTTACGCAAATTCCAATACAGGGAATGAATAGGAACTTGAGGGTGCTCTATCTGATGGATTATCTCAGATATGCAAATTAAGATACATCCAAATTCTATCTCGAAAACCGTAAGAGATACACAAACAATTCCAATTGCACATTTATTCAACAGTAAATTCTAAACAAAACAAAAAAAAGTTCACCAAAATCCGATAAGCAGATCACCCACAATCCTCATTGCAAGCTCTGCAACAGGACAATAGGCTTTTCTATTGTTGGTTGGTAACTAACAGTCATCTGATACAAAGTAAGTCTTTCCATCAATCCAGATAGTGTTCAATGTGATGTCCACATGCACCATAGCATAATTCCGCACGACATTTCAACGATGCCATCACATCAACAAACGTGGCCGGTGTTATCGCCCTGAATGCTTCCGAATTCGTTGTTGCAGATCCTCTTGCAAGGTGGGCTGTGTGAAATAAACTTTGTCCTTGAGGTAGCCCCACAAAAAAAAAAAATCAAGTGGCGTCATATCAGGCAAGCGTGGTGGCCACTGAACTGGCCCTCTTCAGCCAATCCATTGATTTCTAAACATCTCATTTAGATGTTCATGTGCATGTAATCCAAAATGTTTTGGAGCGCCGTCATGCTGATACCACGTGTGCTGATAAGAGGCTAGTGGCAGAGCGTCAACAAAATCTGCAAGTATGCTACTGAGGATCTCATCCCTGTAGCATTCTGCTGTGAGAGTTCCTCGTAAAAGTTTGGTTCCACAATGGAGCCATTGTACAGCCCACACCATACATTTATATCCCACACCATATCTTCCAGTTCACTTGATATGTTGCTTCTCACAGCCATCGAGGGTTTTCTTCTGCCCAGTAATGAAGATTGTGCTTGTTGACGACTCCAGCCCAGGAAAACTGGACTTCATCTGTCCACAAACTTCATTCGTGAAGTTTGGATCATCATCTAGGTGACCGAGAAACCAGTTGCAGAAGGTGGTGTGACTGATGTAATCGGCTGTCAATAGCTACTGGTGGCAGTGTACATGATACGGATGGAAACGATTTGCATGTAGGATCCTAATGACAGTATGTTGGGAACAGCCAGCTACTGTGGCAGTTGCTCTGCTGCTGGTGTGAAGGTTTGCAGCAACGGATGCCAGGACTGCTACTGTGGTTTCCTCAGTAGTGCGTGTCCTTGGTCAACCTTGGCACTGATGCTGTTGGACAGTTCCTGTATCCAGAAATCGTTGTACAATTTGTCTGATTGCTTGACTTGATGGTTGGCGTTGATTGGGGTATCTTTCTTGATACAGCCTAGTTGTTACATGGTAATTTGCTTTCCCTCACCAAAGCAGAGGACCATGTTGATCATTTCCTGGTTAGTGTATTGTGCCATTTTACTTTGGTCTGATTTTCTCTCAGCTTCAGCATGCCTTTTTTATACCAATTGCACAGGAACTGGTGACTTTATGCTAAATTGTGGAACTTTCCAGAACAGGATGAGGATGGTGCATGAAATAATTTGCATGCTTGGCAAATGGCATTCAGAAGAAAAAAATAATATTAGGTGGTTACTTCCAAAACTTGAACCCAGGATCTTTGGACTCTGGTTTTTTAATCGTGACAGGAATCAAGGTTTTAATGTTAACAGAGCTTGCAATGAGGATTGTGGGTGATCGGTCATTGGTGAACTTTTTTTTTTTTTTTTTTTTTTTTTTTTTTGCTTTGTTTGGAATTTGCTGTTGAACAAATGTGCAATTGGAATTTTTTGAGATAAAATTTGGATGTGTCCTAATTTGCATATTTGAGATGATGAAAGGTACTCCATCAGATAGAGCACCCTCAAGTTTCTGTTCATTCCCTGTATTGGAATTTACGTAACTAAATTGGTATCTAAGATAGGAAGAGGGTAACAGACTTTTGGCTCACCCTGTATACAATTGACAAGAATATCTTACAATATAAAAAGATTTAAAAAGCTAGAATGTTCAAAAACAGTTCCATGATATCAAATCTTGACCACTTATCTAAAAACTCCTTGATATGAAATATGTGACCACTTATCTTCCTTTACAAATTATTAAAATCTTGTCCTGCAGCTAAACCTTGAAGCTCCGATGAACTCATTTCATGATGATAGAATTTTATATTCTTATTTCTCCAAACAGAGAACTCATTTTAGATATAATCATCAGTTACTGACTTCAAAAATAGAATAAAATTGATGTGATTAACATTTTCGAGCATTCAATGCTCATCATCAGATCCAATATAACTGAAATCCTTCCATAAACTCTCCCTTCCAAATTCAAACAACTTGATTTCTGTAAGATCAAGAAATTATTTGAAGATACAAAAGTAGAAATTGTACCAAAAATAAAGAATACAATTAAGAATAAGTTGGTGAAAATGAATAGACAGAAAATAAAAAGAAAATAAAAATGAAAAACTTAATATTATATATAAAATAAGATGTAAGAAGTGCAAAATGAATTATATAGGTCAGTCATCAATGTTTTTAAAAACAAGAATAGCTGAGCATAATAGAGCAGTGAGACTCAATGATTGTACTAATGCGATGGCGAGACATGGTAGTGCTATCGGTCATATCTCTGATTGGGGTAATGTAGTAATCCTAGATCATGAAAAAAATTATAGAAATCAATTAATTAAAAAAGCGCTCTGAATTAAACACAATGAAAACACAATTGGGCAGATGTCATACAACCTGAGCTCTGATTGGCTAATTTTGTAAATTTGTTAATTTTTAAGTTTTTTTAGTTTTAGTTTTTTAGTTGTTTGAATTTGGAGGGAGAGGTTATGGAGGGATTTTAGTTATACTGGATCTGATGATGAACATTGAATGCTCGTAAACATTAATCACATCAATAATGGATGTATAGATATTTTATCCTATTTTCGAAGTCCATGACTGACGATTACGTTTAAAATGAGTTCTCTATTTGGAGGAATAAGGACATCAAATTCTATCGTTATGAAATGAGTTCGTTGGAGCTTCAAGGTTTTTCTGCAGGACAAGATTTTAGTGATTTGTAAAGGAAGATAAGTGGTCACATGTTTCATATTAAGGAGTTTTTAGATAAGTGGTCAAGATTTAATGATTTCTCATGCACTTTTATATTCCGTAGAGCTGTATGGTACTAATAGTGTAGAAAAGTGTAGGAAGTGTCTTGTCTATCTCCGAGCGTGACTCTCCTGTTCTTCAACATGGGAAGAAAATTTTAAATTTTTCTTGTAGCTTTTTAAATTTTTTAAAATCTTGTATATATGCAGAATTTTATATTGTAAAATATTCTTGTCAATTTGAAGACAAAATTGTACATGGTGCCGCAGGTATTTGAGAACAAAACAATGTCCGCAGGTAAAGGAGCAGACACTTAAGATACTACACAGCCTTGAATACAATTTACATTTTTGCACAAAGGACTACAAAATACATATTGTTATTCAATAAAACCACTGTCCGCCGTAATGACAGCTTCCACACGCTGTCGGAACTGCTGGCAGGCAGCAATGAGGTGGGTCTTCTGGATTTCTGCCATTTCCTCCATAATAGCTGTCTTGAGAGCTTCAACGGTGTTGTGTGGATGCTTGTTGGACTCTCTCTCAACGATACCCCAGGCATATTAGTCCAAAGGATTGAGATCAGGGGAGCTGGGGGCACATGTTGGGAGGGACGTGGTCGTGAAGGTTCCTCTGGATGCTTCAGCTTGTTGGCCCTGTCCAGTCCATTCTTCTTAGTTGTCTCGGACATGAACTGTCCCCTCCCCTCCGCAACACATAGGACTTGTAATGGAGGTGTTCATGCACCACACGTCGAATGGTTGCCTCATTAACTTGCAACTCCCTCCCGAGTGCCCTTATGGACTTCCCAGCTTTCTCATCGATAGCAGCTTGGACAGAACGGATGAATTCCGGTATCCTGATACAGTCCGAGTGCTGACAATGTCGTTTCCTTTGTGAAATGGTTGGCAAATTGCCACTGGCAGCATCCATCCTCCCCGAACTTTTAACACGAATGAACGGGTGACTTTCAGGAATGTAGCAATCTTGGAATCTTAGTGTCGTGCAGCCAAGGAGACGATGACAGCATGTCGCTTCGTTTGCTGGGTTAACTTTAGATCCGCCATGTTTATCTGCCTGGTTTTGGAATTGTTAAATAATATCACTATTGACTATTATGTCATACTCATGTGTACTCAAATACGTGCCACACCCTGTATATAATGATTAGTAATTTTTAAAAATTGAAGACAGATGATGTGTATATAATGATAAGTAAGTTTTAAAGATTTTTTAAAATGAAGTTTTAAATAGGGGAACATTTAAATTCATTCTATTTTGTTCAGACACGATAGAATTGTAGTCAGTGGTTGAGTATATAATTTTTTATAAAAACACAACGAAAGTTCAGTTTAAGCAATAAGGTAGAGTTTTAATTACCGACTTGTTTCAATTTACATCATCTACATGAGTAAACAGCTACAAAGTTGTCTGAACACAATCAATGGAATTTATAGCATATAGAATATAGTGTCTACCATTCAACTAAATTGTTGACCAACAGACACATCGCCGTGTCGAATAGAGAGTTACTTAAAAAGCCGGACCGAATAGAGGACTACTTACGACATCGCGTCCTATCCCTGTTCCCGCTCCGGAATTCGTTTACTACATCAGGATTATATCCTTCTCAAAGGCTATTTGATTGTTTAATGGGCACTTCTGGTACTCTTGGTGACATTTTCTTATTTGAGCGCTTCATAGACAAGTATTCTTTCCGGGTTCTTGGCTGTCTTCAAAATTGCCAATGTCTCTTGAATCGGTAACATCCGGTGCCCATTTTTAACCAGATGTTCTGTGAAAGCCAATTTATTATCATTATTAACCCATGATCGTCTCTGTTCTTTAAATCGCTCGATAAAGGATCGTTTCGTGGATCCTATGTAATACATACCACGATCTGGGCATGTCAATTTATAGACTCCGCATGTTTTGAAAGCATCGTCAATCGTATTCTGTCTTCTAGCGTTCAGCAAGTGTTTGCTGTTATTCTTCGTCCTGAATACAACTCCTAATCTAATATGAAATACGTTTGTGATCCTATTTATCGTTGGGCCATTGAAGTTAAAAGTTATGAAATCCTTCTGTTCTTTGGCTTCATCTGCCTTCGTGTGTTTCATGGAGTGCTTCGTTTCATCCAATATCCGTTTAGTTACATGGCTCGGGAAACAGTTCTTCTTTGCCAGCTCGAATGTCGTATTGATCTCCTCATTTCTAGCTTTTCAGTTATCCCCATAAAAGGAGTGTGCTATTGCGGCTCTTTTGTGCTGTATTGGGTGGTTTGAGTCAAACGGAATAGTACTTGAAGTAGTGCATTTCTTCTTGTAGATCTGAACGGATATATATTTAGAGAAGGACGACACACAAGAACTCTGGAATACAATAAATAATAGTTATTAATTAAAAATACAAAATAAATAAAAAATAAGATATCATAAACAAAAGTAATTAAAAAATAATATATAAAATCAAAATCAAAATAAAAAGCTGACGTTTCGGATAGAGACTATCCTTTATCAAAGCAAGAAGGATAATTCTCTAAAAGCAAATAGAATATTAGAGAATTATCCTGAAGTTATGAAAGGAGTACTAACGCACGGGTTTATATATAGTTTGCATAGGGAATAGTAATACGGTACTGGCTGAAAAACAAGAAGAGAACTAATGAGATTAATTAGAAGACGTGTTGGGATAGGACAGGATGGAGGACAAATAGGAAGTAATAAGAGGGTGGCGAGAAAAATGCAATAGGATAACACATGTGAAATTAAAATTATAAAAAAAGGTTAGGAATGATAGGGTGCCTAGCAAAAAGACTTCGTAAAATTCCCTGAATTTCCCTTGATTTTTTCTGATCATCAGCAGACAAAAAAAAATCTATCATGAAAGAGTATTATTGATATTGTTCAAAATTTTCGATTTTATGATTCCCTGACTGTTCCTAGTTACAAAAAAATTCCTTGACCTTTACCGGTCGCTAGTCACCCTGTAAAATAGTACCATATATAAGAGCACCGGGTCAAAGGTCACTGAAAAAGAGAGTACAAGAAGCCTATGAGAAAAAGAGTGTGCAGGGACGGACACAAAATGAACATAGAAGTAGAAAAATATGAAAGAACATTAAAAAGAGGAAATAAAAGATAAAGAAAAAAAGGAAAAAA
>JAHWFO010056006.1:1080328-1166488 GCA_023313115.1 Rhysida immarginata
TGAAGTTATGAAAGGAGTACTAACGCACGGGTTTATATATAGTTTGCATAGGGAATAGTAATACGGTACTGGCTGAAAAACAAGAAGAGAACTAATGAGATTAATTAGAAGACGTGTTGGGATAGGACAGGATGGAGGACAAATAGGAAGTAATAAGAGGGTGGCGAGAAAAATGCAATAGGATAACACATGTGAAATTAAAATTATAAAAAAAGGTTAGGAATGATAGGGTGCCTAGCAAAAAGACTTCGTAAAATTCCCTGAATTTCCCTTGATTTTTTCTGATCATCAGCAGACAAAAAAAAGGCTATCATGAAAGAGTATTATTGATATTGTTCATCCGTCCCTGCACACTCATTTTCTCATACGCTTCTTGTACTCTCTTATTCACTGACCTTTACCGGTCGCTAGTCACCCTGTAAAATAGTACCACATATAAGAGCACCGGGTCAAAGGTCACTGAAAAAGAGAGTACAAGAAGCGTATGAGAAAAAGAGTGTGCAGGGACGGACACAAAATGAACATAGAAGTAGAAAAATATGAAAGAACATTAAAAAGAGGAAATAAAAGATAAAGAAAAAAAGGAAAAAGAAAACGAAAAGGTCTCAGAGAGCTTACGACAAATTAAGGAATAGCTGAAGTCAGAAAGGGATATGGGAAAGGTAATGAGGGAATGGTGCCTTTGCTAAGGTTAATGCCATTAGGGGTGAGGGAATTGAATTTCCAAATAAGAAAAGACTCTAATTGCTTTCTCTCTTTTTTGTTATGGAAGTTAATACAAAGAATATAAAGGCTGATGGTCTTTAAAGAGTGGCCAGGGGAATTAAAGTGTTTAGCGACAGGGGTGTCAGCATCGCTAAGGATATCGAATTTATGTCCGGCAAATCTGGCACGTATGGTATTGCCAGTCTCACCAACATACTGTTTCTGGCATACTTTGCAATGTAGCAGGTAAATTAGGTTGTGAGTAGTGCAGGTCAGGTTCTGGTTAATTTTGAAAGTAAAGGCGGAAGCACTGCTGGAAATGGAGGTAGCAGGGTAAAGAAAATGGCAAATACCACAACGCTTTTCATTGCAAGGAGAACATCCCTTAATGGAAGTGTGTGGTTTAGTAATAGCAGCATGGACCAGAATATCTTTAAAATTAGATGTTTGTTTAAAAGAAACTTTAGGTGGTTCTGGTAGAATGGAATGGAGAAGAGGAGAGTTGTCAATTATATGTTGATGTTTCCTTAGGATATTTTAATACTATTGAGGGTAGGATGATAAGGAAGAACTAACATAGGTTTTGCCATGGCTGGAGAAGGTTTAGGATTGTTGTTAGAACAGGAATTGCGATGTTTATAGGCACCAGTACTTACACTATGATAGCTGCCATCCATGCCATTGCAAGGATAACATCCCTTTAGGTCAGTTAACTCGCATCCATAGAATATGCATTAATCAGTCTGACAAGGACTTCCATGCTAACGCCCTTACCCACTCCCTTAAATCAAGAGGCTACCCCAAATCTGTCATACGCGCTTCTATCTATAAACATCGCAACTCCTGTTCTAACAACAATCCTAAACCTTCTCCAGCCATGGCAACACCTACGTTAGTTCTTCCTTATCATCCACCCTCAATAGTATTAAAAATATCCTAAGGAAACATCAACATATAATTGACAACTCTCCTCTTCTCCATTCCATTCTATCAGAACCATCTAAAGTTTCTTTTAAACGGACATCTAATTTTAAAGATACTTTGGTCCATGCTGCTATTACTAAACCACGCACTTCCACTAAGGCATGTTCTCCTTGCAATGAAAAGCGTTGTGGCATTTGCCATTTTCTTAACCCTTTCATGCATGAATTAAAACAAGATAAAATACAAATAATTTGGTAAATGCTCTTTATTACTATACCTATTTAACAACTGAATACATGGGGAAAAGTTAAAAACAATGAAACAATGTATTTTTAAACAATGAAACAATGTGTTTTTTAAACAATGAAACCACTATGCCTGAGTTGTAGGGCATGAAACAATTTATTGAAGGCATTAGACATATCCTACATTGCAAATACACAAAATACCATCATCTTCTAGGTGTTTTTTCTGTCGTGCTACTCTGAGTACAACGTCTTCAGTTTTCATGAATGGGCATTGTTTTGAATGAACCATTAGTAATTCTTTTGGTACATGTGGTTTCAAGATACTGACTTCAAGATGGCAGTAGTTTTAACAATAAACGAGGTGGTTTCATGCTAGAACCACAGTGTAAGAGAAGCAAATACTAACTCGATGGTGGTTTCAGAGTGAAACCACTTCACTGGAAACGGCTAATCCTGCTACCTCCATTTCCAACAGTGCTTCCTCCTTTACTTTCAAAATTAACCAGAACCTGACCTGCACTTCTCAGAACCTAATTTACCTGTTACATTGCAAAGTATGCCAGAAACAGTATGTTGGTGAGACTGGCAATACCATATGTGCCAGATTTGCTGGACATAAATTCAACATCCTTAGCAATGCTGACACCCCTGTCGCTAAACACTTTAATTTCCCTGGCCACTCTTTACAGACCATCAGCCTTTATATTCTTCATAGTAACTTCCATAACAAAAAAGAGAGAAAGCAATTCGAGTCTTTTCTTATTTGGAAATTCAATTCCCTCACCCCTAATAGCATTAATCTTAGCAAAGGCACCATTCCCTCATTACCTTTCCCTTATCCCTCTCCAACTTCAGCTATTCCTTAATTTGTCGTAAGCTCTCTGAACCCTTTTTGTTTTCTTTTTCCTTTATCTTTTATTTCTTCTTTTTAATGTTCTTTCATATTTTTCTACTTCTATGTTCATTTTGTGTCCGTCCCTGCACACTCTTTTTCTCATAGGCTTCTTGTACTCTTTCAATTTCAGTGACCTTTGACCCAGTGCTCTTATATGTGGTACTATTTTACAGGGTGACTAGTGCCCGGGAATGGTCAGGGAATTTTTTTGTAACCGGGAACAGTCAGGAATCATAAAATCGAAAATTTTGAAGAATATCAATAATACTCTTTCATGATAGCCTTTTTTTGTCTGCTGATGATCAGGAAAAATTATGGGAAATTCAGGGAATTTTACGAAATCTTTTTGCTAGGCACCCTATCATTCCTTACCTTTTTTATAATTTTAATTTCATATGTGTCATCCTATTGCATTTTTCTCGCCGCCCTCTCATTACTTCCTATTTGTCCTCTGTCCTGTCCTATCCCAACACATCTTCTAATTAATCTCATTTGTTCTCTTCTTGTTTTTCAGCCAATACCGTATTACTATTCGAGCAAATGGAGCCAGAAACTGTGGACACAACTCGACAAGAACGACAGGAAACCACTAATCCACATAAGATATTTATTAAGGCGTATGCGTATTTCGGCAGCCAAGCTGCCTTCTTCAGCGTATACAAAGACCTGATCAGAACAAAGTAAATTCTTTCTGATGCAGGAAAGAATTACATCATCATATATATACCGTATTTTTTCGAATATTGGCCGCATTCACTTTAGGCCGCAGCCGCAAATTTAACGGTGGAACGAAAAAATAACCCTTTAAGGGCAGCAATTCACTTTAGGCCACAAACTTCTAGGGTCTACAAAAAGATCGAACTACTTCATTTTAGCGTCCCATAGTATATTACATAGTAATTTAGATAGTAATTTCATTATTTATATAACTATCTAAATTATTTTAATATATTTAATGAAACTTTTATAAATTTATTAATGAAATGTGTAAATAATTATAGTAATTTGATTTTACTGAGCGAATATAACTTTTGTTTCATCAGCGGCGGCCATGGCTCTATCAATGAAATGCCGACCAATAGCGAGGCGACACCGCCGAGTATCTCATGAGGATCCCACGCTTTGCATGTGCTTGGAGTTTGATCGGTGTGACCTCAGTATAAAATTGTAAACTAGGCATCCAAATGGTGCCCGATGCTTGAAAGTGACATCACAACACCTTGGAGTAGAGTGGGCAGCAATCGCCGACAATAGCTTTTAACAAGTAAATTTCATAATAATTTATGAATTAAAAATGTATGTGACTGGTTAATTATTGTTCTGAAGGGTTAGAATATTAATTTCACTGTTAGGAAATGATTCAACAAAGGCTGGATAATTTAAAGCCATGAACTCAAATCGACCGCGTTTTTATCGGATTATTTTTGCCGATCTATGATCGATTTACCTGTTCAAAATGTATAAAATATAATAGAAGTTTCCTATAAAAAAGATAGGAAGCAAATATAAAATATGTATTGCCTATTGATCAAATATAGGTGTATATACATGTATTGACTATCGACCAAAAAATCATTACGCTTACGACGTTATTGACGGTACCAGAGAGCTTAAAACTACTCGATCAGTGACATGACTTCAGACATGAAGACTTAGACATCATACATAGCACTAGTGACCCACGTCTGCTGAACTTTATTGAGTCATATGCTATAAACAGTGAAGACCCCTCAAGATTGCTGAACAGTGACTCGGGCCCTTTGGATGTGAGCCAATTGATGGACATTGGGAAACTCAGTCCCAAAAGGGACCAATAGACTGAATAATCCAACCAGGACCAATGATTAGTTGAAGACTGCCTACCAGTAACTTATTTTTGTATATATATTTTCGTGTTTATGGTATTAGAAACTCTGTAATTGGATCATAATCAACCCCACTTTACTATATATATGACGATGTAATTCTTTCCTGCATCAGAACAGATTTACTTTGTTCTGATCAGGTCTTTGTATATGCTGAAGAAGGCAGCTTGGCTGCCGAAATGCGCATACGTCTTAATAAATATCTTATGTGGATTAGTATTTTCCTGTCGTTCTTGTATTACTTTTCCCTACGCAAACTATATATAAACCCGTGCGTTAGTACTCCTTTCATAACTTCAGGATAATTCTCTAATATTCTATTTGCTTTTAGAGAATTATCCTTCTTGCTTTGATAAAGGATAATCTCTATCTCAAAAGTCAGCTTTTTATTTTGATTTTGATTTTATCTATTATTTTTTAATTATTTTTGTTTATGATATCTTATTTTTAATTTATTTTGTATTTTTAATTAATAACTATTATTTCCTATAGATCTCAAATTCAAGCTTTTTCTTCTGCAAGTTCCCACTTTTAGAGACATCTAAACAGTTAATCTTTCCATTAGTTTCCAATTCGATTTATGATGACATGATATAGAATGAAAACAATATTCTGAATTTATTTAACTCGTTCCATGAATGCATCGAGTTTAAAGATTATAGAGATAGATGTATATTCTTCAATGTATGATAATATTTAATATCATTATTTTCCCGTTTTGTTATTGTAACCCCTTCCACAATAATGTAAAAGGCCGTATGGCCTTCACCCACCAATCAGAACTCCGCTTCTGACTGATGGGCTTAGTCATCGTTTTTGTACTATGAGTGCCCTTTATCCTAGTCTTTGTATACCTTTGCCCATAATGATGATGTAACACTGAAATGCATCAGCTTTAATAAAAAAAAAAGTATACTGTGTTGCTCTATCCAGTCCCAAACTTAAATTATATTAGCAATACTAGGCCCACAATGGATTACTTAGATTGTATTTAAAGCCAGTTCAGTACTAATATCTCCGATTGACCTTATTCAAATTTAAATAAGGATGCCCTTTATTCTCTTATCAAGTAATCGACATCAAAATGTTGGGTTCTTTATTTAAATTAGGTGGCACAGGTGATTTACCTATAAAGAAATAAGCAAGCAAAGTGATGAAATTAAATAAAAAATATCTGTATTTCAAGATAAAATAGGAAAGCTTATATCTAAAATAACTCCTAAGACTACGCTCAGATTATTATACTTCAGATTTCATATAGATCTCAATACACTATTCTCTAATGCAAATATTTACATAATTTGCATCTATGTAAACATTAACTCCAAATAAGTATTATCCACACATTAAATATCAATTGCAATAACTCAGTACTCCTATCAAATAGCTTATATGAATCAAATAGGCTCTCTTTAGATCAGTCCCTTCTTTCTCACCTTAACCCAACACAACTAATTATTTGAATCTTATTCTCTAATTTCTGTTTATACTCATTATAGTTCAAAGCACAAGTTTCTACTTACATAATCTATTACAGCACTGAGATTTAATTCACTTGATATCACAAAGATACACTAATTTTATTTATCACATTTTATTTCACCTGCTAATTGGTATGTTTAATTAGGAGGATCTGGATCAATCATCCTGTGAGTCTCTGAAGATCTCAAAATGTTCAAGGTGGGATCTACTGTCCACATACCAGGAGAAGACCGCTAAGTTGCTTAATGTGCTGGTATAGTGTCGCTGCAGTTGCAGATGAATCTGTTTGGTGTTGGAGGACAAGCAGCCAAATTTGAGTCGATCCATGTTTCATCAATGTAAACAATAGGGTGATTTTCTTCTCTTATTTTTTTCATATTTCTCAGGTATCTACCTCTCCATGCAAACGTTTTCATTTGTTTAGAAACACAGCCAGAACTCATTTTTGTGCTACTTGATTTTAGCACTTTTCCTCCCTTCATAACTATAGACTGATCTGCAACTAGTGACATCACACAAGCACATTTAGCAACTCAGTGGTCTTCTCGTGGCGTGCGGACAGTACAGATTCACTCCTTCACTGTAGATTCCCATGTAGTGGCAATGTGCAGTTTTTCTGTGTGAATTTCTGTATGCTGGTATACGAAGTTCCACTGTAGATTTCTCTGCATTAACAGGCGAAGTCTCCAAATTTGTTACTTGTTATTTGAACAGTTATTCTACTACACTTGACCAGAACTCAGACATCTCTCAAAATTTATTGGTGAGAATCATTTTTCTTATTTGATGGAAAAAGGAACCCTTTTTCATCCCTGATTAGGACTAGAAGATATCATTTTTTATTTTCCAAAGATATTTTCTCCTCCATCATTTACCAAGGAGTAGGCCTACTCCATTTGGAGCTCCCAGGCTCCCATCTGCTCTAACAACAGCATGGTTGGATCTCACAACCCCTCTGCCTTCATCCTTTTATTTATAAACTAGCTGTTGATTCGCGACTTCATCCTTGTTAAAGTCGAAATAGATAAAATCGCCTGCAAGTATATATTTCTTATTTCCCGAGATTTCGTGATTAGTCAGGGAGGAGAATTTCCCGTTTATATATTAAGACACTGCTCCAAATAAATCAAGATCAGGAAAGAAAAATTAAATTACGATTATATTTTATGGTTGAATAGAATTAATGTGAAGGCCAAAAGATTATGAAAAAGTTTCAGTATTGGCCTGCCACTCTCTAAGAGTGAAGGCCTATGTGTTCGTTTCAGAAACTCAATTTTTTTTTTTTTTTGCTGAAATTTCAGCAAACTTAAAAACTCACGATTCGAAAAGATATATTGAAATTTTGAAAAACAAATTCCATCTATAGGTAAGTATGTGACCAATTTTGTGCAGCTAACTCCTCTGAAACGGCAAATAGCGGAACCAAACAAAAATTATACATACTTAGAGGGTACCCTAAATTGTGCCTTAGCGTATATTTTATGTCAATTGGGTAAGTCTTTTTAGAGAAATTAATTTTTTTTGGTAAAAATGAAGAAATGGCAGAAGCATTCATTTCGTCACCCCCAAACAGAATGTAAATCACAAGAACAGCTTCCTCTTATTGAAAAGTACAATTTTCTTTTTTGAATCCGTATCATTTTCTCGTGTTAGGCCTGTGCGAATGTATCATTCCGTCATACCAATTTATTAATGTTTACATTCGTTATTTTAGCTTCAGGGGCCAAAATAAATAGAGTCAGGGCTTGTGACGCGAGAGCAAGCGACATATTGTTGTCAATTAATATATATATAAATTTTGTTGTATTCGAAGAACTCAAAATATGCTCCGCTCACGAAGTACTTGACATATGCATCTTGACGACATCTGTTGGCAATTATTCTCCTTATATATAGATTTGTAAGGAACAAAACCATAGTGCGATTTACTCGTTGCGACATCTGTCAACATTATATTTTTGCTGGAAACAGTTGTTGTTTTTTCCCGTGAGAATGAGACTTTTTCCCGCAGAAAAAAGTATCCTATATGTTGACTCACATAATAAATAACCTTCACACCAAATTTCAACTAAATGCCTTCAGTAGTTTTGGCGACAACCTCTAACGTATAAACAGAGATACAGATAAACGGACAAAAATCCAAAAACTGTTGTTTGAGCTTCAGTATCATTTATAATACACTTAGCAATCACTTTTTCTCAAAAAAATTTAATGTACATTTTTCGCCTCGCTACTATTTTATTATATATATATATAGATTGGCTACATCCGACCTCTTCCATAATCGGTAAAATCGAAAGTTATTAGTCCAACATAGTATATCTATCCAATTTCTCCCTGGATACACCTTTTAAAGTTTATCAATGATAGACACTGCATGTATACTTTATTTCCTCAAAATTATTCCCAATATTTAATAGACAAAATTTGTAACAGTCTAACTAATAAGCTAAACATTCTCAAAAATGAGCTCACATGATCGTCCACATGCACATCCTAGAATTTTATTATCATTTATTATTACATCAATTCAGATACTGTTACTGCAAAATTGTTATGAAAAATACCTGCATTACGCTAATTTACATAAAAGAAAATGCAGTGTAAATGATAAATGGCTTTCTTATTATGTAAATTATGTTTAATAAGTCCCGTAAATAACCTCAATGAAAACAAACACGTAACACGTAACTAGTCACACTGTTATGACTTTTGAACATCCTGAAATCATTTTCCTTTCAAATGGTTTTTAACTTTTGAAAGAGGAAAATGTTCTATGAAGAGAGATCTGGCAAAAAGATTACCGTAACTGTTATTACTTGTGGAATGCAATGCTTAGCTAGAAGCTGCTGTCCAAATTAGAAATTCCAGAATTAGAGACACAGAATTTACTGTTATACCAGTTGCGCTATCGCATATACTGTACAGCTATGCTGTCACCAAGTGTCTTAAAGACCACCAAGTAGTCAAGATGGAAAGCCCAACGGTCGCATCCGGATTGCAAAATTTTTTTCTTCCATGTCTTTAAATAATATCATTAAACAAAAAAATACAAAACGATTTTTTCAATTACTCTCTATTGGGACCGACAACTTTCTCCCATCTTTCAGGTTATAAATGGATTCCTCAAAGAAAAAAATCAGATTCTTTTGACTTGATCCACTCATTAAGCCATTTTTTTGATACATTCATGAGAAGTAAACCACTCTCCAGAAAGGGCCAACTGCATGGACCAAATAAGTGGAAATCCGAAGGAGCAATATCTGGTGAATGTGCCCAGTGGTAAAGGTTTTCCAATTCAATCTTTCCAAGTATTTTTGGACTGGTTTTGTAACGTGGGGCTTAGTGTTATTGTATAGTAGAGTCAGCTTGTTGTGCCTATTATCCCATTCTGATCTGTGAACTGGGTGCTTGCCCTACCATTTGGCTTTCCATCTTGACAACTTGGTTGTTTTTAAGACACTTAGTGACAGCATGTCTACACAGTGTCTGCGATGCCCAATTGGTAGAGGTGTCAAGCGTGATACTCGTGATTCCTGGTTCAAATCCAGGTCGCTGAGCACCTTATGTGAGTGGGTGAATCTGAATTATGACGTTTTATTGCTCAGCAACATCATACGCCAGGAAAAAATAGACTACTGCAGAAATCTATAATTTTTGTATACAGTGGTACTTTGGTTACCCAAGGCATCACTTCCCATAAAATACATGTACAGTCGAATCCTGATAACTCAAATCGTCAATGGGTCACATAAAAATTTTGACTTATCAGGTTTTGGAGTTAAACAGTAAGTCGAAAACAAGACTATGTGACCATTACAAAGATTACATGATACTCACAATATTTCTATGAATTTGATTAGTTTTAATGAGATCCATATACAAATACTGTACGGACCCAGTAAAATACGGTCCGTTTCAACACTAAATCAATTCCAATGCTGTTTTGGCATGGTTTCCAAATTCTACTTTGGTTTGTAAAAATTTTCGAAAGGCATCTCTTGGCGATTTTTGCCCATTTATTTTTCATCTGATGATATTTATGATATATGTATAAGCGTTTTATACATGTATTTGAAACAGAGAATTCACTTTTTTCTCAAATTACTGTTACTTTTACATCGACAAAGGCAATGAGACAGTGAAGTTTTGAAATCAAAATGGTGACGGCCAATCAGAAGTGTATGACTGCTTCTAATAACTCATTTGCGATCATTCATGCAATGAACTTTATGGTCAACATGAACACTTACTCTAAAAATGAACACGCAATCGTCATCAATTTCTACATCTAAATATTCTCCCATTGAATGTTCGCAATCAACAAGTTCGATTTGCAATTTTGTGTTGGTGCTAAATTTTGATTTTCACAATGGCTGCCAGCGGCTGCGAAAGATACCTCCATCATTTTCTTTGTCATGCGGACGTAAAAATTAAAGTTGAAAAATTAAATAAAGTTTCAACAGGCGAAGCTTGTTTTTTTTTAATACCTATTAACTAAAACCAAAATTACTTTGAGTTATCCGGGATTAATTAAAAAATTTGTTTGAGTTGATGAGTGAATTTTCTATTGAATTAAATGCTCTGGGGACGGAACTTAGAATATCGTTTGAGTTAACTGGGAATTTGAGTATCAGAGTTTGAGTTATTCGAGTTCAACTGTATAATGGGAAATTGATTAATTTGTTCTGGATCCTCCCCAACCATCATAGTACATGTCATCTCGTTTAAAATGTCATAAAAATATCATTTTCCATAAGAAATAAATTATTAAATACTCATTTTCATCATAAGCTCCGTTTATAACTACATGAAATAAAGAACAGTACACTACAAAGAAAAATGTAAACAAGCACGTACTGCATTTAGTAATCTCTGGTTCTGATGAGTGAAATATGTCTGAGCTTCACCGCGATGCTGCGTCGCTGTTCTCTATTCAACAATATCCTCCCATGTGTGACTGACAAGGGAACCATCGGAACCTTTATCTCACGGTATCAAACCAAATTGAAGAATTTTATTCACCTAAAGCTACTGATTGCCCTTAGCAAATAAGAAATTGTACTATTTTATTTTTTATTTAAAAAATGTGCCACAAAATAAAGCCAAACGCTTTGTTTCCCCGCAATCATACAAGGGTCGTTCAGGGTTGACCTAGACTTTTGTGCATATAAAGTCAAGAAATAACACAAGCACGTTAAACTTTTCAGAGATTGTTACGTAATCCTTATTGAATATCCCGCGCTCGGCATAATGTATTTGATGCATGCACAGCAACTACAGCAAACATTGTAATAAGCAGTGTCTCCATAGGTATGGGACAGCAGTTCATCTATCTGGAACTTCAGATGTTTTTAAAGCGGCCCGAACGAATGACAATCACTATGAGTCAAGTCTTGACTTAGGGGTATGGGAATAGTTGCTGTTGTCAAATTCACCGTGTGAGGCCAAGCATTGTCATGGAGAAGAATGACATTTCCAGACAACATTCCGGGTCTTTCTCATGAATGGCGTTGCATGCAGCACCCTGAAGCAAGTTGCAGTAACACTGGGTATTAGTTGTGGTACCTTTATCAAGAATGGCTTGCTCAACGCATGCGATGTTCACTGGCGTGAATGCAGCCAGACAAACACATCCATGCATTGCAGTTTTCACCATCTTTCGTCCTTCGCCTAGTCGCTCGCAGGATGCCAACAATCAGGCAGCGCAACATACTTTAATCCCCCTGTATCTCTGTGAGGGGGTTGGCTTGCGACACCATGTTCATAGGAATAAAAATGCTTCTTTATACATGTTCTCTCACGTGTATGAATATTTACCATTTATTTCCGGACACCCTGTATAATAGGCAACAGAATGACCAGCTCAAAGGACCAAAATGTTTAAATTTAATTGCTATTTTGGCTATGTTCCTGAATAGATAGGATATGTACACCTCCCGAACCTTCTCGGGTCTATTTTCATCCGAGTACCATCCGATACTACGAGAAAGCCCATGATGAAGCTTATTTTTTGATACTATATACGAATCTAAAGTCAAAATCTAAAAAATTCGAAAAAATTGAAACGGAACGACCGGTATCGTGAATACAGTAATAATGCTTTTAATTAACATCATTGTGGTATTGTAGTATCACATTCTCATCTGTTTTTTCTTTTGTCTTTCATAGAATTCTATTCTTTATAAATTTCATGTGTGTTTTTTCTTCCGCCGTTAGATTACTCAGGTATTCAATTAGGACTTAGTAGGAGTATGTTTGATTTTTATAGTTCTCATCGTTTTTCTTTTTTCTTCCACCGAATTATAATAGGATATTTTTTTCATTTGTAAAAACCAACTTGATGCTTTCACTGCAACTGCCACATATACCGTAAAAATACACTTCATGTTAGATAATTGTGAGTGTGCGGGAAATAAATTTCTCTGTGCAATTTAATGCAATGACAAAAAAATTAGTGCGCAGCTTAGAGGGAACTGAGGTACCTCTGCATATGTTTATTTTATAATGAATCCAATCCAGATGCTTTATCATCATGCCTTGAATATCTACCTGACTAAATATATACATGTACTTTATAGTTTATTAAAGGGTTAACAGAAGTTACTGCATTAACAGGAAAAATTAAATTCTTTGTTTTTATAATAAGTACATATGATTTCATTCTAATGTAGAGTTTCATTTTGTAGCAAGTAGTTTAGTTCACTATTTTAAAAATACAGTTGAGGACCACAAATCCGGAATGCTCGGGGCGAGAAACCTTCCTGATTTGTGATTTTCCAGATATATTTAACACGTATGTGTATATTTAAATAAATCGTTTTTGACGACGGTTATTTTAAATTTCTTTTAAAATAAAAGTTGTCACAATTATACAATTAAAGTAATTATTATAATCCGGATTTGTGGTCCTCAACTGTAGTTAAAATTTATAAAATCGTAAAACATTAGAGCAAGTAGTCAAAGTCTGTTTTTAAACAACACATTTTAAGTGAAACTTTTTTACTGTTCTTTCAGTTCATTACCAGTTACTATGTTGGAACCAGAAATCCAAAAAAGTATTATGAGCCAACCTGATCCTCCTGATGTAATATATTTTAACAAAGGTCTATAAATGTGTATTTATTAGGTCTGAATGGATTGTGAATGCCATCCCATGGCATAGAATTAGATTTCTAGAATTAGAGAAATTTTTGTAGATAATGAGGCAGTTTGTGTCAAGCAAGAAAATATGATTGCAGATATTTGTTGAAAAGTGAACTTTAACTTCTGTAAGTTATATTTGAATTTATTTTATATCATGTCATTAAATTTGTTTAACCATTCTTGTTAATTTAATCCTTCAAAAACATGTCTTTGTCTTCTTGGGAATATTGTAAATATCATTTGTTTTAATTTTAATCTTTTATCCACTGAATGGTTAAATGACATTTTTTTTTTTTATTGTCAGTGTTTGTAAAATATTTTAAATATTTACTTTGTATTCAAAGTTTGTCACCATATGAAGTTATTCATATTGTAATAGGTTTTTAAATCTTGTACCTTCCCGAGGCAATTTAGATTTCTGCTGAGTAGAATAAATGCTTGATGGGATTGAGTAAGCTTGTTTGTTCTTATTTTATAGGTTTAAGTTTATTTGTTATTTCTAAAAAGGATAAAAAAATAATCATCTACTATCCTAGAAGGCATTTCATATTTGCATGCTTCTAATACAGGGCCAGAAAGTTTCATTACTAATTCCCTGTTAGAATCTTAACAAGACTTTTTTTACTCCTATATCCTTATACGAGTTATACTCTGTTTCTTGGCTACCTGGCCAGCAGTTTGCCTCTGTATTTTGTTTCATATTTCTTATGGACTGTGCACTCCATTGTTGGCCTGTTATACAGGGTGTTTCATAATTGGTGTCTCGTCTTTAGGTCCAAATAACGACTCAAGGGAAAATGAATATTGATTATTCGGTTTTAATGTCCCCTAAATTCAGAATAAAAACATTTCTCGTCCCTGGGGGTGAATGGTTAAATTTTGAAAATTTTAATTTTGTAGGGGTAGGGGTTAGACCCCATGTGTTATTTAGAAAGTTAAAGAGCATCATCTAAAATGTGGGTTTAGCAAAAAACTCGGTGAAAAAATCTCATGCACTGCCCCCTTTATCGAGTGGGTAAAGTGAAAGGTATGGCTAGCCGATGTGGACAAAAACCATACTTATTAGAAAACAGTAGGGCCTGCATTTGGAAAATTAATGAGAATGAATGAGTCGTTACCCTGAAAAGCTAATAAACTCGACCGGGCTTTTCCCCCCAGGAAAAACATTATGAAATTTGAAAACTGTACATGAATTTTTCTGTTTTTGTTTACATTAGCTACCCACTCGATAAAGGGCAGGGGATGAGATTTTTTCACCGGGTTTTTTGCTAAACCCACATTTTACATGATGCTCTACAACTTTCTAAATAACACATGGAACCCCTACCCCCTACAAAATTAAAATTTTCAAAATTACCCCTTCACCCCCAGGGACGCGAAATGTTTTTGTTCTGAATTAGGGGACATTAAAACCAAATAATCAATATTCATTTTCCCCCAATCTGTTCCCCTTGAGTCGTTATTTGGACCTAAAGATGGGACACCAATTATAAAACACCCTGTATTTACTGAAGATGTAATTTTTGCCCATGCTGTTGCATGACTTTGGCTACAGCCAAGCTTAATAATGCATTTTAACAGCCATACAAATAGCAAAACTATCAGCTAAGGTTACTTCTAATAACTGTATAATGGGCAATATTGCTGTAAACATTAAAAGTAATAAAGGAAGGGTCTAAGAATGGCAATATGATAGCGTTTAATATAGCCAACACGTTTCAAAATCCATTTCATCATTAGGTAACAACTACAACTGGACAGTAACCATATACAGGGTGTTTCTAATCAGCCTGAAGATTTATACAGAACTGGTATCCAGATGCTCCCAGAACGCTGGAAAAATGTATAGAGAAACAAGGAGAGTTCTCGTGTGTGTGCTTTGTAGTTTCCTGATTTTTTTAAGAAATAAAGTCCAGATCAAATTTGAATGCTCCTCGTATTTCAAAACACATTGGCTATATTTAACACTACCATATTGTGATTCTTAGACCCTTCCTTTATTACTTTTAAGGTTACATGTTCAGCAACAAATACATAACATTAGCTAACATTTTATTAACATGGTACAAAATTGTTTAGCTGGGTTGGACCCAAGCCATGGAATAGACGAGATAAAAATCACATCTTCAGTAAATAGAGTGTGTTTAAAAATTCGTTGGGCAAACTCCGTATGTATTTTATAGATTCTATACGTAAAAATAAAAAAAATAATAGAAATTTGATAATAAATAAAATAAATAAATCAAAAATAAAAAGCTGATGTTTCAGGTAGATGCTATCCTTTGTCAAAGCAGGAGGATAATTCTTTAAAGCAAGGAGAATATTAGAGAATTATCCTGAAGTGATAAAATGAGTACTAGAAGATGATCTATATATAGACAATGTAGGAGGAAGAAGGAAGGTATTGGCCGGGACACCAGAATGGAACAAATGGGAACCCTGGAAATGAATTAGAAGACGTGCTGGGATAGGACAAGAAAGAGGACAAATGGGAGGTGATGAGAGGGCAGCGAGAAAAATGCAATAGGATAACACACACAGAATGAAAATGGCAGAAATTGTGAAAGAGACTGGAATGATACAGTCGAACCCGCATATAAGAGCTCCAGGTCAAATGTAACTCCCAACGGCGCTTCCACAAGTAGGTCCGAATGCAAACAAAAATACAAGACCTAACATAAAAAAATGAACATAAAAGAAGAAAATTATGAAAGAATATAGAAAAAACATTGAAAAAGAGGAAATATTTGAGAAAGCTGAACATTAAAAAAAGAGAAAGACACAAATGTGGAAAATCTGATCAGAGAGATAGGTGGGGGGGGGGGAGAATTATAGAGAGGGAAAGAGAAGGCTCAGAAAGGCCTGCGACAAATTAGGGTATAGCTAGAGTGGGAGGGGAATATGAGGAGAAAGATAATGAAGGAATGGTGCCTTTGTGAAGGTTAATGCCATTAGGGGTTAGGGAATTGAATTTCCAAATATTTAAAAAAAAAAAAAATAAAAAAAGACAAGACTCAAATCGCTTTTTTTTTTTTTTTTTTTTATGGAAGTTGTGAAGAATATAAAGGCTGACATCCTGTAAAGAGAGTGGCCAAGGGAATTAAAGTGTTTAGCGACAAGGGTGTCAGCAATTTATGTATGGTATTACCCGATTCTCTGACATGCTTTGCAATGTAAGAAATATATTAGGTTAAGTGCAGGTTAAGTTCTGATTAATCTTGAGGGTAAAGGAGAAAGCACTAATGGAAATGGAGATGGCAGGGTTAAGAAAATGGCAAATGCCACACCATTTATCATTGCAAGGAGAACAGCCCTTAGTAGAAGCGCATGGTTTAGTGATAGCAGCATGGATCAGAATATCTAATTTTAAAGGCTGTACTAAAAGCTGTTCACCTTGCAATGATACCTTTCTACTTCTCCTTATATTTATATATATATAAGTCATTTTCTAGTACTCCTTTTATCACTTCAGGATGATTCTCTAATATTTTCCTTGCTTTAGAGAATTATCCTCCCTGCTTTGACAACGGTTGGCCTCTATCCGAAAAGGTCAGACCTTTTTATTTTTGATTTACGGTGTTTACTTTATTTTATTTTTTATCAAATTTCTATCATTTATTGTATTCCAAGGTTCTTGTCTCTTCCCTTCTCTCCTTACCTTCATCATAAATAAGGTAGGAATGGAAATGAAGAGACTCTTGTCCATAAGAAAAAGTGCTTTAATGCATCAGGCTTCGCGCTTACTCACAATTTACGCAACAAATTGGGGGGTTTTTTTGTTTGTTTTTTTTTTTACTAAAATTTGACTCATGATTTTTTGACCAACGAGTCATAATTAACTTGTTATTAAATTTTGAATATTATCGGCCATCTACTTCTTACCATATTTTTAACCTCACTTCATTTTGTCACATGCTGTCTTGTTTAAATTTCTAATTAATTATAGATATTGTGGATGCATGTAAAAATATGGAAGTCAAAAAGACACTAAAATTTGACTCGCAACTTGTGAAATTTGACTCAAAATTTTCAGGCTGAGGAGTTAAATTGACTCGTAGATTTTGATCCTAGAATGAACCCTGATGCACATATATATATTTTTGTCACCCTGTGACCATCTTTCAGTGTATAATATAGCAGAGGAAACCAAGCAGTGGTCTTATATAATAAAAATTAGCCAATCAGTGAAATACATAATAAAGAAAGCAATGATTGGATACCCCAGGGATGGGGGAGCCAATCAGATGCAAGCTACAACAGAGACAATCGTTTGAGATGAATCATCTGAGAGTTGTTGAATATTTATTCTCTCATTCCTGAGAGTTGTTGTGTTGCACACTTTGTGTATCTTCTTTGTGGTAACCTTTATGTTTGACTACTTCTTTTATATAATTTATTTTTGTGCTAAACCATTCTTTAGATAATGGAATGGTGATAGCCTTGTCTAACTGAAATTGGAGTTTTTCTGAAAGAAAGTATACACGTGCGTGGGTTTTAGGTATACTTGTATATTGAATTTTTATTTATAATTCAACCCCATGGTGGCACTTACAGTGTTATCAACATGCAAATTAGGACACATGCAAATCGTATCTGCTAAACCGTAGGCGATACCAAAAAAAAAAAAAAAAAAAAGATATAACAATTACAAATTGTTCAGCATCAAATACGGAACAAAAAAACAGAACTTCAAAATCCGATGAATGGATCATTCCAAAACCTCATTGCAATCTCTGCAACATTAATATTGATTCATCTCAAGATTGAGGAAGGGATGATGAGTGGCCTGTGGGGAAAGCAAGAGCAACAGAGTCCAAAGATTCTGGGTTCAAGTCCCAGGAGTGACGAATGAGTTATTTTTTCTGCTGAGTACCATTTGCCAAGCATGCACATTATTTCATGTAGTATCCATATCCTGTTCTGGAAAGTTCCACAAATTACCATGAAGACACCAGTTTCCTTTTTATAAAAAGGCATGTTGAAGCTGAAACAAGATCAGACCAAAGAACGATTCAAGGACAAAGTTATGCCACACCACCTGCCTCACAACAGGATCTGCAACAACAAATTCAGGAAGCATGCAGAACATTAACACCAGTCATGTTTGTAAATGTAACGGCATCGTTGAAATGCCGTGCAGAATTATGTTATGATGCAGGTGGACATCACATTGAACACCTTCTGGATTGACTGTAAAAAACAATTTGTACACTTGACTGTTTGTAAGCAACAAAAATACAAAAGCAGATTGTCCAAATAAAGAGATTGCAATGAGGTAATCTGTTCATTGGATTTTGAAATTTTGTTTTGTTGCTATTTGATGCTGAACAAGTTCGGTTTGTTTGTTTTTTTTTTCTTATCTCCTACGGTTTAGTAGATACGATTTGCATATGTCCTTTTGAAAACACTGTAAGTGCCACCATGAGAAAGACCACCCTCAACTTCCTTTTCACTCCCTTTATTGGAATTTGCATAGCTATAGACTTTTGACTCACTCTGTATATGAAGTTTGTCCAAAGAATTTTTAAATACCCTGTATAAGAGTCCAACAATGGAGTGCACAGATCATAAATTAAAAGACCATGCCTCAGTGCTGTTCATAAAGATGGAGGTTTGAAAAATCATGAACAATAACAGATTTATGATGAAAAAAATAACAGATTTGCAGCTATCATCAACACGATTTAGTAGTTCCAGAGACTTAACTTCAGAACCTGAAACAAAAAATTTTGTATTTTAGCAGAAAGTAAAGAAGGGATACTTTCTTTATTTTTTTATTATTTAAATCTTTTATAATGCACAATTTTGTAGCATATGCAAACAAAACATTTTTTTAATTAATAAACATTTCTAATCTTGACACATTTTTATTTTATCTTTTGAACTTTTATGCAGAATTTTTTTAATAAAAAATATTTAATAATTGTCAATAACATATTAAAAAATAAAATATTAAAATGCCAATGAAACATTAAAAATAAAATTACAAATTTTCCAATAAAATACAGGGTGTATAAGGTATTTGAGGACAGATTTATGTTCATAGAAAAACAGAAGTTTAATAACAGAAAATGACTTTATTACTGACAAATCTATAAGTATACAAAAGAAATTATCTTTTTATATAATTTCATTCAATAAAGCCACCATCAGCTTCATTAACTGCTTCTTTGCGAAATCAAAATAGTCTACATGCGTGAATTAAATGATCCTGGTCATAATGAACATTACTTCGACTGTAAGAATCTTTGGTGTTATGGGGGTTCATTGACCTCTCTCTTAACAATGCTCAACATGTAGTAGTCCAATGGATTGAGATCTAGGAAGTTATGAAGCCAAATGTTAGGGGCTATGTGGTCATGAAAGTTTTCAGCCATTCATTCCTGTTATGTGAGCCTTGTGTGATGGTGCACAGTCGTGCTGAACACACAAGGCTTTACATTTCATACACAGTCAATCCAGGACTTACCAACTATTTCCAGGACCTCAATGTAGGCAGCAGAGTGGAACTTGAGAGGAAAGAAGTGAGGAGGCATTACGTGTCCTTCATTGCTGATAATCCCGCAAACATGACAATTGCAGGAAATTTTGTGTACACAACAGTTGGAACTTCAGAAGGGCCCTTACAAAACCATCTGTCATTTCTTTTGTTCACTGTCTGATCTTGATCAAAGTATTTCTTGTCTAAGAAAAACCAAATCACATCTGTTTCTGCTGGATTTTTAACTTTGTTTAACAGCCTTTTAGATCTCTTTAATACCCCATCTGTATTACAAATGTTGAGCTAGCTCAACGTGCTTAAGCTAGCCTAAACAATAGTGCGAACAAACCTGACCTATCATAAGCTAGCTTTGCTCGGCCAGTTTCTTTGAGCTTAGCATGTTGAGCTAGCTCGACGTTGCAGCTTGGGTACTCATAGTAAGTTTAATGAACATGGCAGCATCACTCGCTTCAACATCTGTTATGGATAATTCAACAAAAAAAAAAAGAAGACTAAAACACAGACGAAGTTTGAACGCTGATTACAATTTGGGAGAAAATCATTGACGACATTACGTACGGAAACAAATGAAAAATACTACATTTAGAACGAATATGCAGGTGGTCGAGGCAGTTCATTCAAGGAAAGGGGGTGATAGATTATCTTGTTTAGCTTTGCTTGAGCATAGCCAAAAATGGTGATAGCTTTTCTCTTATCCTTGTAGGCTATGGCCTGAGATAGCTGAAGCAATTTTTATTAATAAACTATGAAAAATTTAAATTAATAAATGATGAAACAAATTTAATCAGCAATTAATTTAAAACAACAATTAATTATTTATTAATGCAATGATGAAAGACTCCGTGTGAATAATTATTTAATAAATAAAAATAACTTAAATAAATAAAGTATACACTTATCGAAGTATAGGCCTACATTTATTTATTTTTATAGGCATTTATTTAACTTGCTGTTCTGTCGGTATATCCACATCTGCGCAAGGTCAGTAAAAGTAGGGTCTGCTCATTTTGGTTTTAAAAGTCGACTTTTACTGCGCATGACGTAACAGGCACCCATCCGCCTTGCTTCGTGTGTGTTTACATTGTGAAGTCCCAAGAAAATAATAAAATCAAGTGGATAATACCTCTTTGTTTTTTCATTTGATTAGTTAAACAATGCCTGTTTGTCCAATTTACGGATACACTAATCGTCAAGGGAATAAAAAAAAAACACCTAAAAAGTATATTTTCAGATTTCCGAATGATAAAACCAGAATTAAACATTGGCTGCATTTATGCAGAAGTTTTGGTAAAGTGAACTTAAATGAGGTAAAGCATTTTATTATTTCATTTATCCTTGTATATTATTTGCATAGTAAATGTGATTTCTAACTATTTCAGCTAGGATATGCTCTGCACATTTTGTGGATGCAGATTATCAATGGAGTGAAACTGCTGTTAACCAAAAGTGCAAGTCCATCTCAAAATCTGCCCATATTGACAAAATTAGCCCTATAAAAGCTGTCAACATTTTCCCAGTGTAATCAAATTTTTGAAAAATCTATTCTTGGTCAATCTATTGATAAAAATGCACAAATTATTACTAATGTTGCAAATTCAGCTTATTCAGCCTTAAACAGAACTGACATCTCATTTGAAGTTATTAAAAAGTTTGTTTTGATAAGAACTAACATCAGAATTACGGAATTCAATAGAAAGCTATCTGAAATAAATAGGGAAAAAAATGAAAAAAATTACAAAGATTTAATTTTATAGTTTTCTTTGATTGTTTTTGATTACTTACAGCACAACATGGTAATTATAAAATTAAAAAACAGTAATTTTCCGCTTGATTTTGTGATTTATTCAGGGCTTAATAACATAAACAACATACGAAGCAAGGCGAATGGGTGCCTGTGACGTCACGTGTGGTGACACGAGCAGACCTTACTTTTACTGACCTTGCATCTGCGTGTCCAGATCAAATCTTTTAATCAATATTAAACCAACTTCCCGAGAAACTAGAGAGCTGAAACATGATACACATACACAGGACCGATGACAATGCATGTTAAAAAAAATTTTTTCAAATTGGTTCACTGGTTCGTGTTCTAATAGTACTAGTACTATTTCATTACTTTGAATTGTCCAATTGCCACAACAAACAATTCGTTATGACGAGTGTTAAATGTGTCCGTTGTTTATTGTTGCAAAATTAAGCTTTATTAATTTTACAAATTATTGACACCGGCTTGAAAAAATATAATAAAAAAGATAATAAAATTGTGGTTTGAAAAACCCTTTTTTCCCCTCTCATATACAATATCAGAATAAAAGGAAAACACAAATCCACAAAGATTTTTTTTTTATTGACTCAGATGTTCATTTCAGAATTCATAATTCCTTCATCAGTGAGTGATGTGACAGAACGAGAAGACCGGAATTGGAATTATGAATTCCGAAATGTACATCTGAGTCAATAAAAAAAAAAGTCTTTGTGGATTTGTGTTTTCTTTTTATTCCGATATTGTATATTTGTGTCCACAATTTCCGACTATTTTGTTTTATTTCCCTCTCATCTTGTTTATTATTAAACAATTAGGAGTCGATCATAATTGCATTAACAAACAAGCATTACATTATTCCTAATAATCAAAAGTTAATTATTTAATTAAAATTTCAAATAGTGAAAAATAGTAAAGAAAATTCCATGGCCTGGACTCAAACCAGGGACCTCCGGGTATACGCCCCGGCACTCTAACCACTAAGCTACCGTGGACATGGAAGCTGTCGCTATCAAACATGCCCTATGAGCATAGGTTAAAGCTCGGTTCCTTGTTTGCAGGCCAGGACTATCTTTACTATTAAATGGCGAATATTATTATAATAATAATTGGAAATGGTCTTTGGAGGATTTTTTCACGCCATTACCTCCGATATTAATTAATAAATAGTGAAAAATAGTAAAGAAAAATCTATTTATTAATTAATTTTTCACTACCGGTATTTATTAATTAATCTCGGAGGTAGTGGCGTGAAAAAATCCTCCAAAGACCATTTTCCAATTATTATTAAAATTTCAATTAAACATCTATCAGGTGGCAACGCTAATTATTCCTATATTACAGTAGAACCTCGATAAATCGAAAACCTTTATAATTCGAAATTTTTGTCTACTCCCTTCCGCTTTACCTTGATAATTCGAAGTAAAAACAATGGATAAATCGAATTTTTTTGGAGGATATCAAATGGAAACTTAGCCTCTGTTAAACAAACGTCCATAATCGAATTTTCTCAATCCGGACCTCTATAAATCAAATCCTCAACATCTCACATGTGTGCGTGACATATGTCTAAACGAGATAATGACGCGTGACTAAACTTGAAATCTTCAATTTCTTCCCTCTCTTTGTTTCAGTGAAGTGCTTAAACCTGGTCCGTAATGATGAAACACTTTTTAATTGAAAACACTGTGTAAGCTTCCTTAAAAATATCAGTGATCTTTACGGTTACTGAAATCTCACACAAAACCTCAATAATTCAAAATTTATTTTATTTAACCTCGTTAAATCAAGACCTTGATAATCGAAACCTTTATAAATCGAAGCGTTTTCCTCTTTCCTTGAAATTTGATTTATCAAGGTTCTACTGTATTATTATTATAGAAGTTTATAAAAAAAATAAAACTATACTTAGTTATACATGTATAACCCTTTATCACCTGAAAGTCATGCTTGAGAAGGAGATAGTGTGAGCACCCTAACCTAGAATTTTAACAATAGTCTAGCTTTGTAATGCGGATGGGGTACAAGAATCTTTTAGATCTGATTAAGCCATTTTCTTTTATTTTTTTCTGAACATAAATTATCCTTTCCTCACCACATTAAACTTTTATCTGA
Source organism: Rhysida immarginata (assembly GCA_023313115.1). Lineage (NCBI taxonomy): Eukaryota > Metazoa > Arthropoda > Chilopoda > Scolopendromorpha > Scolopendridae > Rhysida > Rhysida immarginata. Next base: position 1,103,973 of record JAHWFO010056006.1, read on the forward strand.
TGTTTCATGGACATCTTTTCTGTTTGTTCCTTCTGAGACATGGAACAAGTGACCTCATGGTTTGTCATCAATGGTCTGCTGTATTTACAGGGATAAATTGAGGTTTTCTGATGATGACGGAGCATTTGCCATGTCTTTTACATATTGCTATTGGTTATACGTTTCCATCTGTGGTCTCTAACTCCTTATGAACTTTGTGGATCTGGTGACTTTAAATTGGGATATTTCTAAATTGCTATGCTCAGCTTTTAAAGCCACAACTGGATAAGCTGAGTGTCTGTCATTATTATTTAGTACAATGCAGCAGTAACCAGATGTGATAAGTCTTTAAATACCTTATGCACCTAGTATTAAATAAAAAATACTAAAAAATTTCAATAAAATATAAAAAAAATTATCAATAAAATATTAAAATGTTTACTAAAAATAATATCTATAATACAAAACAGTACAATTTAAAATAGTAAAATGATATTTAAAAAAAAAAGAAAAGAAATCTTTTTCTGTTGATATCGTCTTATTTCCCAGTATAAGTCAGGTTTCACCTCTATTCTTAATCACTTCTTTCCTTTTGGAGTATCTTTGATTTTTAACAACAGAAATATCAGACCATTGCTTCATGTAAGTACTGTAGCCAAGTACTGTAGCTGGAAAACAAGACAGTCTATGAGCACTGATAACTCAGGAGATAATCTCCATTCTCTTCAATTAGCTCCTGATCCATTAAAGGAGAAGTCCAGCCAAATATGAAATGTGTCTAAAATCTGGCAATCTTAAAGGATATTTGAAAAGTATAATTTATTTCAATAATAGATCGATAACGATTTATCCTTCAGCTTGAGATCTACCTTGCCATGATCTGAAGGCTTGTGTGCAGACTGACTCATGGAGTTACACTGTACAGGGCCTCCCAAAACAAACCCAAAAATTTCCTAGTGGTTGGCAGCAGGGCCACTAGTATCAATGGAGGCCTAAAACAATTGATGTTAGACGTGTTCTATTTAATTCTGAACTGCAGGGACAAGAAAGCAATGGAAATTCTTGCAACTACACTTTTCCTTGTTTGATATAAAACCTTTGACGAACGCATTCTCCAAGGTAAAATTTTTCGGAGGTAAAATAGCCTTCCGTTCGGATCTTCGGGTGGAGGCTAGTCTGGAGGGTTCGTTGGTCGACAGACTTAGAATAGGAACAATTTCTAAAAATTGGAAATAATTAGGCACTCTTTGATGCATGCATAGAGAGAAGTAGGTGTGGTGATGCGACGTAACAGTGTATTCAACGGATATCGCCAAGCGGTCTGATCACCATACACGTTTTCTCTATTGCAGATGTGCTGCATAAAAATTTAAACATTGCAGAAAAAAGTTTGATACAGCCCTACATGTTTGAACCCAAATCCGATATTCCTCCCACTGATGAAAAAAACACCAGCAGCGATGAAAATATAGATGAAATTTCATCATACGTTTATACCAAGATCAGTAATGGTATTAATGCACTACATGCATTCCTATGGATTCCGGTCTGAAGATAGTGTTGCTTCTCTCCTATGGTCCTACTGCGAATATATGAAGCGTCACCGACCACATCACAAATTACTTCCACAAGTAATTGAGGGTGTGGTATTTTGTGTTTTTGTTAACTGCCATAGAATATTTGGAAGAAAATTTCACCATATCGTAAATTAACAACATAATTTAAAGATATCCAACTGTACTTTCATATTGGGTGGACTTCCTCTTAAATACTTAGGGATTTTAAAGACCATATATTTGGTCAAAGAATAACAGCATCGTAAACATAGTGGCACGTCTAGTTGAAGCAGCACGCAGTTATCGAGTTGTTAACAGCAGAGAGCATTTCATAATAGTGGTAGTGTAGAGCATGGCATGTATTGGCAAAGTTGAATCGAAAATGAAACAAAGTAAATACAATAATTAAGAAGCTGATAGGATATGTTGTTTAGTTTTAATTGTAAAATCTGTATAAGAGAAGAATGCTATTTAGGAAATAAAATATTTTGCATTTATTATATCCTTGATTTTATATACTAAGGGTGGGCATGCTTGATGTCAATGAGAGCTGGGTTCTGGGTTTTCATATATTATAAAGAGCCACACCAAAAAATATATAAAACAAATATTAGTTACTTAGTAAATTTAACAAGATTAAGTAATAACAATTCTGAAATAATAAAAGAAAAACAGATTAAAATTTTCAATGAGAGCCGCATTTGTCCACCGTTCTCAGTGCCTTATTGGAAATTTCTGTGTGGCATCGAGCTACCTTCGTCCTTTTCTTTGGTATTGATAAATCAATCAGTCAATTATATTTATTTTTTATGCTTTGCCTTTGTTTCCTTTGTGACTATATTTTTTAATACAAAAAAAAGAAATGGTGGAATAGTACTTTGGCACAGGCCTCCTATTTGATCTTGGAAAGAAAAAAAAAATGCGGTGGGGGGAGGGGTTGGGGGTTTATAAAAACTTTATTAACATTGGCTCATTAGAGGCAAACAATTTATTTACAAAAAATATTCGTCTCTGAGGGAGGAGTCCGTACATGACAAATTTATTGACTTTTGCTTCGCCGATATGAATGCTATCTTCTTTAGAAAAAAATTAATATCTCTAAAAGGACGTTAGTATCAGTTGTCATAAAAATATGTCAAAGCACAATTTAAGGTACTTTCTAGCAGTTTATAAATTTCATTTCGTTCAGTTTTTTACCCGTTCCAGAGGAGTTAGCTGCACAAAATTTTATTTTCTTCAAAATTTCAACAAATATTTCGAATCATGAGTTTTTAAGAAGAAAAAAAATTGAAGTTGGGGAAATGAATACACAAATCGCCACTCTTAGTGAGTGATCGACCAAAATATATATATTTAATTATTCTTTATTTCAATTTACTTCGCTGGCCTGTTGTATTTTAATCCTAACTTTTTTTCTTTTTTTTTAACTTTTAAAAATTTGCATTCCATTGCAAAGGAAGGGAAAAATTCTTAATTTTTGAAGATTAATTTTTGGAGACAATCGATATTTACTCTTACATATTTTTTTTATTTATTTTTTTTTAATCGTGGACTTGTTCTAACGTCACTTTTTCATGCTTGCAAGTTGCAAATATACAACAGAATTATAACAGTTACATCTTGATATTAAAAAACTACATAAAGATTGGCAAGACTTTTTAACAAAAGTTTAATTAAAGCCGAATTAAATAAAAACTTCATGATGAGAGTGGCATCTCTTGATCGTCAATCATACGTTCGTATTTGTAAGGCCAACGTAAGCGATATCACTGTATGGGGCATCAGCCGGGATTGATCCGTAAGTATAGTATTTATCGACCTTGGTATGGAACATAGCCTAATAATAACTTACGCTATGGTATGGAATATTAGGCTTACATTATTATTAGGCTATGGTATGGAATATATCGAACCCGGCCAATACCCCGTATAAGATAACTTGGATGGAATGGATGGATGGATCGCCAGATCACATCCAATCAACGCACAGCAGTTGGGTTTCATGTAAAATCTGGAATTAGAAGGAAGAAGAAGGGAGTAGGTAGAAGGGAGGGGAGATCGGATCGCGAATTTCGAGCATTATTAAATTTATTTATCAGTAAATAATGATTCAATATTTTAATATATATATAATTTACAATTTTTCTGAAGTTATTTACTTGAAAAAAAAATCCCGAGAATTAATAATGAACATGACAATCATTTTATTATTTTATCTTGGACTATTTTAAAAATTTTATTATATGACTTCTGCTTATTTTTTACATAAAAAAGAGAAAAATTCCGATTGGTCTAAATTCCAATTGGTCTAAATTCCGATTGGTCCAAATTCCGATTGGTCCAAATTCCGATTGGTCCAAATTCCGATTGGTTTAAATTACAGACAGACCGTGTGCAGGGAGACTAATGACAGTCACAAGCGAAAACACCAGCAAGGTGCAGATAAACAGCAAGAATTGTCCAACATCCTCTTCATGTGAAAGAGTGGTATATCTTATATATAAAACTGAGATGTATGTGGCTGACATTCGGCTTTCTTATTGGTCTAGGATTTGAAACAATTAGTCTAATCTTCATTGTTTCCATCTTAGACTTTAGCAATCAGTATTTTTTCGTTTGTTGGAAACAATAAAGATTTCACTGTTGCTTCGACTAAGAAGAAGAGGTGACCTTTCCGTTTTAGGGCCCGTCTTTTTCGTCAGTTAGACTCACTTTTTAAGGGGGATAGTTATAAAAAGTAATAAATAAATACATAAAAATCATTATTTTTTTTTATTAAAATCTTTAGAGTGATGTAAGAAATTATTCTACAACAAATAAGAGAATACAATTTCTCAAGCTTTTGGTGAAAAGTGAACTTGCTTTCCCTAATGAGCTAATAATTGGAGAAAATTATTTTTCATTTGTGTTTTATAATGTAGTACTTCCTTTAGAGAAGTTAGAAAATGTTTCTCTAAATATATTAGAAAATTATAAAGATGTCAACTGATTGTGTGAGAGAGCAGACCTTGCTGCTAAAACTGATACTGTCAATATAAACAACCACATTCAGGACATGATGCCACGCTCTCTGACTGAATACAACTATGGAAGAATACAAGAAAGCGCCTCTTGTAGCATTTCCAATGCGTCACTTGCTGCTATCGCAGCGCACCTGGCGGCTTACATGATTGCGCTTACAACCCCTATGATCTTTTTATGATTTTAGAATTACAGATGTCTTTGAAATAATTGAAAACTTGATATTTCATTAAAAATTTTTGAATTTGCATTTTATGATCGTTTTTATAGGAAATACATGCTTTTCTTTCATTCAATGCTTATTTTCTCCTTTCATTTTAATGACCCTTTTCAAATTTAATATGGGCCTGGCTTAGGAGCACTTTTTTTTAAAATGGTAGGAAAATGATTTGGAATTATTTTTTTAAAATTGATTTAAATGGTGTAGGGGTTTCCGTGAAATTAACTGTTAAGTTCTAGACATGTTGACTGAGAGAAAGAGCAATAATGAACAAAATTTCTTCAAAATATCATTGTTTCAGTTATTTAACACACAAAATTAAATATTTATTATATTATTACAGCATTTAGATACAAAAAAGGTTCTCGTTCAATGAAAACAAACTTTGGGATTTCGTGGCACTCTGGCGGACAACATGATATCTCGTCCTATCTCGCATGACGCTTTTTTCGGCAAGAGGCACTTCATCTATTCTTCCATGATACAACTCTATTGAAACGGTTACATGTTGATGAAGGATGTTGATCAGGCTTATCAGAATTCCTCAATTCTCATATTCCATCTATGAAGTATTTTTAATATAGGCAGAAATAATTCAATATTCACAGCCTTTCTTTGATATTCTAAAATATTAAGGATGAAATGTCGAATGTTCCTGGGCAAACCCAATTGGACACAAAATTCTAGTGCGAGCATTTTAAAGAATTCTTTTCGTTTTTCAAAAGTGAATATACACGTCATTAAAGATTTTTTATGCGTTCTTATTTATATTCAAATTCAGATATTGCAAAATTTCATCAAGCAAACAGCCCGAGCAACACCGGGCATATCATCTAGTACATTATAAAACATGTCTGTTAAACGACAGGATGTATATCCGTCAGGTACTTCAGCTGTTGACTGAAGCAGAGCAGATGGTTTATCAGGGACTGTTGGACCAATATAAAGTTGAAGGTATATAATTTTTGAAGAAAAAAAAGATATTCACAAAGTACATCTTGTATGCAAACCATTACAATCTGGAAATGAGTCATCAGCCGTTGTAATAACACCCTATGGAATGCCTACCATCCAGTGGCGGCTCGTAGCTAAAATTTCTGGGGGTGCTGCGTTAGAAAATTTTAATTTTTTCACGAACTAGAGAATAGCTAGTGGCATTAAGCTTAAGGATCATGTAATATACATGTATAAGAATAGTATTAAAGAAAAAAAAAGACACATTATATTGAATTTTATCGATATCGAAAGTGAAACTGGGGTTGCTGCAGTGCCGCAGTGCCTATGGACGAGCCGCCACTGCTACCATCAAAAGAAAGCAAACACAGTTAACCATCACATCAATTTCCTGATTGGCCACAAATCTGTGAATTCTGAGGCATAAAGTGGAATACGGTCTGTACCTTCTGCCCTGCTATTTTTATAAACTTTTACTTCACTCACAACTTCTTTCTGTCTGTCGATTTCGTCAGATCTTGCAATCAATTTTTCACCCATTTCTCACTGCTCAAACAACTCCAAATTAGGCAAACCAATTCATTTCTGGTAACAATACAATTCTGTATAAACATTTTCAAAATTCGAAGTCTTATAAAGAATTAAAACTTGTTTATCATTTACTTTACACTTGGGCTGCCTCTTCAGGTTTTCTTCATTTTGACATATTTGTATTATAACAAAAGCATGGGTTAAAAATTGATTTGCAAATCCAAGACTAAAAAGAATACAATAAAAAATATGAAAAAAAATTAAGTGTACATTTTTACTTTAAAAAGTGCACTAGAAAGTAAAAAATAATTTAAAGTAAAAGTGTATGCATACTTTTTTTTTTTTTTGTTTTAATATTTTGCATTGGTTTATTTTCAAAGTTGAAGGGCAATTGCTATAGCTCCAATGCATAAGTTGAGGTTGCTGTTCTCACAGATCTTGAATTGTACATCAGCGTATAAAGAATTTAGTCCATCATTGGCACAAGTGTATTCCTGTTCATGGTGAGCATGTAGAAAAGTAAATATGTGATATTAAAGAGGAGATCTCAGCTTTTATTTGCTGTTATCCACTGCACTATCTGGCCATTCGTTACCAGACACCCTATACCAGTAAGTTTAACCGGACTCTGCACGACATCAGTATCTTGTAGGGCTGCCTTTCGCCCCAATGACATCCGCAACCCTTTGAGGAAGACCTTCCACCAATTTGCGATACGTGTCGGCGGGAATATTGCTTCATTCATCCTTCAAATTGGCAAACAGCTCAGTGGCGTTCTTTGGGTGGCATGGCCTGGCTCTCAACCGGTGCTCCACTTCGTCCCAAAGGTCCAGAGTGGGATTGAGGTCTAGAAATTTAGGCTGGCCAATCAAGTTTACCTACACCCATTTTCTCAAATCAGGTGTTAATAACGCCTACACTGTATGACAGGGAGCATTGTTGTGTTGAACCAGGTATTGGCCATTACCAAAGTGTTCCCACAATGTTGTTAGCGCAGAATTGTTTAGAACTATTTGATACGCTTCGGCATTCATGGCTCCGTGAACTAAAACAAGAGGACCAAGACCATATCACGAAAAGCTGTGACCATTTGGCTTGTGAACTGCTGCTCGTCCATGAAAACCAAGTGCGACGATTTCCCGGAGAACAGTACGATCACTTGCATCACCACCAATCAAAAGTCCTGTTCCAATATTTTTAACGAAGCCTTCCGGTTTGACATCACAGCACGTTTCAAGAAACGACAATCGCGTTCTGTCAATTTCGTCGGTTTACTGAATCTGGGTTGGCATGTTATAACCCCCTCTCGCTTCTACTTCAAAATCACTCATTCTCGAGCGGGGCATCTGAAATTTGTTGGAAATTTCATGGATCGAAGGCCAAACCTGTGGGCTCCAATGGTCATCTTTATTTTTCCGGACTAAGTTCGCATCACCTGTTTATATTGACTGCAATAGTTGCTATGAGTGTATTCTAACCTGTTAACATCTTCTATAGGTTATATGACGCGTGCGGACGATCCCATGCACTTTTGGAGAGGTGTCCGGTGACGAATCAAGTAAACAACTGTCTGATTTTTGCTGAAAATAAGATTTACACGGATTGGAGTATTGTTGAGTATTGGCTTTATTCAGCAAAGATGGAGTTGTGTGTGGTGCACTTTTCCACGTAATTTTATCACGTACATATTTGAACTTGGCATATGTTGCCATAGTTCTAAAGATCAAGTGAATGCCACCCCCATAACTCCATAACGTGAGGATCGGCTCATTCAAACAGCCACGTCCACTCAAATAAGAGCCACAATCATACAACATTTATCAGCTTGTTCCATCTGCAATGTCTCCTGGAAGCAGAACGATGGTTGTGAGTCCCTTGGCATGACTGGCACTTACACCACGACACAGTCAGATATGCCTCCAATGGTGCCAAGAAGGGCTGCTTGGATGAAGGAATAATTGGTGTTCTGTAGGTCGTTTCTGTCTGTCAATGAGTGACAGTCGTGTACGTGTCTGTCGAAGAGGTAAAAATACAGACAGAAACACCAGGCTCACTCTTGGAGTAATGGCGTGGGGTGCTTTGTCGTTCACGACTGTTGGTTGTGGAGGGGATATTCAAATCTTGAATGCTGCATCCTACATCCATAATTTCCAGCCCGGCCTGATCCTTTTTTGGATGACATCGGAGTGTTGTTCCAGCAACAACAACGCCCGTCCAATAGCAGTTCATGTAACTCAATATTCCCTTCAACTTTCCAGCACGCTTACCAGATCTTTCTCCAATCGAGCATGTGTTATGAATGCCCATCAACCATCTATGACTCTCTCCCATATTTATGTTATGCCTACTTGTGGAATGAGCAAAGAATGAGCATAGAAGATGATATTCGTAATCTGTATGATCAAATGCATGCCAGAGTTCAACTTGCATCGCAGCAAAGAGGGGAGGGGGGGATTAAAATGTTACTAATGTTTGGGCATAAATAATTGAAGCCTGTTTCTCCAATAAACAATGTTATACAATGAGGTTGTTTCATTCGCAGGATTCTGGGTGTTCATTTTTCATTTGCCACTGGTGTAGTTACGACAAGGAACCAGGAACGCAGTTATAATTTTTCGATTGGGGTGAGGGACTTAAGGGTACAGAATCATGCTTTGTACAATACCACCTGTCTTCTAGGTGATGTTTATTGAAATCCATCGTACAGTAGCTCTCAGAAAGCACCTATCCCATTTCTGCTGAAGCAAAACCATACCTTCAAAGATCCTCCTCCACGCTTCATCGTTGGGACTTGTAATATGAGAGTTGGGGCATAAGTCATGTCAACAATTTTTTTTTTTGGTGAGAACTAGAGCGTGGGTGGAAAATGTGAAATGTACAAATGAAAGGACAAGAAATGGACGAAATGTACGGACATTTTACAACACGCCAACATTTTGCTACTTATGTGTATTAAGGTAGGTGATAAAACATTACAGGTTCATGTTCCAGAATCAAAGTGTGTGTAGATTTGGTATACTACAAATATAGTGTCCTGTATGGAAGGGCATTATTCTCGACAGCTTCTACCAACTCTCCGTGTTGTGGACTTACTAGGAAACCACGGCTTTCTTGAGACATATGACATTTTGTGATACCATCCCTTAGCTCTGAGGAAAAAAAATAGTTGCCATGAGTTATGCCCCGACCCTCGTATACTGCATCGGCCTCCCAGTGACACCCAAACAATGGAACAGGCCGAAGCGGTGTATAATAGGGAAGCATTGGATCACAAGTTGCAGTCAGCAGCAGAAGTGGACTGAATATGGGTAAATCCAAGGATTTGACCGACTTTCAACAAGGCATGATCGTTGGAGCTCGACGGGCGCAGTTGAGCATTTCGCAAACCGCGAACCTCCTCGGGTGTTCCCGTGCAACAGTGTCAAGGGTATTCCGTGAATGGCAGTTATACCAAAAAACAACCTCCAACAAACACAACTCCGCCGGACGAAACAGGGCCGTGGATGAACGAGCCAACGGCGACTGGCACGAATCATCCACAGAAACAGGACGGGAACACCCAACAAATTGCAACGCAGTTCAATGAGGGAGCATCCCAACCCATTTCGGAGCACACGGTGCGGCGCATCTTGCACCGAGCTGGGTTTAACAACAGGCATCCAGTACGGGTACCGTCACAGTCACCGCAAAATAGGAAAGCGCGCCTGCGATGGGCACACAGGCATCGCCACTGGAAACTGAATGAGTGGAAGAAGGGCGCCTGGTTCGACGGATCGCGGTTCCTACTTCATCATGCGGACGGCAGACTGCGCATCTGGCGCAGACAACCGTACAGGCGGGAGGAGGGGGAGTGCTGGTCTGGAGTATCTTCTCTTGGGATACACTGGGTCCTCTGATATCCGTAGACACATCCCTGAATGCGCCTGTAAGGGGTGGTGACGGGCAGGTGCACCCGTTCATGATGACTGTATTCCTGGTGGTGACGGACAGTTTCAGCAGGACAATGCTCCCTGTCACCGTGCTCGAATGGTCTTGGACTGGTTCGAGGAACATGACGCGGACTTCCACCTGCTTCAGTGGCCAGCTTGTTCGCCCGACCTCAACCCGATCGAGCATTTATAGGATGAAGTGGAGAGAACCATCCGACGCCTTCCCACACTACCGTCCAACCTGCACAAATTACGGGACGCTGTGATGTCAGCCTGGGCTGCTATTCCTCAGCACGTATTCAGGCAGTTCTCGCCGCTAAAGGAGGTGCCACACGCTATTAGTAGGGTGTCTCTAATAAATTGGTCGTTCAGTGTACTTGTCGGCAAAGGCAAGTTGGGCCATTCGGCCTTTACTTTTTTGGAACAGGGAGTTTCTTCGCTGGACGCTTACCAATTTACTCTGCTTCTGCTAGCCGCCCTTTGTTGTGGAATTTTAACCCCGTAATTCTCTTACATTTCACAGTTTATATCCATTGCTGTGCTTTTAATAACCAACAGAGCAGCCTATTTTCCTGCTCTCAGCTGGTCTTCCTGGTCCAGACTTCCTTTGGAGCATTCTCTTGTTCTCTTGAATAATATTTCTAATTGTACTTTTTGGAACAATGAAATTAGGTACAATTCGGTACAAGATTTCCATTCATTCTTCAGCACATTTTGCAATTGCCTTATGCACTTCTGCCCTTTAGACAATAAGTACACTGAAGTGAGAAAAGTCTTGGGATACCTATTCAATATCGTGTAAGACCTCCTTATTCCCGGCGAAGTGCAGGAACTCGATTTGGCATGGACTCTATCAATCGGCGGAAATCCTCTGAAGAGATGTTCAGCCATGCAGTCTCGATAGCCGCCCATAATTGCGTGTGTTGCAGGTGCAGGCTCTTGTGCACGAATGGATCGTTCGATAATATCCAGATATGTCCGATGGGGTTCATTGCTGGCGATCTAGGTGGCCAATTCATTCGTTGGAATTGTTCAGAATGCTCCTCAACCCAATCGCGAGTAATGTTGGCCCGGTGACATGGCGCATTGTCCTCTTGGAACATCCCATCGTTGTTGGGGCACATGAAGGCTGTGAATGGCTGCAAATGGTCACCAAGCAACTGGACATAAGGATTCCCAGTCAATGGTAGTCCAACTTGATCAGAAGACCCAAACCCTTCTATGTAAACACGCCCACAGCATGATGGAGGCTTGCACGGGGCCTTTCTGACAACTTGGGTCTACACCACACTCGAACCATACTTTCAGCTTGCACCAGGTCATCTAAGCTCCAATGGATATGTTTTAATAACACAGGAAAACCTCTTGTCTACAAAAATTTTTAATTAGACATATACGTATTTCGAACCCAAGAGGTTTTCCTATGTTATTATGTCGCTTTCCACAGTTATTGAAAGTTTTTCAATGAATATGTTCACGAGCCTAAGCGAGACGCAGCCTCCAGTGGCGTGCTGTGAGTAAAGACATTCTTGTCGTCTTCTACTGCCATACCCCATCAGTGTTAAAATTCGCTGCACTGACCTCATAGACACGTTTCTAGTATGCCCCTCGTTGAATGTGATTGTTAAATGACGTGTGTCTGTTACGAAGGACCATTCTGCTCAGAAGCCGTGGTTGGCCAATGGCGGGATTTAATGCCTGAAATGAGGTACTTTCTGTACACCCTTGACACTGTAGATCGGGGAATGTTGAATGTCCGTACCACTTCAGAAATGGAATGTCCCATGCGTCTAGCTCCAACTATCACTCTGCGTTCACACTGATGAGAATTTCGTCGTGTAGCCGTAATCACGTTACGAGACATTTCGGACGAACTCTAATAGTCGAATTGGCAGCACTGATACCGCTCTGCTTTATTTATACATCTTTTACGTGATGCAAGCGACGCCTGAAAATTTGCATACGAAGGTTCTCATGACTTTTGTCACTTTTCAGTGTATATTACAGACAATTTAATGAGTTTTCTAGTAACCAAAATAACTTGCTTTTAAAGCAAAACGGAGTTGTTCCTTATTTTTTTTAGCACAACCAAATCAACAAAGTGTCTACTTCAGTTATTTGCGGGTAAGTATCTAATTAATTTTCAGCTATTGTAATGTTTTTCAGTTCCCTCTACCCCACCTTCAAAATAATATATCAATCAGGTTATCTAATTTGCACAGACACACAAAATTCCAATCGTACCTTATTTTCTGAGCACTACTGTACGTCCTCGATCGAAATGTCTTTCAAATTGGACATTGTTCTGTCTCCTCTCTTGAACATTTTGTTTGAAAAAACAAAAAAGAAATAGCTAAGCTATTTAACACTTTAAAAAAACTTGACGTTTTTCTAATTCGACGTTTTTCTAATTTTGGAATTTTTCGATGAAACCAGCTGAAGTGGAACATAAGGCAAATATGGCTTTCTACAGACAATACTTGACTGAAAATAAAGATTAACTAATAATGCGTGAAATTCTGACGTAAGAAAAAAAAATAAATGAAGCCTACACTGAGCTGCCACTTTATTAGGTACACCTGTCTAGTAGCGTATTGAACCTCCATTAGCCTTCAAGACCACCTGTATTCGTTTGGGCATGGATTCAACGAGATGGTGAAAACGTTCAACAGGAATGTTGGCCCATGCAGACATGAGAACTTCACGGAATTCTCGGAGATTCCATGGAGGTGTAGGCAAGGAGAGAACGGCCCTTTCCAGCTCATCAATAGGGTTGAAATCCGGGAACTGCATCAAGGAGAACTCACTGTCATGTTCCTGGAACCAATCCATAGTGATTCTGGCTCTGTGTGTTGATGCATTATCCTGGTGGAATGAGCCGTCCGCGTGCGGATAAATTGTAATCATGAAGGGGTGAACTTGATCTGCAGCAATGTTAATGTATGCTTTGGGCTTCAAACGACTGTCTACGGATATTAGAGTGCCCAATTCATGCCAAGAAAACTTTCCTCACACCATTACTCCACCTCCACCACCTTGCAAAGTCCGCACCAGACATGACGGGTTCATGGCCCCATATTGTTTTAAGCCTTCCATCAACATGACGCATCAGGAACCTAGATTCGTCTGACCAGGCAACCTTTTTCCAATCCTCAATGGTCGTCCAATCCTTGTGCTGCAGTGACGACAGGAGGCAAGTTTTCTTGTTTTCTGACAGCATTCGTACGCGAGATAACTCCGGCTTTGGTAACCCATTCGAGCCAAGGTAGACTAGTTGTCCGTTCTGATATTGTTTTCTGATACAAATTAATGAGCAGTCATTTGTGCGATTGTTGCCTTTCTGTTTTAGCGCACAAGTCTTGACATTCTCCTCTGGCCTCTTTCATCAACAAGGGTTTTCCGCCCAGAGGAGTCACGATGGCTACATGTTTATTGTTCCTTGGCCCACTCACGATAAACCCTTGAAACTGTGGTACGTGAAAAGTTGAGGAGAGTCGCCGTTTCTGAAATGCTCATTCCAGACCGTCTTGCACCTAGCACCATGCCACGCTGAAGTCAGTCAGATCACTGGTTCTCAGGGGGTAGAAACTTGCAGCTTTTTTTGTCCTTTCGAAATGGCGGCGAATGCGGCCAGTTAGTTATCCAAGTGGCCGGTTGTGGCAGGAGGGCGACAGTGTCGTGCTTGTGTAAAGCACCTATTTAGAGCCTTAGCTTCAGTTTGCCATGCTAGTAAGATACGTTTGTTAGTGTCAGTGTACCGGATACTTCATATTCTCGTTATTCTAGATAAGACACAGCTCAATTCAATTATAGCAAAGGCAAACATCGTAATACTTTTCTTTTTAATGTAACATAACATTAGTGACGGTAATTCTTTGCTGTACTTAAATTTTTATCTTAAAATAACAATGTGGTCCTAAATTTTCAAAATGGACACAAAATCCTTAAGGTTCACAAAACTAGACTGGCAATAAACTTTGTCGTTTTTCAAATTATTGTTTAAAGTCTGTAAACTTCAGTATTCCTCAAAGAAAAGGAAAAAAAAGTCAATAAATTCTTCAAGCATGTAATTATATTGCAGAAAAGTGGAGGAAAAATTTCCGACCTGAACCAACGCTCCTGTTGCCTGGACTCGAACCAGGGACCAAGACAATGAACTGACAAGCTGTTATTCCGTGGTTACAATATGTCCGTATGAACTTCCATGAAGTCACAAAATATTTCAACTAACAGAGCAGGCCAAAATACCTGGCAAACATTGTCCGGAGTAGCACAATTGGTTAGAGCACCGACAGCAAATGTCGTGGTCTCTGGTTTGATTCCAGGTCGCGTAATTTTTCCAACACTCTAATTATTTTTTATTTTTTATTTAACAAGGACTCAAATTATTCCGAAGATGGAATAGAATATATATAACAAAAACTCAATAAAAAATATAAAATGGGGAAAACTCATATGATCTATGAGCGATATCGGAAAAAAGTACACAAATTAATATGAGAAGACACTTAAAAAAACTCTAAAATTATTAAAAACCCATGATTTAATTGCAATATTAAAAGAAACTTTATATGTGAAATTTTTAAATTTTATGGCAATAATGTTCCAGATTTTAAGGAGAGTATAATTAAAGTTTTGTGAAGCATATTTCATTTTTACAAAAGGATTATGCAAACAGGACGCAACCCTGATGTTTTAGTTATAAATTAGTTACAGCACATAAATTAAAAAAATTTAGAGGATTAGGAGAGAAAGAAATATAAGCCAATTTAAAAAGAAAATAACAATAAATTGAAATGGCGGAATGGTACATTCGCACTGGCCTACCGCTTGGGTATAAAACGGATTCAAAAAAGAACTTCTGTACAGGCCTACCACTTATAGTATATTCTTTTTCTGTTCTGGGGGGTGGGGGTAGGAGTTTGGGGATCTTAAAATTTTAATTACTCCAAAATGGCTCATTGCAGCCAAATAATTTCGTTACAAAAATAAATTGTAATGACGGAATGGTACATTCGCACAGACCTGCCACCAGGTCATGAAACGGTTCAAAAAACATTTTTTCTTTCTGTTCGTTTTAAACCTTAATTACTCTAAAATGGCTCTTCCAGTCAAACAGTTTCTGTTCAAAAAATGTTCGTCTCAATTAGAAGAGGCCGTTCATGTCGTTTTTATTGTTTGGATCGATGTAATTCATCCTCTGCCATTTCTTCATATTTTTTTTTTAAAAAAAAGGTAATTTCTCTAAAAAAGCTTAGCTCATTTCCATGAAAAATACGTCAATGCATCGATTAAAGATCCCTCTAAGTGCGAATTAATTTTTTTATTACAAAAAAAAAGAAAACTTTTAACTCCAAAACGCGGCTCATCAGAGCCAAACAAGTCATTTACAAAGAAATTCGCCTTAATGAGAGAGTCCGTACTTGTCGAGTTTATTAAGTTTGTTGGTTTGAACGCTACAGCCATTTTTAAATTTTAGAAAAATAATTTATATCTCTAAAAAGACTTACCCAATTGACATAAAAAATACGTCAAAGCACAATTTAAGGTACACTCTAAGTGTGTGTAATTTTGCCATAGATACCATTCTTCTATTTCCCGTCTCGGATGAGTTAGCTGCACAAAACTGGGGTTCATGTACAGTCGGGATCCCAAGCGGGACCTGCTACCCTATTTTCATTCAGAAGGGGCAGATCCAGTCTAATCTGCCTTGACTCTCAGTAAAAGTACCTGATTTTGCAACCGATCAACATCTGGTAAGCTCAGTTTCTACGGAGCAGGTAAAAAAAAAAAAAAAAACCTTTTTGTACAGATGGATTTTTTTTTTCAAAATTTCAACATATTTTTTCGAATCATGAGTTTATAAGCCGATTTCAGAAAAAAAAAAAAAAATTTGAATTTCAGAACGAATACATAGGCCTTCACTTTTACTGAGTGGTAGGCCAATAAATTTGCCTAATAGTAAAAATCCCAAAAAGAAAGATATATTTGGGTACAGTACAATCATTACGGACATGAAAGCCATCATCGCAGAAAACGATTTTGCAGCCCAATTAACATAAGGTAATTTTTAATTGAAGTGGAGCTCTAAAAAATAATATCATATGGAAGGTGAGGGAAGATGCAAGCATTATAGTAAAGTTTCATCATATTAAAAGGTATATTTTTAATAAAATAAAAATAACCAATAAATTTTGAAATAGTACATTAACAATATTAATAATATGAGCATTACAGTTTAATCAGAAGAGATGTTAAAATGTAAATAATTAAAGTTCTGAACTATTTCAATGCGAATGGAATTAAAAAGAAGAATTTAGTCATAGAAATTTTCTTATTAGGTGTAAAAATCATATCTTTGCTCTTGCCTACATTTAATCCTAAAGAACTATCATGTAGCCAAATGGAAATATTTTGCAAATCCTTATTAGCTTTATTAAATAAGTCATTCAAAACGGAATCAGTCACTGTAGTAGTATCATCAGCATAAAAAAATTATAAAATGTAAATTATTGGAAATATAAATCATTAAAGAAAAGCAAAAATAGAAAGGGGGATAAAATTGCATCTTGAGGAACTCCAGATCATGGAAGACACTCCATTTACGGTCATAGAAACTTTTCTATTTTGTAAAAAGGAGGTTAACCACAAAAGAGGAAGCAGAATTCCCGAATTCCATAATAAATTTTCCGGTTTAAAAATGAGAGCAGAAATGGGAATAGAATCAACAAAGCTTTTTTTGAATATATTATGATATGCTTGAGGAATTTCTTCAAGTCCTCTATCTTCTCTTTGAGTTGAATTTTTATCAATTTATTTAAGGGTAAGGATGATTTCCGATTTGTGAGTCGGGTGCTTGCTTTGCCAGTTCAGCTGTTTTGTGACTTGTGGACATACAGTAGAGCGTCTGTTATCCGAACGTCAATTATCGGAAGCCGTAAAAATCCAAAAAATTTTCTCAGCCTACAACATTTTACATGTAAACGAAATTGTTTACCCACAACTACGTCTCGATATTTATTTTCCTTTTTTATTTATTGTTCCTATTACAAACTACCTTTGAAAATTTTTAGGTCTACAGTATATCTACGCTCTTATGAAAACCTAATTCATTGTGGATTAGAGATTTTCCCGTTTTGGTCTTTTCTTATGGTTTCACGGAAAACTAGTACAGATGTATACATGTTGATGAAAATGGGAAAGAAAATTCCACAGCCTGGACTCAAACCAGCTAATCGCGCTGACGCCAACTAATTGAGCCATTAGCAGAATATAACGCCATTAGGAAAGATAATCCCGACCTGTGAAGTAGGTAACTGCCCTAACCCGTCCAAAGGACATGTAGATAATGCTTCCATGCTCCACAGTGGCTCAATTCGTTAGGGCGTCAGCGCGATTAGTTCTTAGTTCGACTCCAGGGTGTGGACTTTTCTTTCCCATTTTCATCAATAATTTAAACATCTGAGGTAAAGTGTACAAAAAACCCTCATCAAACATTCATGAGTAATACATGTTGGATTATCCGAACAAATCGATTTCCCGATCCACCTTGGTTTTAGTTGGTTGTATTAATCGACGCTCTACTGTATTGTAATAGCTTGGCGGCGATACCTCACTTGGATAGAGCAGTGACAGTTCGAGTCCAGGTCACGGAACTTTTCCTGTCCTTTTCTATACTGCGATTCTATATTCCGTGATGTTACGTAGCCAACGTTAGAGAAGCTTAATAGAGATAATAAGAACATAGCGGGGATAATGGAATATTGTATTTTTCAGATGTCAAACAGATGTTTTGTGTTTGGATGCAAAAGTGGATTTACAAACAAAGTAAATGCTGGAAAAACCTGGCATTTCTTCGCACCACCTAAAAACAATCCAGACTTATTCACAGAATGGGCTCATAAATGTTACAGGCAAAATTTAAAGTTGACACAAAAATCTAGGATATGCCACGAACATTTTTTGGATGACCAGATTATCAAAGGAAAGCGTTTAGTGCTCAGTGATGGAACTGTACAAACATTTGAGCATTTACATTGGAAGCTTGTTCCTAGTGCTGTTCCGTCTATTTTTACCAACAGACCTCAACGCTTGTGCAATTCATCCGGACAACCTCGCAGACCTGCACTTCATCAATCAACTTTAAGTAGAGAAAACCGAAATGCGCAAGAGCACTTTGCGGATGATTTGACCCAAATACAAGAAATAACTTGTGACGACTCAAATATGACTTTGCAAGAGACCCCATCACTACTCTCAACAGGATTTAAAAATGTTGAGGTCCAGACAAGTAAAAACATACGCTATAAGACATTATATCAAAATTGGTACAAAAAATATATACGCCTGAAAGCATCCATGAAACGAAACAAAAGAGAAGGCGTGTTTATCCCGTACAAAAATTAGAGTAGTCGAGAAAGGATATATATCAATGCCATTGCTCGTAAGGTTAATGCATCCAGCCTGAAAGGAATGAGATATCAGCCACAACATCTTGTGGAATCGATGCTATTGGCATCTAAAGGGAAAAAGTCATATGAACTGATGAGGCGACATAGTGTGCAAGTGTTGCCGTCTCTGAGGACATTACAGAGTCTAAGATCTGCTGCTGTTTCTACTGATGGGCTCAATGAAAAAGTCACAAAAACCACAGAAAACAACAAGGATAGGGAAGTAAAAACTCCACAATACCCATCTTGGTTGTGCCAAAAATACAACAAATATCGTCGACATAACTACGCCACACCGATGGGATTTAGTTAAATGAAGTGACAGCCAAATTTTTACCTAGGTAACGAAGGCCATGGTCAGTTCTGGAAATCATGGAACAAAAAATGCAATCTATTGATGAACAAGAACGTTTCTTAATAATCAAGTTTGATGAAGTGCACCTAAACACAAAAGTTCACCTTAATGATATAGACAAGTTTTATTCAGTTTCCGGGCTGGCTGACAACGAGAAACCACTGGATAAGCGTCTCGAAAATCGAGCTGCAGTTTTCATGGCCGATTCATTTACTGGTGTTGGAAACTACTCTGTAGGCACTTTCTTATCAGCTGGATGACTTAGTTCTTTAGAGACTGCTAACACCTTAAAAAAGTCATTGCAGCAGTAGAAGCAAAACAGGGAAAAGTGTTGGCAGTTGTGTGTGATGGGGCTGCAACGAATAATGCTGCGTACAAATCCATGGGCATCCACATTGAATCGGGAATCGTTAAAAATTCCATTCAAAATCCTCACTGCCAAGACAGGAAAATATTCTTTATGCATGATGTTCCGCGTCTTCTGAAATGCATTCGAAATCACTTCTTTAAAGAAAACATTGAACACTTTTTCAAGGGCAAGCTTTTGAGCTTCAAGTTTGTCAGAGGGGTTTACGACCTTGATTTGATTAATCCTGTCCACAAGGTTTGTCCCAAACTAACAGCAGAACATTTCAGAATGAATGAATCGTATCCAAAAATGAAGGTTTCATTGGCAGCACAAGCCTTTAGCAAATCAGTGGCTGATGGAATTAAATTTTATCGCGAACGAGGAGAAGAGTCCATGAAAGGATCAGAATCCACAGAAAACTTCATTCGATATATGAATGATCTCTTTGATTCACTAAATTCAACTAATCCTAGCAATGCAGTGAGAGATTATGGAACTCTGTTGAATCAGCTGATCAACTCATACCGTGTTTTCACGACTTCTCAAAAAACTACCTTTGCAGCACCAACTACAATGGCAAGCCTACAATTAACAATAAAATCAGCAATTGATGTTTGTCTATACCTGCTTCGAAAACAACAGTTACAGTACGTGCTAACATCTAGGATGAATCAAGACGCTGTGGAGCTAAGATTCAGTGCAGTAAGAGGCTTCAGCCCTAATGAACATCCGGATGTTCAACAGTTCATGAGCATCAACAACATACTCTCATTACGTGGACCTTTGCAAAATATTCTGATAACCAGCAACAACAAGGGGAATGTACAACAAATGAAGGAAGAAACAAATGACGAAACACGCATAAATGAATATTGCAACATTCTAATTAAAGAACTAAAAAGAAAATGTAATAAAAAATCTGAAAAAAGCAACAATATTATCAATATATACAGAAGTTGCTGCTTGAAAAAACGTTGTTTTTGGAGGATTGGGGCATTTCTGAATCCATCGCTGAAAAATCGGATCACGACTACATCAAGGAATTCCAGAATTCTGACTATGTAACTTATTACATGATAGGTTACACACTCCAGCAAATGAAAAAAGAAATCTCTTGCGAATCGTGTATGACAAAGCTTCTTGCCAGAGAAAGTGACACCTTTTGTCCTTTGCTTCTCTTAAATATAAAAGAATTCAGTAAGTAATAAATCAGTGTACGTTTAGGTTACTGTCTGTGGAAATCAGTTGAAAATACAAAAATTCATTTGTTAGCAGTACTAATTTCAACTTTATTCTTCACAGAAAATGGTCACTTAACTCGAGCATCAGGATCCCTTTACCGTTGTTTGTGGCATGTGGACCAGGAAATTCAGAAAGTATTCAAGCCAGAGGAGCTGAAAACCAACTACTTCGAAAAACTGTTGAAAGCGATTCACCCTATTATTGGATGGGAATCTTTATTTTGCTGCCGCCAACATGCTGACTTACATTTTCCTTTGATTATTGTCAAATTCATTAAGATGCGTTTATCCCATTTTATAGACACTGTTTGTAAAGAAAACTCATGTTGTAAAAAATTGAAGTATGCTAAAAGAAACATTAAACCTTTCACATTAAAATATATACAGGGTGGTCGATGTAAGTGAAGACATTGAATTACAGGATGATTATAATTAAAGTTACGATTTCAAAAAATCGATAATTTGAAAACTACTCGTCAGAATGACCTGATAATTTAGCAGAACAATCGTGAGGCAATGGGATTTTGTTTGACGAAAGAAAAAAAATAGTTCCAAAATCTGCCGATAGATGGCGCTGGCAGGGTTCACATTGTCTGGAAAAGTGCCTACTATTATTATTTCTGGCAATAATAATAGTAGGCACTGTCTGGAGATATGCAAATTACTAATACGTGACATGCGCACCGCAGACATAGCTGTCATAAAAATGCAGAGCACCAGCTCTTTGCTTGAATGCTTCATCATCAGTAAGATGTTTGTTCCATGAAGCTCGGTTTTTTCGCATTATCACTGTTGTCGCTGTGAACACGTATTCTTGTCTTTTCGCTAATAAACTTTTCGTAATTCTATTGTTTCCTTTTGGCTAACAACATTCCTGTGTTTCACAAATCCATTTTTGGTTTTTCCCCTGACATCGGCAGATTTTGGAACTTTTTTTTTTTTCCTTCGCCAAACAAAATTCCATTGCCTCACGATTGTTCTGCTAAAATATCATATCATTCTGACGACTAGTTTTCAAATTCTCGATTTTTGAAATCGTAACTTTAATTATAATCACCCTGTATATCGAAAGCTACGCATGGGATCCAAAAACGTTTCGAATTACTTGTTCATTATTGTGTCTCATTTAGATTACCAGTACTGATCGCCTCTGATGCCCGAGTACGCGGGTTCGATCCCGGCCGAGGACGACGAGGATTTTTCAGGGGTAAA
Source organism: Rhysida immarginata (assembly GCA_023313115.1). Taxonomy (NCBI): domain Eukaryota; kingdom Metazoa; phylum Arthropoda; class Chilopoda; order Scolopendromorpha; family Scolopendridae; genus Rhysida; species Rhysida immarginata. The sequence goes on from JAHWFO010056006.1 coordinate 1,125,770, forward strand.
TCCTGAGATCACGCACTTCCTTCGGAAGGGAAGTAAAGCCGTTGGTCCCGTGTAGTCGTTTGCCGGCTGCACGTTAAAGAACCCTTGCGAGGCAAAATTTGCGGCCCCTATAACGCCGTCCTGAAATGACCATGGCAGTTGAAAAGGACGTTAATACCAAACAAACCAAACCAAGATTACCAGTACGGGCTGAACAAGCTTTTCTCGGTGGAAATTTTATGTTTGGAATATTTGTGAAGAAATTAGTAGCAATAATGATTGCTATGTTGATATATTGTGCAATGAAATAAGCATGATTGAAAGGTTTCATTTAATAGAATACGATATAAAATTGTATATACAATACGATAGTCAAAAAAGGCCACTAAATTAGAAAAAAATAAAGGTTTCCTTAAAAATCATAAAAAATATAACTAATGAATATCACGAAAAATTTTACGTCGAAAATGATGCTGGTATTTTTTAAGCATATTGAAAGAAAGGTGGTTCTGCGTAACTTTTAATGCAGGGAGGGAGATGTAAAAAAATGACGTAATAACCCCCCTTGTGGACCTTATTTCATAACTTGATGTGCGAGTTAATAAAAATTCATACATGATACAAAATCTAAAAAGTTGCATTTACCGATTTTTTTACGGACATGGGACTTAGCGCAATGAATTCCTGATACCCCCCAAAAAACCCCAATTTTCTTTAAAATCGTTAGAGCCGTTTTCGAAAAAAAAAAAAAAAAAGTACGACCCTTATGAGCTCTTGGTACGACATACATACACACAAAGATAGCTCGGTTAATATTATGGGATTTTAAGTTTAATTCATTAATGAAAGCAAACTTTACTTCTATACGTTAATGACTGTAGGCACTGAAAGACAAGACTTTCAATTTTTTATTAATTTTTTAATGAATGCTGATAAACTGTTACAAAAAAGATTATTAATAAAAAAGTGATTTGTAAATAAGAGCTAAAGCATTGGCCAGGAAATAGCAACATTATAATGACAAAAAAAGTTATATATTTTATTTAAATATTCTGCTGAGGCAAGGGTTTTCCCTGAATGCATCAAAAATATCTTCAATGCTTGTTTATAAATATTTTTTTACAAATTTATTATGGAAAAGTATTATTTCTATCATTAATTAATTGCCAATGACGGTGCAAGTATTATCCAACCGTCCTAACTGCAAGTGATGTCTGCTAATCTCAATGATGTATATCAGAAGATGCGACATCTGGCGACCATGATTCCTGGCGGACGCGAAAATGTGCTTAGTTTCCACCTCTGGTATAATAATAAGTACTATTATCTATCTCTATGCTGGTTCTCCCATTTTTTGCTAAGGTCAAAAACCCTCACCGGTGAGAGAATGATGACGTAATTTCTCACTGGGCTAACCGTCTTTTTCTCGGTGAGGACGGTGAGACTAACCGGTTAGGCATAGCAGCACTAACTGGCGTTTCTGACCGCGTTAAAATGACGTGACAGTTTTCTCACCGGGATTTCTGATCGACCAAACGCTAACTCTTCTCACCGGTGAGAGTTTTTGACCTTAGCCTAACAGTAGAAAAGTTACTTCCGGATATTGATACCATGATTTGTGATCATGTGACATGCAAATCAGGCAGTCACTCAATTTGTTTATTACCTAATAAAGTGTAGCTCAGTGAATTTTCTACAATAAAACTAAAAATGACAATTTTTTGTATCATCTTCTGTTTCTCGTTAGTAACAATTTTCTCCTCATGCACGAGGAGTTGGGTAATGAATGAGCAGCTGTCGAGGGAATGTATCAGTTGGTAAGAAATGGGGCGCAGTATTCAACAGATAATTCTGATATAAGAATGCTGAGAATGAAAAAACTGCAGAATGTCTTAGGCCAAAGAACGAACGAGGTTAATACAGAACTGAAAGGGAGTCAAGGATAATATTTGAACGGGTCTGTAAAGTTGTGTGCGATCTTGCAGTATCCTTTCCTGTATCAGTAGGGGGCTTTTGCGATTGACCAATGCAGGTTGTTGCTGGAGGAGTGGCTGATGAGCTTGTTGGAGCATATCACAGAGGACATGTGCTATAATGGTTTGACCTTGCTCTAAGAGCACTACTCCAATGACAACAACAATTTCTTTGGTATCTTTCTGGGAGATTCCTTTCTAGTTTGGTAGGTCCTACTTTGGGATATTTCTAGGAGACTCACCTGGTAATAATCATTGATGAATGGTATTGTGGAGGACCCATTTTTCATCGCATATAATGACTCGGTCGAGCAGTGGCTCTCTGTGATGACTTTGATCAACGAAGAGCAAGTGGTCAGGTGTTGCACCTTATTCGCTGTTGACAGAGCCCGGAGATCCTTTTATCCATTTTTTTTTTATTTCCCCAGCATGCGAAGATGGTTATGCAGAGTTCCCTCTGTTAAAAAGTGTTCTCTGGCTAATTCACGACAAGTTTGGCATGGATTAGCTTCGGTGAATGCCTTCAGTGCATTTCATCAAAAGCAGGAGGTCGTCCAAAGTAGAGGTTATCTTAGAGGGATTCATCTCTATCCCGAATTTCAAAAATTAAAACTGAGCTTTTCTGTTGGCAAGGCATTCTGTCCGTACCTTGATATACATTTCGGCATATGCAGTGTGGCTCAGTTTGAATTCAAAAAGCAATGCTGCTTGAATTTTGACTTCAGTAGTCACAAGTGTCGTCACATATTTTTATCTTATTCAGCAGAGTGTGATTACGTGTACAGAGAGTAAGGGAGGAGACGAGAGAAATTTGTAAATATGGTTTTAATCGAAAACATTTGTAATTGAAAGACACAAGTTGAAATATGATAAATGAATTCACAATTATTAGTCCAAGATGGTTTCTTCAGGCGACAGAGGTGTTGAGCGTGATGTCACCGGTGATATATCCTCCTCCTTTCTCTACTCACGATCAAGCTTAATTTCAATTGCACTAATTAAGTTACTTTTTAATCAAATAAAAGTCGTGATAAAACTTCTGACTGAAGTAATGGCATATAATCCCCCGGTCAACCACGGCAGGTAAGTCGATTGGAGGGGCACGACTATAATGCGGAGAGATAAAGGCAAAGGAAACGACATTAGCACTCTAGGTAAATCTTATAATTATGCTTCAAAGTTTTCTAACTATTAAAACTATTCTACTTCCGTGTGCCGAGGAGATAGATACACTAAGAACGGCATACCACATGAGTATTCGCATGCATTAACGACTAAGCTAGAAGAAGCGTTGTCTCAATGTGGCCTGTTGTACTCACAAAGTAAAGAAATAAGTGTTATTTCTCTACTCTGTGGTTGTACCCGTCTGGAAAGAAGATGAGAGCGTCGATGCCGTTGCTCCAGTGGTGGATCCTTTTGTTTACTCATGGCCCTCGCTTATGGTGGCTGATGAATCCGTGTCGTGACAGGTACAATTCCGCTCCTCTGTGATTTCGACTGGCTCGTTTGCCTGGAAGACTGGTGCAATGCATTGAATCTGATAACTGTAAATATGAAATTGTAAAACGTTAAAATGAAATTAATAAAATCACAATGAAATCTTCAACAGAGAAATGCTCAAATAATTTAAAATAATAAATTAACATACCACAAAAATGTACTTGTAACTGATATCAAAAATAATAATACTCTAGTAATTTATTTATTCCTACCTTCATCCGTCCTTGCTTTTACTTAACTTACAACGTTCTTTCTTTCTCTTCCAAATTTGTTCAACCGACTTCAAATTTGGCGCATTGGTTCATTTCCAGCTATCATACAATCCTGTATAAAAAGAATTCTTAAAAAGGATTAAAACTTGTTTTTCATTTAATTTACAGCCGGGTAAGAGGGGCGGGGTCACCTATTCAGGTGTTCTGCAGCTTCACATATTTCTATGAATATGTATTTAGCAAAATCATGGGTATAAAATTGAATGCAAATCCAAGAGTAAATACGAATAAAATATAAAATGTAAAAAAAAAAAAACGTTTTAAGCATACTTTCACTTTAAAAAGTACTCTAAAAAGTAAAAATAGGAAAAGTGTGGAGGCACATTAATTATTTTCTGCAATAACTTTCAATATTTTTTTACGTCTAGATTATAGCGAAAAACTCAATTTATGGTGTACTTGCATTCACAATAACATCATAAGAATGATATTAAAACTTTCCGGTAAAACTCTATCTGAAACGTCAGCTTTTTATTTTAGATTTATTTATTTTATTTTTTATGAAATTAAATTTCAACAGAATAAGTTGTAAAGTTCATCAAAATATGTAAAAAAAATTTATCAAATGCACTCACTCACCAAAAGTCATGGCACCACAGCCCAGTCTGTAATGAGACAGACCCTGCTGCTTCCCTTCTCGGAATGCAGGTGCACAGGACTCCTTGATATCACACAATCGTTGTAAGCAAAACGAGCTGCAGAAATGGCAGCATGCCGAGAGCTATCTGCATTTGAAAGGGGGATGATTGTTGGTACCAGACGGATGGGTGCCTCAATATCAGATGTAGCCAACACCCTGCAATTTTCCCGCATAACCGTTGCAAGGGTCTATCGAGAGCACACCCAACGAGGGGTTGCAATCCATGTTCGGGCCGCCCACGCCTCATCGATGCCAGAGGTGTTCGCCGGGTCACCCGGCTTGCAACTGCAGACCGAGGGACGACAGCGGACCAAATCACCATGCGGTACAATCAGGTACGTCCCACAACTGTGTCCGTGATGACAATTCGGGGAACCTTGGCAGCTGCAGGCTTTGGGAGCACGAAGCCATGACGGGTGCCACTCTTGACACCTGCACATCGTCGGCAACGCATAGCCTGGGCCAACCAACATCGATATTGGACCGCTGAGGACTGGCGAAGGGTTGCAGCTGTATCGGGCCGATGGTCGTATCCGTGTCTGACGCAGGCCACACTAAGCCATGGACCCGCTTGTCAGGTGGGGACCACTCAGGCAGGTGGAGGTTCCATGCTGGTCTGGGGTGTTTTCTCGTGGCATGCAATGGGTCCATTGGTGCGTCTAACATCCACTCTGCGTGCTACTTTCTACGTCGATCTGCTTGGGGACCACCTTCATGAACTGTTTTTAACCCGCGGGCGATGGCATCTTCCAACAAGATAATGAGCCTCCATACACGGCCCTTGTGACACGGCAGTGGCTGGAGGAACCTGCTACCGACTTTACGACAATGATTTAGCCTCCACGTTCCCCAGATTGCAGCCCCATTGAACATTTGGGGGACGTCATCGAACGATCTGTCAGGTCGTCACAAACGCAACTAGTAAATGCAGCATCGTTATGGAGTGCAGTGGAGGCGGCATGGCTTGCAGTGCCTCTGAATGCGTTCCGAGGACTGGTAGACTCTCTTTCACGACGGGTCGCCGCCGTTATCCGGCCAGAGGGGGCCCTACACGTTATTAGGCAGGTGCCATGACTTTTGGTGGTTGAATGTATAGTAATTTTTTAATCAACATAATTCATAAAAAATATGAATTTTTCGTTTAAAATTTTGCGTAAATTCTAAAGATTTTTTAAAATTCAATATACTGTACAGGGTCGGGACACGTTAATATGACCACCTCTCCTCGAACATGTTGGAACGCAGATGAAAAATCATTGCATATCATTAAAAGCTGACAATAGCAGACGTGTAGTAGCATCCGTTAACACAGCAATTGTCACCGTCTTGGGCAGAGCAAGTGACCTGTCGGACCTCCAAAAGGGGATGATCATTGGCTCTCGGGCCAAGGGGGATAGAAACGGCCACCTTTGTGAACAGCTCTAGGGCTGCCGTTGTGAAGGTGTACCACGACTGGACGAACCAGACAGTTTCGAGCAACCGAAGAAGTAACTGTGGGGCCCCACGGGCCATCGATCCTAGAGGCGAGCGTCGGTTACGACGCCTGGCCAAGACCAATCGGCGTGCCACTGTTGAGCAACTGACACAGCAAATGATTGTATGTTCGAGATAGTGCATCAGTACACAGGGCAGGAATCACTATCAATATGGATTGGTTCCAGGAACATGACAGTGAGTAGCTAGATCTCAGTTCCTATATCTCAACCCCATTAAACATTTTTGGAATGAGCGGAAAAGACCGTTCGCTCCTTGCCTACACCTCCATCGAAATCTCCCGGAATTCCGCGAAGTTCTCATGTCTGCATGGGCCAACATTCCTGTTGAACGTTTTCAGCATCTCATTGAATCATATCGGTAGAAGGGTGGATCATAATACTGTTCCTATTGATCAAACAGGTGGTGGCCTTACAGTATAACAGAGGGGCATCAGGAGTTCCAACTAGTTTCGCCATTTATTCCCGGCTTTGTCAAGGATATATACAGCAAGAGGCATGCAAGCCTTTATATACAGAACAGTGGTACAAATTATGCATATACATGAACCAATAGGATACAAAAGAAATAAAGAGGAAATAATGGCCAACAGGATAAATAGAAAAAGCAGAGATTTTTGAAATATAATGGCCAATAGAAAAAAAAAAAAGGGTGTAAACGTTAATTTTTATAAATTATACAAAAAGAAAATATACAAAGGGATGGTGCGCGTTTACGCGGACCGAAAAGAGAACTTATCCGGTTGTCTGAGGACAAGAGGATTTACAGAAAAATAAACAGGCAAGAAATAACAAAATGCAAAGGAAAACAAAAACCATAATAAAGAAACCGAGAAAAAATAGGATCATAATAGATCGGATAAAGAGTTAAGTATTGCATATACATTAAAGTCTCTTTGATAATTGAGAAGCAGGTGGGGGGAGGACTTCTTGGCCTTGAATATTTCGATCGCTTCGAGGGTAGCAGTTTTTTCTGGCCTATTGCAGATATGTAGGACAGACATAACATCTTCTTGCGTCTTTAAAGCGTGTCCGGAATCTTCGAGGTGGTTTGCGTAGTGGGAAATACGATCACGTTTTCTATACGAGTCAATGTGCTCTTTGAATCGTACTGCAAAATTGCGGGTCGATAATCCTACATAAAATCTGTCGCAAAACGCACAATTCAGGCGGTAAACTCCGGGTTGGGAATATTTGTCGGTGGTGACGGCGGCGGGTGGGTTCAGGATGCGGGCTGATGGTGTAGGAGTACGAAAAGATATTCGAAGGCCAAGGGACGACAGGAAGTTAGAGAGCTGGGAGAAACTAGGGCCCAGATACAATAAGGACGTCCATTTCTTGGGAAGAGGCGAAACAAGAGGGGAGGGGGAGAAGAGGGCCCGTCTGCGGCGGTGAAGAATACGGGAGAACATGGAGGTCGAATATCCATTGGCATGGGCGAGATTCCGGATTATGCGGAGTTCGGATGATCTGGATTGGGGGCTGAGAGGGAGCTTCAGGGCACGGTCAATTAGGAATCTTAATGAGGCTTGTTTGTGGGTGGGGGGATGTGAGGAGGAATGGTGTATTAAGTTGGAGGATGTGGTCGGTTTACGGAAGACGGAAAAGGAGAGGCGTTTAGTGTGGGGGTTGTTGGTAATGAGGATATCAAGGAAAGGGATGGATCGGTTAGTTTCTAGTTCAAAAGTAAATTGGATATGTGGGGAAAAGGAGTTAAAAATGTTAACAATATTAGTGGGGGTAGTGGATCGGGAATCGAAGAGGATGAGGATGTCATCGACATATCGGAAATACGCGATGACAGAGGGATTATTAAGGAGGGGGGTAACATAAGTTAATTCCAGGTGCTGTAGGAATACCTCAGACAGAAAACTGCTGAGTGGGAATCCCATTCCTAGCCCTGTGGGTTGGGAATAGTAGGAGTTGTTAAAGGAGAAGTAGTTCTGCGAAGAAATTACAGAGAGGATAGCTAGTAGGTCAATAGTATCGGGTATAGGGAAAGACGCAGCAAGTAACAGACGCTGTAGTATAGAAAGGGTGGGGGTGACAGGGATGTTAGTGTATAAGTTGGTGATGTCAAGGGACATAAGGGAGAGGTGCTCATCAGTGCGGATGGAAGAAAGGGACTCAGTGAGGGTTAGGGAATTGTGTACATTGTAAGTATTAGGGAGGATTTTCAGGTTAAAGAGGAACGTAGAAAGGGATTTGGCAACGAGGTGGGCAGGAGCTGGGGAATAGTTAACAACGGGGCGTATGGGCATGTTAGGTTTATGGATCTTGACTAGGGCGTTAAGGTTGGGTGGGCGAGGGTTGATCTTGGGTTGGGCGTTTGGGTTGAATCCATTCCCAAACGAATACAGACATTAGAGGATCCAGTGTTTGAGGACTAATGGAGGTTCAATGGTGTATCTAACTAAGTGGCAGCTCAGTGTAAACGCTCCTCATTTAAATAAAGCCAGAATGCAGCCGCGTTTAGATTTTACATTCTTTCTAACTTGACCCTTACCTGGCAGCTGCTCCACTTTGGGCTCGCAACCAGTACGTCACTGCAGGAGGATTTTTCATTTTCACTGCAACGACCCGAGACAATGGTTAGGACTAGATTGAGTCACTGGTTTTACCTAGATTTTAACTATAGACTGCTCCTTGTGTAGCCTATTGTAAATAATTTTCTATAAATTTAATATTTTTGATATACATACGTAAAAATAAGTCAAAAACATTTTTTTATAATAAGCCACATGCTGTCCAAAATCCTCCCAAGACGTTTTTATTCAAAAAAAATAGGCTTTTTGCTTGTATTCAGGTATTCAAGGACAAAAAATTAAGATATTTTATATGATGAGAGGAAAAAAATAGCGATAATTAATATGATACGACAAAAATCTTCAATATTGAAAATATGTGTACATTCTTTGCATATGTTGAAATCAATCAAGTGATCTACAAGCTTTGTGAATCAGTTTTGATATCCTATTTATCCCAATAGGTCGAAAAGCTGGCGTTATGGATGCTACAAAACAAGTGATTATTGCACTCCAAGAAAATAGAAAAAAAAAAGCAAAATGAAATTGTTGAACACGTTAAATGTGCAAAGTCAGCTGTGTCCAGTGTACTAAAAAAGTACATAAACAACAATAATAAAACTTCAAGAAAGGATGAAGGGAGGATCCGTTCATCCGTTCTTGATAACATATCTACAGTTGTATTTGACAAAATTGTGGAAGACCTAAAGTGCCAACTCCATGACAGGACAGAATACTGAAAAAATAGCCTATTCAAACCGATTCAGAAATGCAAAATTTCTCTACTCAGCACGGAAAGCGTCTGATGTAGAAGTCTCAAAAAAACAACTAAATGGGATCTATTTGTGTGTACCCAAAAGTAAAAGTAAAGCACAGATGGTGCAAGGATCACTTATCATGGGGAAAACAAGACTGGGACAATGTCCTCTTCAGTGATGAGTTCATGTTTTTTGATCAAGGTATCAGAGTGTGGCGGATGAAGCAAGAGGCATTACAGAAAGCTTGTTAATCTGTAAAATTCGCATCTGCATGAGTGCTGCAACTCTTGGGGAATTGTGCATTTTCATGGATAGAATGAACTCCAACGTTTATCAGTACGTACTAGAGAACTTCATGGTTCCATCATCTGAAGATTTATGACCTTATACATTGGTGTTTCATCAAGATGCCGCTTCATGCCATACATCAAAAAAAATGGCTAAAAGTCAGGAAAATGAGGTCTTTTGCTGGCCAAGCAATTCTCCAATCCTCACTCCGATGGAGAACATTTGTGGGAGGATTGAACCTCCACTTGATATATCGAATTATCCAACATTTCCTCTATAATACCATCCCTTATTGGAATGACCTTCCATACGAAATAATGTACGTTTATTACCTTTAGATTGCAAAACACAATCACGTACAAAGTTGCCATTTCTAATAGACTTTTAAAATCCTCTTATACAGCACTTCAATATTAACACACGTTAAACAATGGAGCTTTATCTCTTTCATCTCTATTTTAAAATTGTACATCTAAATGGAAGAATCAGGTGTAATAATAATAATAGCTTCACGTTGGAAGAACTAGGTCACATTGCTGGTATGGAAAATGGTGAATTTTACAAATATCTAGGATTTAAGCCGAGCTTCTGGAGCACAAACGCATAAAGAGCACACTTGCTAAACAGTATCTTCATAGGCTAAAGGCAATACTTAAAACCCACTTAAATTCCAGAAATTTAATCAAGGCATCAACACTTTAGCCACCCCAATATTCTCCTACACCTTTAGAGTCATATAGTGGACGCACACATATCTTGAGGGACTTGAAAGGTAACAACGTAAACTGCTTACAAAACACAGAAAACACCATCCACATACAGCTGTCGAAAGACTTACTGTGCCTCGTGGAGAGGGAGGCAGAGGTCTTGTATACAGGGCGAGTCAAAAGTCTGTTACCCCCCCCCCCCCATACAATTTCAAAACTAGTGGAGATACAACAAATTTTTGCAGGCAACATATAGGAAATTAGGTAGAGGCTGGGCAATGGTGGTGCCAAATTTGACCTTTGGCTTCGAATTTTGCACCTTGCACCTTGCAACTTTGTAACCATTACAAGTAGAGAAAAATTTTCAATTGTTAAAACGCTGATTTTAACAATAACAACAAAAAAAAAAAGATTAAAAATAAACCCACTACAGTAGGCTCGGTGGCCGAGAGCGTTAAAGCGCAGGTGTGGACTACGGAATCGCATCTTGGTGGGACTTGTTTTCTACAACGGTTGCCTTACAGGAGTAAGGTACACAGAAATATATTCTGGATGGCTTCGTCTCAGACTTTTTTAGACAATTTGCCTTTAGTGCAGTTCCGCTAGATGTGGCTCCAGCATACACCTTGTCCTTGATGTATCCCCAAAGGAAAAAATCAAGTAGTGTCAATTCAGGCGAACGTGGTGGCCAATGAACTGAACCTCCTCGGCCAATCCATCGATGTGGAAACATGTCATCAGTCGTTGAAGTGCAATGGCTGCAAAATGTGGAGGTGGCCCATCATACTGAAACCATATGTGGCGGTCTTGCACTCTAAAAAGTCTGAGACGAAGTCATCCAAAATCGTTTCTGTGTACCTTACTCCTGTATGACAACCATTGTAGAAAACAGGTTCCACCAAGATGCCATTCCATACTCCACATCAGATTTATTCTCCAGTTCTGAGCCTTAACGCTCTCAGCCGCCGAACCGTCTGTAGTGGGTTTATTTTTAATATCTATTTTGTATTAAAATCAGCGTTTTGAGCTCTACAACTGTACAATTGGAAATTTTTCTCTACCTGTAACGGTTATAAAGTTACATATTGCAAGGTGTAAAATTCGAGGTCAAAAGTGAAATTCGGCAGCACCATTGTTTAGCCAATACCTGACTTCCTATGTTGCCTGCAACATCTCCACTCGTTTTTAAATTGTATGGGGGGGGGATAACAGATTTTTGACTCACCCTGTATACAGGGTTATTCAAAATGAGTGATGCAAAAGAAAACGCAGCTGTGACCAGTATAATCGGTATATTTACAAAGTACGGATATCACACGAATGTCAAACTCTCCAAGTTTCGCTCGATATGGGAGCCCTTTGTGACCTAACAGACATCTAAACGATATTCAAATTTTTCCCACAGCCATGCCAGCACCCCTTCTCCTATTTGCGTAGATAGATTTGGAAATTCACCGCTTTAAATCCTGTAAGTCATGCGGTAATGAGGTACGAAGACGCTGTCCTTCACGTAGCCCCACAAAAAGAAATTACAGGCCGTTGGATCGGGTGATGTGGGGGGGGGGGACAGCATCAGTGGCACATCATTGGCCCCAAAAACTACTGTGATAGCATGTCGAGGTAGATGGTTGAAACGCACCTCTTGTGAGCGTTTCCAAACTGGCGGATTTTTCAACGTTGCCAAATGAAATTTGGGGAGTTTACCTTTCATTTAACATCCGTCTTTTTTAAATATCTTGATTATACTGGTCACCGCTACGTTTTATTTTTGCATCATTCATTTTGAATAACCCTATATAATTGATCTATATTATATTATAGAAACAGACTCAGTAATTCTGAGAATTATTTTACTCTAAATAACACACATCACCATTACACAAAGCAAACTGCATGACATACAAAATACCGTACACACCTTTGGATCTGAACAGCCTGCAGAACACCGTAACATTTCTACAACATGCACTAAGCTTCAGTCATGGTTCGGAAGCAACTACTACCAAGGTAAACATCCTTCTGACCTCAACCAGCCCCACGTCGACAAAAAAACCTCGAACCTTTGGTTGAGTGAAGGAACCATGATTGCCATATAAGACCAGGTTATTAACACTAAAAGCTTCAGAAAACATCTTATCAAAGATTCGACTGATGGATCTTGCAGGAAATGCCATATCGCAGAGAAAACCATCCAACACGTCATATACAGTCGTAAAATACTCACGCAGACAGATTACACTGTCCAACAATTTTTACCTTTCAAAAAATTACTAGGCAAAGAGTAGTTGACTTTTGGTAATTTGGGTGCGCTGAATCCGAATCTGCAAACCGTTTTTCTCTATCGGGTCTCAATTTTTGGTAAATCGCATACTAAAATTTTATAATTTCTGTAAATTAAGGCAATTTAGACCAAACACTATAGTTTCACTTAATTTTCTTGATCTCCCACTTCAGTTTTGAAATATAGATTATAAAGTTTTTTGACGTAATTTGATATTTTTCGCTTATAAACCTTTGTTGTTACACATCCACAAAATAACAAAAATTATCTGGATTGTTTTTACAAGTTCCTCTAGGCATTTTCATTTATTTAAGTATTATATGTAGCTGAAAATAAAAAATATATATTTAAAATATATTAAGTAATTTTGAAACTTGCGTATAAGTGTCAAATTTACATAAAAATATTAAAAATTTCAATCACGATTTACAAAAAATTGAGACCTGATAGGCAAAAATGAGCGTCATTTTTGTAATCTACGCAAAAAAATTACCTTAGAAACGGTGCTTCTCTGTTCAGTAATTTTTTTGTTGTTGGACAGTGTTATTTACACAGACATAATCAGGTAGCCAATATCATACATCAACAGTTAACTAAGACCACAAGGGATATCAACACTCTATACTAAAAATATATCCTAGACACAACAAAGTGACCTACGTAATTGATAACTCCATCCCCAATAAACACAATTTACAAAAGACATGCACTGACAAAATCACTAGAGATCTTGCGCACGAAATAAAATGCCTTTGAGGAGTTACCAGAGTACACATTGTACCTTTCCTTGCATTTGAGCCCATCGGTCTTAACCCGCTCTTAGGTCCGCCTCTGGGACTTGGCTTCCATACTTGATAGCACGCCTGATAGAATACGAGATGTTATTAAAGCTGAAAGGTGATGCCACAAAATATTGAATAAGATTTAGTGGTTGTTTTGGTTGGAAATAACTTTTTATGTTTAACATCGTAATTTTTTTTTTTTTTTTTTGCCCTATTATATTAAATATCATAAGTTTTTGTCCATGAATAATTGTATAAAAACAAAAAGCTATTTATTTAAAACTACTTTCATGGGGTGCAATAATCCTTTTTGTAGCATCCGTAATGTCAGTTTTTCGACCCAGTGCGATAAACAGGGTATCAAAAATTATTCACAAAGCTTCTGGGTCTCATAACTGACTTCAACATATGCAAAAAATGTACATATACCGGGTTAGTATAAATGATTCATTCGATTTCTAAAGACTGTATTTTCCAACGTATCTTATATATAAAATGCTAAATCCTCCTGATCCGTGCCCGTTTCCATAGTGACGAGCAACAATACAAGTTTCATTGTTTCCAACAAATGAAAAAACACTGATTGTTAAAATCCAAAGAGACTATTAAAAAAATCTTAGATTTTTCGTAGGCTACGGTTCAAAAATATATTGTCGTCATAGATTTAACTATATACGTACATCTATTGGCATTTAAAAATAGCACACTAAAATAAATAAATAAATAAATCAAATTAAATCCTAAGTAAGTAATTTTAAATTCATTACATGCATTTTCTTATTTTTTAATTTAAAAAAATAAAACATTCAAATAAAACATTTTGAAATTGATTAACAATTCAAATCACAAGTAGGTGACATTAGTTTTTACTTATTATGACATTCTTTATATAGTAATAATTTTTCAGTTGTACTAATTAATAAAAAAGAAAAATTCATAAATTAGAAAAATAAAAAATCAAATCGAAAAAAATGAAAAGCAAATAACATTCTTTTCTCATTTTTTTAATATTCATTATATATGCATAATTAATTTATTTTGTTTTAAAATATAATGGTCGTGCTCCCCAGAAATAAAGCAATGAGGGAGGTAAAAAAAAAAAAAAAAAAAATTAGCCCGACGAGCCATTTTCACTGAAGGGCAAAGTTTACATCTAATAGTTGTAAATGTGTTTTTGTGTTAGGTTATAACTGTCAAATTGACAGTAGTGACTTTGTTCCATTGTAACAGGACACATTGTGTTAGTATCACTCTCATGTTGACATTGACTTTTTTTTAGCCAATTATTAAAATTCTGTCACAGATGAAATTTTTTAGAAATAAAATCGAACTAGCAGTTTCCAGTATTGCAGTAACCTTCGTACGCCGGGCTTTCGAATAAAATCAAAAGCAATAACATTATTTATTGTATGCTCGGATCGGTGCAGCAAGCTGTGTCTGACGCGACCTGTGGTGATCTGTTGTGAAAAACTTGAGCTAGGAAAGAAACCCAAGATGTCTGTTTTCAAATCTTTGTCCCCATTCCCTTCTGTGGTCATGAGTCTTGGGTAATGACAGAAATAGTGCCGAAATGAGATTCTTGGAGGTGGGACAGATGTTCCCTACTAGATAGTGTGTTCAGCATCACAATAAGGCAGTCTTTAGGTGCTGAACCGCTACTTCTTTGCATTGAGAGGTCAGGTGCATTGGTTTGACCACATGTACGGATGCCGCAAAACCGTCTTCCTAGGCAGTTGCTATTTTTCAAGTCGGTGGTTGGGTTAAGTCACGTAGCAACGGGCTGGGTGGGGGTAGGGGGGACAAAAACATGAACTTGGTCGTAAGCCCATAAGAAAAAAAGTCATCGGTTTAGGTCAAGTGACCGTGGAGGTCGCGGAAGAAGAGGAGAAGTATGTCTCATAAGAGACCAAGGGTCGGCCTAGAACTATGTGGCTAGATTACATTGATCATCTGGGTTCGAAACGGTTGGGTATTAGCATTGAGGACATGAACCTGATGGCGGAAAATCTCGAGCGCTGCCCCGCGACCTTAACGAATAAGCAGGTTTGAAAACTAAGTAAACATTTTTACTTATTATTGGCAGCCCTGTCAAATATCACAGTCCTATCACAGGCGAAATTTTATAATTTAAATGGAATTTACAGATTCGCCTGTTGTGGCACCGTTGTATGACGAGCTTTAATACTAGTTACACATAAAAGTATAATTGATATATGAAAAGAACCGTTAACTCACCAAGTTTGCATCGTGATATACCAGTTTGCAGCACGAGTGGAGTGCAGTATCTTTACAAAATGAGTTGGAATATTCGAGATGTACGTCTGTTATTTTAGTGCATTCAGAAGAGAGCGCAGAAAAGAATCACCATGCAAACAAAGGATTTTACGGAGATATCGGCAGTTTAAATACACTGGTTATCTGGAAAAGCAGCAGTCGACCAAGCGAAACAGTTGAGAGAGTGAGGGATTATTGGACGTGTTTCGTGTGACTGGAGGGTTACACATAGAACATTTGTAGACTGTGAAAAAAACTTGGTGAGTTTACGATTCTTTTCATGTATCAATTATATTTTTATGTTTAATACTTTAGAAAATACAGTATTTTGAAATCGAATGAATCATTTATAGTAACCCTGTATTTTGAAAATTGCAAATATTTTGAAAATTAATTATCGTAATTTTTTGTCCTTGAATAACTGTACAAAAATAAAAAAACTATTTCTTGAATAAAAACGTCTTGGGAGTATACAGCATATGATTTTTTGTAAAAACATATGGTACCTTGGTTATATATTTAGGACTTTAACGTAATTTTTGACACCAGTGATTACAAATGATTGGAGCGATTTCATGATTTTATTATAAGTGTATTATTTAACATAACATCATGAACTTTACAAATACATACAGTTACTCACCAAGTTTACAGTCCATTACAGGAAATGTCTATTTCGATATGCTTGAATATTGGGTTTACCATGAACTGCTAATATCACGAACTGCTTCCATTGATTCCACGCTCCCGTGATTTAACCCCTTGCATAATCTCCTTCATTACTAATAGGAATAATAAGAAATAACATATTAAAAATTAAAATTATATCTTGATAAGAAATTTGTTTAAGATTTGTTATAAAAATCAAAAAAAATCAAAAAGTAACTGGCCAACAAACATTATCCCCTGTTTTGTGTGTGGATCTAATTATCCCATGATCTAATTATTTATGACCCTTGTGACCTCTTTGTAGGGGTATGGGAAGAATTCAATATTTGTTGCCACCATAACCGATTGATCTGCTGGCTCACATCAACGATCCTTTTGCATCACTTTAACAGGGACATGCTTCGTCGAGTGTGGAAGAACTCGATTACAGACTTGATATCTGTAGACTTACTAAAGGAACACATATCGAGTATCTGTAACATGAGAAAAAAAAAAACAACTTGGCGAGCTGCTCTACATATTTGTAAAGTTTCATAAAGATGTGTTAAATTATATACTTACAATAAAATCATGAAACCGCTCCAATCTTTTGAGTTCACCCCCTTTTTTTTGGCATACTTCTCTTGACGTTTTCGTTGTATTTTTATTATAATTTTAGTAGCTTACTCTCAATGTTTAACTATTAATATAAAAAGAAATTTTTAGAATTTAAAAATATCTTTAGCATTTATACAATTTTAAGCGAAAATTCATATTTCTGATGGGATATATTTGATTAAAAATTTTTGATAAGAATTTTTACGTATTAATTTCGATAAAGTTTACAATTTGTTCTGTTGGTAAAGTCGGATTTCATTTCCAGGTTATTTTAGGTTATTATTAATCTAGGAGTGTTTAATAATAAATTAAATTGGTATAATTTCTCCTTTTATAATGTAAAAATCGATAAATTAAAATATATAAAGACAAAATAAAAGTCACCAATGTTGAGATAGTCTTGTGGATGAAAATCTTGCAGAAGTCTTGTTTAGAAATTTGATGAAAGTTATGTAGTCCTGCGTAGATAATGGTAGATGAAGTTGATAACTTGTGAAGATCATCTACCATAATCTACGCAGGACTACATAACTTTCATTAAATTTCTAAACAAGACTTCTGCAAGAGTTTCATCCACAAGACTATCTCAACGTTGGTGCCTTATTTTGTTTTTATACATTTTAATATATCGGCTTTTACATTATAAAAGGAGAAATTATACCAAGTTAATTTATTTTAAGTTAAATATTTATTTTTTCCTTATTGATGGAACGTCTACAAACTGAATAAACAAATTAATCTTTTTCGTATGGTGCCATGTTTTTTCAAATTAGAGTACATCCGAATTTTCAAGAATCAGTTTTTGATTAAGAAAAACAAGATCAACACTTGAAATAAAAACACTTCCAATAACATTGGTGGCTTTTTTCATTTTATTTGATTGCCAATAGATTTTTTAGATTTAGTGGATGGTTTGCTCTAAACATTTATTACATTATGAATATTTCATACCGGTTTCGACTATAAGCCAGCTTCAGTACTTTATTGTATATATTAATATAATGAAGTTAGTGTTGTAATGTAATTTAAGAGGTTCATTATATAATGAATCAAAAAATAACTCACTAAAGATGCCTATGCAGCCGAAACTAGTATGAGATTCATTGTGTAACAATTGTTCAGACAAAAACATTTAATTTTTAAAAAATTTTGGTAATCAATAAGTTACCATGTTCATTTCAAGCGTTGTAGTTTTCCCCTCAATCAAAAGTTGTTGGTTTTTGAAAACTTAAGACCGATGCATTTGTAAAATTGGAATTTGTTCATTGGTAGTCATTTACAAATATCATGCTATTGGTTAATATTTTTCATTGATATATTCCTTAATCAAAAGTTAAAAGATTAAAAACCTGAAATTAAAAACGAATCGAAGTTTTCGAACGCCTTAATCATCTGGCTAAAAAAATTACTTTTAATTCGGATTATTTACTTTCAAAGTTAGACCAATGACATTTGGATTGCTGGAAATCCATTTATGTTTAAAGAAAACCTAACCACTTTGACTAGTTCAAGACATAAGATTAATGTTATTCTTTGTTTAATGTATTTAGTGATTATTAGGCTAAGTGTTGAGATAATGAAAAATTAAGCGTCGAAATTTATTCTCAAATAAGCATTGTTTAATTAAGCATAATATTTTTAAACTAATTTGATTTTTAAAGTTTTATTACAGTTCATTGTTGCAGGAGGGGAATGTACAAAAAAAGATTTCAAATGAATACAAAATAAACGACAAAAGGGAAAAAAAAATAAAATTAAAAATCAATCTTCTGCACGAATAAAATTTGCATCCAGGATGATAAAAAACTATGAAATAAAAATGAACGAAACTAAACTTGGGATGATTTAAACTTTTATATAAACTTTTAAGTCTTAAACGGGAAAAGAAAAAAAAAAATGTCAGCGTTTGTGGGAACTTGTCTCGAGTCGGTATTTCATTATTCCTCTTCTTCAGCCTTGGGTTCTTCCTCAGTTTCCTCTCTGAAAATGAAAAAAAAAAAAAGAAAAACCAAGTTATAAATTAAGTTAATTTTAAAGTAACTATTATATAAGAATAAGATTCTTTACTTGACAGTCGGAGTGGGAGACTCTTTAGCGGATGAACCGGGTCCACTGGCCTTGTTGTAGTCTTCACATCCGGACATTATCTGCATGCTGGTGATAGTCATATCCTGTTCTTTGCCGCCTTCCTTGTCCTTGTTGTACTTGAAGGTTCCGCTTACTTGAAAGTTGACAGCTTTGGAACGAGGCCCGTCACTCTCGTCACCGGAATCTTTGGGAAAATTCAGTTTGAGCCAATCAGAATTAGATCTTACAAATTCAAGGACACCTTCAATTATCTTTTTACGAACAGTATCATTGACATCGGACGCACATTCATTGACTAAACGGTTGATGTAAAGATGTAAATGTTTACCGCGGGAACTGGACCCTTGCGTCGTGCAGTAGCTGGACAGCGTCCTGCCCCCTTGGCAGATGAGCGGCTGCTTTTGCAAGTTTTGCTGCGTCGAACATCGGTGGGCCGAGATCATGGCCAGGGCCTCCTCGTTCAATTTCCTCAGGCGCCGAATCTCTTGCTTGAGCAGGTCCGATATCTCGCTCGACTTAGACTCGCTCTCGCCGTCGTTGGGGGAGTAGTCGTTGAAAGAGCTCATCTCGCGGAAGCTTGAGAGGACGTCCGACTTGCAGTGCTTCTTGTTGTCGCGGTGGTGGCCGCTGCAACTGTTGGTGACGGGCGAGTGGCAAGGTGTTGGTGAATGTTGGGATGGGCAAACTATGTGAGCGCACCGTGGCGAGCACACAGGCGGGCAGCGATCCACGTGGTGGCACTTGGACTCTATCTTTGAGTGTTGACAAGAAGTCTGAATAGTATCCGGGCAACACGTGGACACCAGTCTTATGTCGCGCTGTTCCCCTTCGAGGACATCGAGCTCGCCGCACGAACTCTTGTCTACGTTCCTGTATGTGGAATGCACGAAATAATCCACTTCGGGAGTTGGCGAAAGCGGGCCGGTGTGGTCCATTCCCGCACGCAAATTGGTTACTTCATTGGATTTCTTGCAAGGCTTATCAGATGCTGGCATCTCGTAATGCAGCTCATCCTTATGCTTGGACATGGGCTCGTTCAACAGATTTTCTGAGATCTTAGTGCAGTTAGTCTTGGTATCTCCAAAAGCATTGATATCGGAGACGACATTCATAGAAATGTTTTCCATATTCTTATAATCCACAACCGAAAAGTTTCTCTTCCTGTTATCCAAAGCCTTATATTTAAAGCTTGGTACTACACAATCCATGCCAGCTCTAAGGTGCTCCATTATCGTCGCGCCAGGCTTGTTCATGGACGAATTAGTCATCTGATTGGCTTCATTGTTCACAGACTCCAAGTTTAAAGTCGCATCCATTCCAGCTCTGTTTCTGCTGCACCTGCTGTGGTTCGATTGTTGCGGGGGCGGCGGAGGCTGTGGTCTGGGGGGAGTGATTATTCTCAAGTCTTCCAAAGTTTCCATTTCGAGGAGATCGTAAGTGCCACAGGGCGTCTTATCGGCACAACGATACTTAAACTTCTGAGAAAATTCGTGATTTCCGTTGTTTCCTTGGTCCATCCCAGCTCGTTGCCTGTAGTCCGCCCCTTCCCTCGGCGACTGAAATGGAGTCTGAGGAGGCATCGGCAGAGACTCCGATTCATCATTCTTGCGGATGATATCCATTCCGGCTCTGAGACGATTTTTAGACTTGTCGACCGATTGAAGTCGACCCATTTCTTCAACAGTCTTGTCTTCGTAGTTGAATGTCGGCATGAAGAGTTTGGGACAATTGCGGTAGATCGAATCGCAGCAAGTGAAGTTAGAAACGTTCGTTCCACGAAGTGTTGTCCAACCATAATCCATACCCGAACGCAGGCGTCGGGCACATTCGTCGTCCTTTTTGTCACCACCTTTCTTCGGGCATTTGTTGTTATTGTTGTTGTTGTTAGTGGTATCTTGTCCGCCTCGCATGCAAGTTCCCGGCAATATTATCTTCCTTACATCTATTTGTTCTCCTTCCTGGATGTCAAATTCGCCACAGCAGGACTTGTCTACATTTCGGTACTTCACGTGTACTACGTGATCCAAATCATTACTAACTCCACCCTTAGCATCTGGACCATTGTTATTGTTATTATTGTTGTTATTGCTTCCTCCATCAGGAGAGGCCAGTTTCGTAAGGTTTTCTGCCTGGTCAAATTCAATGATGTCGTAGGTACCACATGGGTCTTTGTCCACATGACGGTACTTGAAATGTTGAGTGAATTCGTGACCCTCCGGTTTTCCAGCGTCTTTCTTCTTGGCGTCATTCTTAGGTGGTGCCTTACACCGGGGATCCATACCAGCTCGCAAGGAATCGCAAGTCATTACTTCTCCAGTCATCGGTATTTTGGCGGGTTCGTCGTCACTGCATTTATCTACAGTCATTTGCTTATCATCAAAGCAAATGTGATTCGCAGACTGGTACAGTTGATGGCAGCTGCATTTCGGTATAAGCGAAGAAGTCAAATCACTTTGGTCCCTGTGTTCTTCACAAGTGCAACCTACATTTGGAAGGGCACATTTCGAGGCGCATTTCGGACACATCTCGTGGCTAGAGTTAAGCGTCTGTTTCAATCTAACTTCCAAATCGTCTACCTTCGATTCAGATTCTTCTCCATCCAGAAGATTGCACTTGCTACTTAGTTTCGCTTTGCAGAATTCTTCAGTTTCCGTGTCGGGCAGCTTTACAGGATTATCAGCTCCAGCACGCTGTCGTCCGCCCATGTAGTTACCATAAGCGTCAGACTGTTCCACGTACGGGGGGCGCACTTCATTCCACATTTGACGACCGGTATTGCTCAGTCCGCCAATTGAGTATTGGTATTGTTGGTAATTGTTATTGTTGAGTTCGTCCTTGTCTTGTTGCATTCCGTAAAAAGGCTTGGTGGTGTAGGTTGGATATTTAGGTTGCTCGTAGACTGGCTTGTTAGGCATGCAAAGATCGCCTCCAGCTGTAAGGGTCGGAGGATAGCTTCTTTCCCATCCACCTTGTTGGGGATAGACAGGGCAGTCTGTTACTGGGCAAGGACGGTCGCCACGACACGGGGCCGAAAACATCGAGCCGTTCCTCATCGGAGACTGGTCGTATGGAGGGCGGACGAAAGGTGGTTGTGGCAATATGGTCGCTGTGTGCAATATCGAGTGAGGCTGTCTTGATACTTGAACCATTCTGGTATACGGTTGTTGGATGTAGCCTGGATTCATTCTGCTGGGCTGGCCGCACGGAGTGAAGCCTGTCGTTTGCGATTGGGAAACTGGAAGAGAAGTTGGGCAAATTGGCTGAGAAATTAGGGGAGGAGAAAAAGGCGGTTGCCTGTAACTTTGATAATCTGGAGTTGGATGAAATAGCGCAGTTGAAGAAGACTGACAACCACGCACAGGAGCAGGCGATGGACAAATAGGTGCAGGGGCTGGAGATTGAGGACCGGCGGATTCTGGCCTGGGAGAACCATTAGAAACAGGCGAGGGGCACTCTGAACCACCAGCTGGAGAACGAGGACGACTGCACGGAGGTGAGGGAGGATTTGAGTAGCACCCAGGTGCAGGAGAATGAGAACAAGCGGATACGGGAGATGGTGAACATGGACAATTAGGCGCAGGAGAACGCGGACAAGCGGGCATGGGCGCTGGAGAACAAGCACAGCGATTACCACAGCCTGTCGCATTAGGAGACCCTTGGTAACCTGCCATAAAGCTATAATTTCGCTCATCGCCACTGGTTGGCGTACCTAAACCATTAATCTGGCTCAAATTGAAGTCTTGAGGAGTCGTTTCAAACGGATTATATCCGTTACCATATTGCAGAGGGCTCCTGCTTTGATTAAATCTATTTTGATCGTAGCCATTTTGGTCAAAACTTTCTTCAGCTGGCACTAACATGCTAGGCTGACTGACATCCAATATACCGTAATCATTGCCATCTGAATACATTCTTGCTCTACCAGGAGAGGATGCAAATCTTGGGTCGAAATAACCATAATTTGGACTAGTTCTTTGCGGACTCGTTCGACTCAACGCTGGATCAAAATCGCTCATCTGACTAAGATCCAAAATACCTAGACTGGAGTCGGCTGAAGAATCTCTTACAGGCGAAGAAGCCATGCGTTTATCAAAATAATCATAATCTTCTCTAGTCAAACCTTCACTCAACCTGCCAACTTGGCTGAGATCTAAAATGCCTAGACTGTCATCAGCAGCAGCAGCTGCATCTCTGGGAGGCGATGCAAAGCGCACCCGCCGATTAGTTCTGGTAGGCGTATGAAGTCTATTTATCTCTTCTTCGGTCAACAGACCTTCGCCACTTTCGCTCATTTCACTTAAATCCAATAAATCGGATCCGCGTCGTGGAGGCTTTTTGATCGGAGACCCTTTGAGAATAGGCGGGCGTTGGCTCGCAGCACCTGCACCAGGTGCGCTTATGGTACCCGAACGAGTTATGGCTTCAGACTTCTGCGGATAATTCGAAAACCCTGCTGCACTTCGCTGGCTACAGCTGGGAGCACAAGTGGGAAGATCCGTGTCTGACGCGATCACTTTAAAAATATCCCTCTGCTCCGCTTCGACAACATCCAGCGCTCCTATTTCGTTCTTATCAACTGTTCGCGTTTTCGTGTGCTGGAAGTATTCTTCAGCTGGATCAGGAGCACACGGATCGCATACACCTACCGTATTACCGCCCGAATTACACGTGCATCCCGTGTTACCACCCGCATTGCCTCCTGAACAACCACATCCTGCACTACCAGATCCCGATGCTGGCATTCTCTCCTTTCCGGCTGCAAATCTATATGAAACCGCATTCCTACAGGGAGGACAGGGCGGATACTCTTCACAGCCCAAAATACAATGTACTTCGTCCTTTTGTTCTTGTTCAACCGTGTCGATAGCTCCATGTATATCTTTATCTACGCTACGCGCCTTATAATGATGGGTATAATCTTTATCTTCTTGACACGGAGCTATATTTGAAGGAACACCATCGTTAACGGAATTAACTATCTGAACGGGTGGGCTCTTGACGAAATCTAACGACTCGTTTTGGCTTTGGGAATATCTTATTTGAGACACGTCCAATATGTCTCTGCTCTGCGGAACATCACCGGGAGCCCCATAGGAGCCAGCAGAGATGGTGCAGCACGACTCACACGGATTCGGTGCACACTGCGTGAATTCCCTTTCTTCATGATCTAACAAATCTATAGTTCCTTCTGGAGTCCTATCAATGCTCCTCGCTCGTACAAAAGTGGTATTCTCCTCAACCGAAGGAGGTAAAATATCGGCGCATGGAGAACGTTTAAGATCTCCGCCCGCAGTCAACTTACAGGGACCCTCGTGAATCTGCTCTTTACAACGTTCGCTTTCTACAACCTCAACTTGTCCTTCATAATCACTAGCGGCCGTCCTCGTTTTCGTGTGGTGGGTGAATTCGACATTGCCTCCCGGAGGAACAGATTTCGGCTGTGCATTTTGCTCTGCTTTTGGCTGTGCATTTTGCCCTGCGTTCATATGGTTCTGCCCAGCGCCCATATGGCCCTGCCTGCTAGACGACGATTGCATGGGAGTATTATACAAGCGGCGATCGTGTCTCTTTTCTGACTCGTTAACATGTCTGTGCCCACTAGGCATTCGAGCCATTTTTCTACACCTACACTGCTGAAAGCATTCCGCGTCCCCGCAATTCCTTGCGCCACAGTCATCTAAAGCTTGCAAATTGCAAAGAGACTGCTGAAGGCACACTATATCCATGGGTCGCGAAGACCTTTTGTACTCCTTTTGATCGTCATTTACTTCGTTATAGTTGCATTGACCCTGCTCAACATTGTACAGCTGCTTGTGATGGCCAAATATCTCTTCTGAATGGAAACGGCAGTCCCAGTTGCCAGAGTATTCTGAGGGCTGCTGAGGTTCCAGTGCAGGATTTCCAGCAGGTGGAGGGCAGCTATCACAAGGCTGGACGCACTTTATCGGACATGGAAGACCATCAGGGCATCCTGCGCGCCTCATCAAATCCCGCTCCTCACATTCTCTCCTCTCGTAACAGTCGCCTGTGCAGCACCGTCCCAAACTATGGTGCTTGGTGTGCTGCGAATACTGTTCCTCACCAATCATGTCGTCGCGACCAGAGGCAAAACGTAAACCTTTGCTCGGAGCACAGTCCGGCACATAAGGTATGTAGTCCAACGGCAAAGAGCGCCGGCGAAAACTTACGTCGTCGCTTTCGCGAACTTCGCCGCAACCCACCATAGTCTGATCGATACATTGCTGTCTCAGATTCTGAGAGAAGACCTCATCCGTCACCGGGTTTCCGCAACAGGGCACAGTCGTCCTTTGTTCCAAAAGCAGACGCTCCATTTGGTTGACGTTGTGTTGCTCGCAATTGTCTATTATCGATAACTGTTGGTATGCGTTGTCTCTCACGTAATGTACATTCTCGGCGACCGAACATAGCAAAGCTGAACGGACATTATGCATACGGCAATTCAAATCGCCCACCATCGAACAAATGTTAGAAGCATGATCTCCCAAATCTACTCGGCCACCGTGCTGATAACACTGACCACCATGTTGACGTTGCTGTTGTTGCTGCTGCCCGCCATGTTGGTGCTGATGCGCACAACAAGCCCTGCCTCCACTCCCTCCACCTGCACACCTTTGTCCATCTGATAATAAAAAAAAATATTCCATTACAATTAAGTGCAAATTCATATCTACCTGAAAGCAGCGGTGCCCAACCTGTTCCCTATTAAATATTTAGGGGCCGGGTACAGTCCCGTCCTCCGTAGACGAGATCATAAAGGGGATTTTGATTGGGCACCCCTGCCCGAAAGTTTGTTAAAAAACAAATTACGTCAAGTCTCTAGCTAAGCATCCATATTAAAAGCTAAGGCTAAATATGAAATTACAAATTAATATTTTTCAATAGTTAGAAACTATTTCAAATCTGAAAAGCTAGCAAGACTAAAAAAAAAAAAAAAACCAATATTAGCTACTGAGCGAATAAAGTCAGTTCTAGCTTGGTAAAAAATTTAATTAAAATCCGAATCTAATTACTCATTGTTGAAGATTTTTTAGAGACTAAAAATTTTCCTACTCAGGCCAGTTATTAGCAAATTCTGAAATCAATTCTTATTTAAATGAAAACTAAAATTCCGTTAAGTTGTAAAATCCAGTCAATTTGCCATTACTTTGTCTATTAAAAGATGTACTAACTGCAATATATAAATTTAAGTTTTCAACAGCGTTTACAATTAAAAAAAAAAAGTCTCCAAACTAAGAAGTGGTCCCAGTCATCTTTTGTACTCCAGACTACCTAAGTTATAGCAGAACGCCTTCAAACCCAAGAATATAAAATGAAAAGCTACTTACATTGAGGTTCTTCCTTATAGATGATATTATGCGAGGCATCTCTGTAATACTGTTGGTCAGGAGGCGAGTGTTGCTGCTGCTGTGCTTTAGGGTCAAAGTTACCATCTCCGGCGTATCCTTTATCATTGCTAACCGCGGAGTCTTCGCTACCGGCGGCCATGCGTTCTTTGCCGTACATCATGGCCATGGGCATCGTCGGGACTTCATGGGCGCAATTCATGTTCTGCCAGAAGCAGACCGATTCGGGTCCGCTTGTGCCCGTGGCTGGCTGTGTCCACTCTTCCCGCTTATCTGAACCGCCTCGCAGGCATTCAGGACAGGAATTGCAGTGTACTTGGCCGTCTCCAGGGTATGACATGGCAGCGAAAGGAGAAAACTTTAAGCCGGTATTTTCGGTCCAATTCGGTTTCTTTGGGGTGGATTCTTCTTCAGTAGCAGGAGATGTCATGACGCTAGTTCTTGGGCTACTGCAGGTGACGCTCTCTTCTGTTTCTTCCTCTTCCGGTTCTTCCTCTTCTTCTGTGTCCTCAACCTCTTCTACTGTTTCTTCTTTCGACATCTGCTTGGCTAGTTCGCCGCTACTGTTATCTTTAATGGATATCATCGCCGGGACTGAAGTGGCTTGAAGTATTTCAGCCGTCAAAGGATTGTCTTTGTCGAATACCAACTGACCCACAAGATGTCCTTGCAAATTCTCGCCACCACTGATGGAAATTTCCAACATTCCTGTGGCTGGTACCTAAAGATTAAAAATCAATAAAAGTGGACTCAGCAATATTTCTTTTCAACAATGGCCGATTGTTCCTTTCAACAATTAAATTTCTTACAACTGCAAGAAATTAACCAGAAGCTAATAAGCTTTTCTAATTAATACTAAGCTTACTAAATTTCTAAATGCAATCTAAGGATTTTATCAATTAAATTTTTAAGTTTAAAATATCAAACTCGAAAAAAGCTAAAAAAACTTATCCAAAAAACTATGCATTATATTTACATACTCCGAGTAAAGTTAAAGCGAAGCAAGTCTTTAAAAAGAAAATATTTTTAATTATTAACTAAGTTTAGACTGAAAAATTCTATTTCGAATATTTTAGCAAAAAAGTGAATCAATTCGCTACTAGATCGCGATACATCTTAAAAAAAACTAATTGTAAAAATTAAAAACTTAACACCGCGTAGGCAACAAAAGAGCTAATATCTTGCTTAATTTATAGAAGTCAAATATTAAAGTTTTTTTTACCTTTGGTTTATCACTCATGATTTCGTCGGACCTTGAAGTATGCCAGGCACGTAAAATTAAAAAGAAGGAAGCGTTTGATTAAATGTTGAGAAATTAAAAGTTGACTTGGTACATAGTAACTCTGGAATCAATACTAAGTTCGAATTCCATACATAACCGTAAAACTAAGAAAAAAAAGTTTAAAGTAAGACTAGTCACAGTCGTGCAGAAGATAGTTGGCCGATGGAGGAACAAATGTCTAAGAATTTGTAGGACTAGATTGAAGTGTCGTCCTACATCTGGTCCAATATTGTGTTGTTAATGGCGCCTGGCAAGTCCCATGTCTTAGACGTTCGTTCCTCTGAATGGTTTGATCGTTGCTGCACGTTTTTCACCGTTTTGATATCGCGTTTGGCCATACGTAACAATTCACTCGTGCTCACCATGCAGCACACAGCATATCGCGAGCTCTTCCAGTAATTTCAATTCTTTTAATTGTTTCCCCCCCATGTCATTAGCCCTTGCCCATAGACTTAACCTTAGGAATAGGTTTAAAATACGCGCTCTTGGAATGTTTATCTTCTGCATGTGCTCAACTATTAACAAACACGCTCTACTCCAAACCAGCTGATTGGCCGACGCTTTCAAAATGCGTCACAATGCTATACTTCTCTAATTCTTTTTATTTATGTTCGTTTCATAAAAAAAATGTTAGAATTGATATAAATAATGCTTTTTTTATATTTATAAATTCTAATAATTATATTTTCTTTTTTATTTTCCTTTCATTTTTATTATTAATAAATATATTTCGGATATTTATTGTATATTCGTTATTTTTTAATTAAAAATTTAACTCAAAAATTAATTTAACTCTTATCAGTTTATTATTATTATTATTATTTTGGAGATCGTATTTAAATTATTGTCATTATTAAATTAATATTTTTCTTTCCTTCGGTTAAAAATTAAATTAAAAATTTATAAAATTAAAATGAAATTTATTAAATTTTAATTCTTTTGCTCAAAATCATGTTAAATAAATTCCATTTTTTGCGACAGGAATAATTTTATTATATATTTATTTTTTATAATTGGATATTGGACATATCTATGGAATATATTCTTTGGTCGTAACAATGTTATATGGATTTATAAATAACTCGATACATTCTTTAAAAATAATGAATGATTATGATATTATTTATTCATAAAAATTTCACTCTTTATGATAAGCTCTTGGACAAATCGTAAATGACAATAAATTTATAAATTTTTTATTAATTTGTTCAAAATCGAAATGTAAGGTTGTTTTTTTTTTGTTTTTTTTTTTTGTAATTTTCAATAATTTCCTTTCAATATTAAAATTAAAAATAAATGGAATGGAATACTAAAATGCTTATTAATTTTTTGGACATAAATGAAATAGAATATATTATAAAATTTAATAGAATATTTATTAAAACTTTATAATATCTGTATTAGGCCGTTATATATAATACAAATATTTTTTTATAATTTTCAATAATAGAAAGAAATTAAAACAATTTTTTTAAAATTAAATGGTATTTATTAGAATAAAAGAAATGAAATGGAATATTAAGTTTTCAAAAAAATTTTGAAGTTTTTTTGCAGGTAGTAAATTAAATAGAATATTTTATAAAGTTTAAGAGAATTATATATAATATTAAATTTAATTAATTTTAATAAATTGAATATTGTATAAAATATTTATATATATTTCTGCCACAGTATAATACAGATATTAATAAAAAAAATGGATAAGTGAAAAATAAATAGATAAATAAATAGAAACTGTTTTTAAAACATATTTATTCGAATATATAAATTATGAGGGAGGATGCTGGATTTGAAGCCACTTCTCTTCGATGGAACGTTACGAGCAGACGATTTCACTGACAATAGTCAGAGAAGAATTGAGTCGAGATTACATTTCTCTTCATGATATCGCTTGAAACGAGATTCATGAGTCCATTGGCTTTACTCAGTTTCGCTTCTGGGTTTGGGTTCTCGGCTAAACAGTAAGTCAGCGGTTCCAGTCGGGTTGGTTTGCAATGAAAACAAGATTACACGAATTCTTCCTAAATTCCTCATGAAACACATAAGATACATTTTGCCAAGCCACTATGTACCACCCTACAGCCCATTATTCGCGTTTGTTACGAAATTTCATTTGGCCTAGGTTAAAATTGTATCGACGAAGTAATTACTTTCGATTCTTAGTAGTAGAGACTTCGTCGTGCAATTGCCAAAGGAGATGTAAAACGGACAGTTCTTTATTTGTTCCCATTCCTTTACAACTAAACAATAATCGAGAAAAAATTGACATAGGAGAAGAGCTGACAAATAAATTAAAAAAGGGTACCGTCCATTCGATTACGAGAATGTTATATGTGTAAAGCTAGAATGAGAGTGGAAAGTGAAAATATTTTTTATTTTTATTTGCAGATGACATTCTTAAGTTATTGAATCAGTTTTATAAAAGGCCAGAAATAAAACGGTTAAGCGAAGAAAATGGGTTGGATGGTAAGACCGATCTTTTTTCAGTAAAATTTTTGTTCGATATCCCAAGGCCTCTTTCTTTAATGTTGTACTAAATAAATCCATGAAAATGATACAATCCACATTGTCACATTTTCATACCGATCTCGTTGGATATTCCGAATGCTAATCGTCTCCAATAAATAAAATTCTTCCTTATTGAAATTCATTATAACTAAAGTAAGATATAAGGTATTCATGAAGTTCTATCTATTTTCATGTACAAACAGTCACTTATAGCAATATATAGTCGAACCCACAATTAATGAACCCTGTTATAACGAAATTACTTGAAATCCCCAACTACAGGTTCATTGAAACTGTACAAATTTTCTACGATTACAACTAGGGTTACCAGATGTCCAGATTTCCCAGACATATCCTAGTTTTTGAACTTCAGTCCAGGGTTGGTGGAGTGTCTGGGTTTTTGTCCCTTAGTGTGTGACGATTGTTGATATTCAGTATTAGCAGCTTCTTAATTACAGCTAAACATGATGGCTCTCATTATTTCCTGCAGTCGAGTGAACACTGAACACCTTTAATGCTCTTAGAGTATTTTTCCTGTCGCGAGCAAATCCTTCAGTTATTCAGAAAAGCTGCTTCCACATGTGATTGGGGCATTCTTTAATGTCTGCCTTCCATATGAATATAGAGTTAATTGAGAAAAGGTAATTCAATGATGAAGTTGTATATGTGGTAAATAGTGTCTCAGAAATTACAAAAGAGACATTAATAGGATTCTCCCAGTTAAGGTTATGAAATTCTTAGAAAAGCCAGGTGTGAGGCTTTAAACAGAATGTGATGCCTTAAAAGACAACGCGTGTAATCTTCATTTAATTTGCGTGCCTTACTTAGACAAAACAATTTTCATAATGTGTTTTCATTGGATGAACCTGAAAGTGTTCCTGTCTGGAATGATGTATAGACATATTATTTGCCCTCAATATTATATGCAAAAACAATGGTGATTGACATTGACCAGCTCTGTAACTCACAAAAACTTTGGAATTCCCAAATATAAATAATATCTCGCCTAGAAAATGGGCAAAGTATTTTCAGAAGTAGTTGTCAAAAGGTCTCAAATGCTAGAGTCCTATTTTGAAATCTCGCCTTATAATGCTAATGCAGCTAGAATTTTTTTCTTTAATTCAGGCACAAGGACAGAAATCTAGCAGTCGAGAAAAATATTATTCTGTTGCAATATAATTATTCATAATAAAAAAATATAATTATTATAAGTGAAAGATGTATATTTTTTGAATATATCATAAAATATGGCAAGTTGATATGGTACGTTGCATCATCCCAAAAAAAAATAAAAAATGATTGATCATCAATAAAGAAACTTTTCAAGATTACTCTCTATTATTGTAAACTATATTGTTTACAAGTACCTACTTATAATCAGTTGTATTAACATTGATGTAACTAATGTGACAATAAATACAATACTAATCTATTTCTAGGTGTTCTAGTTTTTCACCTCCTTGTCCTAGTTTTTGCAATCATATGTCCTTTTTTTCCTGCTATTATAAAGAAATCTGTTATAATGAAAATACATATATAAAGAACTATTTTATAGGCACTTACACAACTTTTGTTTGAATAAAATTTTGCAAAAATCAATTTTTTTTTTATTTTTTTTTTTTTTTGTGTCTAAATTTGGCATTGGGTAGGAGCAGAGGGTGAGGAATATAGTATTAGAAAAACAGGAAACGCTTGTTACGGGTTTATTGCTATTGCCTAGCAATAGCCAAATTCTACTTGTATACGTATCAGAAAATGTTTAGATCTCTACACCAAAATTAAGATCATAAAGGAAGTAGAAGTTGGGAAGGAGAAAAAAGGACATATTGTGTTTGGTTATTAAAAACATTGAAAAATCACACAATGTTTTTTTCTTTGTCGCATATAAAGAAACCCACTTTAAATAAAAATAAATTTGCTATACCTACTGTACGTTTATAAAGAAATACGGTTATAACGAACAAAATTGCAGACATTTAAAAATTCATTATTAAAATGGATTCAACTGTATATAAAATTTATTAAAACTGCTTTCAGTTTACACTATCATCAGTTAATTGATAAACAATTGATAAACATACTGGTGGGGGTGGGGGGAAGGGAAGAAAATATTGAAATATGTTGGTTAGGGTTTCATATTCATCACTTCAGATCGTGATATTATCAAGGTACTTTGAAGGTTGGTTTTGATGACACAAAAAGTTGCACAACACAACATATTGTTTAAATCCTTTTAAGTTTTGACTGCCCATATATTTTGTCTTTCCACCCACCTGGGAGAACAGTTTATTGTTATTATTTATAGATACGAGGTGCATTCAAGTTCTAAGGTCCCCTAATTTATTTTTGAAAAACTACTGACCCTAGAAAGCTGAAACTCCCGTCATTTGTCCACATAGTCAACCTCTAGCCGTACATATTTTTCACAACGCTGACGCCACGATTGCATCGCTGTTGCAAACACTTCTATAGTGGTCTGTTTTGCCTACTGAAAAGCCACTCGATGAGCAAAACCTTTATTCCATTCTTGCATAAGCGATTTTCCAGTAGACAAAACTGGTTCCTAAAGAAGCATTTGCAGCAGCCTACCAATCTTGGCGTCAGCATTGTGAAAAATGTTTATGGGTAAAGGTTGACTATGTGGACAAATCACGGGAGTTTCAGCTTTCTAGGCTCAATAGTTTTTCAAAAATAAATTAGGAGACCTTAGAACTTGAACGCATCTCGTATACAGGGTAAGTCAAAAGTCTGTTCCCCCCCCCCCCCCTTCTATCTTGGATACAAATGTAGTTATGCAAATTTCAATAAAGGAAGTAAATAGGAAGTTAAGGGTGCTTCTCTTTCTCATGGTGGCACTTGCAGTGTTGTCAACATGCAAACTAGGACATATGCAAATCGTATACACTAAACCGTAGGAGATGCACAGAAAAAACAATTACAAACTTGTTCAGCATCAAATGGCAAAAAAAAAAAAAAAAAAAAAAAAAATAAAAAAAAATCCAATAAAAAGATCACCCAAAACCTCATTGCAATATCTGCAATTGGACATTTGGCTCTTGTATCGTTTGTTGCTTACAAACAGTCAAGTGTACAAATTAATTCTTTACAATCAATCCAGAATGTGTTCAATGCGATGTCCACCTGCACCATAACATAATTCTGCACAGCATTTCAGCGATGCTATTACATTTTCAAATGTGACTGGTATTATTGCTTTGCATGCTTCCTGAATTCATTGTTGCAGATCCTGCCTGTGAGGTGGGTGGTGTGGCATGAACTTTGTCCTTGATGTAGCCCCACACGAAAAAACCCTGAGATATGAACCCAGGATCTTTGGACTGTTGCTCTTGCTTTCCCCACAGGCCACTCATCCCTTCCTCAGTTTTGAGAGGAATCAATGTATTAATGCTTCAGAGATTGCAGTGAGGTTTTTGTGTGATCTGTTCATCAGATTTTGAAATTTTTTTTTTTTTTTTTAGTTTAATTGGTTGTTTGATGCTGAACAAGTTTGTCTTCCTTCATTGTATTATAGCCACAGTTTCATGGTTGTTATTGTTTAAGTTTGTATTTTTTTTTTTGTGTGTATCCTACGGTTTAGTAGATACGATTTGCATATGTCCAAATTTGCATGTTGACAATACTGTAAATGCCACCATGAGAAAGGGCACCCTCGACTACCTATTCATTCCCTTTATTGGAATTTGCATAACTACATTTGTATCAAAGATAGAAGATGGGGGGTACAGACTTGCCCTGTATATCTTTTGCAATATGAGAACATTAACAAGAATGATTCTATCTCTATTTTGAAAAAATTTAATAGGGGTTCTTTCTGACTGATAGTGTAAGCAGACCTACCAAGTGTCAGCTTTTACAGTTGATATCAGAGATTTTTATGTGGTTAGCAGGCAATATATACCATGTTCTTGTTTAGTGCTAGAGTTAGGTTCCTGGATACATGAACTTGTATGCTTATTCAAATACTGATTTTCCATAAAACAATGCTACAGATGTTAAGTTCCTAATGGTCATAAACATTAGTAAATATGTTAAAATAATTTACTAACGGGGAGGCCATAGCCTGGTGGACTTCCTGTGAACACACAACTTCAGGGAAGTTAAGCAACATCAGGCACAGCTAGTCACTGGATGGGCGACCATTAGTGAGAAACGATCTTCACCCCCCCGGCTGCTGCGACCATCTTACAGCAGTCGTTAATCCAGGTCCATCCAGAGACCCAACTTGTTGGCCTCTGGCCATACAGGCCCTGGATGGACGTATTGGATACAATCAATCAATCAATCAACTATTGCTAACAAATATTGTAAAATTTTCATACATTAATAAAAATTTACCCCCCTTTAACTACAATTTCTTAAAGTTAAGTGTGTCACTGACAAGTACAAAAAAACTAGTGAATCTCAAGAGTAAAATTCTTTGTTCTTTGAGGTCAATTTAAATAGCAATATCATTTGATATCAGTAGAATATAAATTGGCAGAGAGATGGATGATGATTAAAGAGAAATGTAATGGATGCTTTGAGCATATGAAATGAATGAGCAATGAAAGTAACTAAATGATTGTATGCTAACTGTAGATGAGAAAC
Source organism: Rhysida immarginata (assembly GCA_023313115.1). Classification (NCBI taxonomy): domain Eukaryota; kingdom Metazoa; phylum Arthropoda; class Chilopoda; order Scolopendromorpha; family Scolopendridae; genus Rhysida; species Rhysida immarginata. The sequence goes on from JAHWFO010056006.1 coordinate 1,160,358, forward strand.
ATGAGAGGGAGGCCAAGAAACTAGTAGGATTTGTACAGGAGTACTTGAGGATTAGGTTGTGGTATCCCAAGTTGGTTACATAATGACCACTGCTCTTTTGGAAAAAATGCATGCACTTCATTTCAGCTAGCCTTCCTAAAAAAGTGGCAGCTGTTTTCACAACAAATGGTGGGTCCACACCTCACAGTATACTGTGCAACAAAGGGAAAACTTGGCGAATCCAGTTAAATTTTCAATTTCAATAGATTACACATTGTTGCAAAGTAAACCTAAGAATGTATAACAATTGAGAAATTGAAAATTTAATTGAGTATGCCCAGTTTTTCTTTTATTGGACAGAGTATAATTTTTTTGCAGGAGCAGCAAAATGTAAATGTCTGAATACTTTTGATCATAATAGTGTATTTTAACAATACAGATGGACTTCATGGACACCTTGCATAAACCCATTGCACTTAAAATTTAAATTTGATGAAAACTGGCGGTTTTTCTTAATTAAAAATTAATTTATTGGAAAATTTAATTTAAACCTAAAATGAAACAACATTAATTTGACCAGTTTTTAAGTATATTTTATTTAATAATAATCATCTCTTGATTTTCAAATTTATCTCATTTGGTAGAATATCAATTGGTCTTCTATTTGAAAAGTCACTAATATATATTTTAGATTATGCTATATTTTTCTTTCTAATAACAGTACAGCTATATGTTGATTATCACAAATGTGCATAATTATTATTGTCAGCCTACCTCTCACATTTATAATTCCATTATAGCCCTTGTGCTTTATTATAGAGTTCATCCTGAAAGTTCTTAGAAGGGACAGCATCCTGCCTACCCCTTCTTTCTCCACAAAACTGCCTTCTCGTCTCCTTGCAAATGAAGTAGGCAGATGGAAAGTATTTATAATGCAGGGTGATTACAAAAGAATATCCCAACTTTGTAAGGCTATATCTCTGCAACCAAATAACTTAGAGCGTCATCCCACAAATCGTTGTAAAGAGGAAGTTCTAAAGTTTTATTTGGATGCTGACAAAATTCCCATCCCGTGGACGCCCATGTCCCAATTTGCTCAGAGGTGCCCTTATTAAGAAGTTATTGTTCTGGCTCTTTTCTTTCCTAGGATGAACTCTATTATAATAACCACCTTTGTCTTGTCCTTTGTGTTCTCTTGGCAGCTATCAGCCTCATCTGATTACCATTGGCAAGATGACTGTGTACTTTCATCTTTTAGTTAATCACATTGCTTTTAATTCAGCAGTCTCACCTATCTAATTTCATGGCCATAACAGTACTGGAGTTATTTGCTTAGATGTTTAATATACCTGTTCTCATTATGATATTAGGTTCCTTGAAAATTGACTAGGGATTTGCCCTCTAACCCCCTTCTCCATTTGCCCCAGTACCGCAGTAATTGAAAGTGTTGCTAGAGCAAAATATTTTTGTGAATCTTAATGTTGTGTAATAAACATTTCAAATGAATTTCGTGGTTGCTTTGGCCCTCTTGGAGTTTTTATTGCCTCTCAGTTATATATAAATTGGCGTTTCACAAATGGTTTCAGATTAATTGAATCTTTAAAATACAGGGCGAGTCGGAAAGAACGTTGCACTTATAACTAGCTATTGCAGAACTATGCAAGGCATTAATAGAAGTTTGAACATGGCCCCAACTCATTATCATTGTTTTCTGAATGAGCACCTGCCTCAGTGCTAGATTGGCTGCTTCCAAATAGTTCCAATGATCTGGTACTTTGCAAGTGACCACAAAGGCTATCTGACCTGATCCTTTGTGATTTTTTTTCTTTGGGGTTATCGAATTCTGTCTGTACCAACTCTGCTGAAAGATCTGGCAGCACTATAAAACCATGTCTTAAGTGTCTTTGAAACCATAGATGCTGATATGCTATTATACCAAGATTTGTTTAATGTTTGCTGTGTTAGATGGGGCTTTCATAATGAATCATTAAATGGTAATAAAACTTAGCGAGTTTTTTTTTCTATTGGAGTCTTGCACAGTCCTCTATTTTTATTTATCTGCAGTAGATGTTTAAAATGTGTCAATTTTTAAGGATGCTTGTTTTTTTCATATTACCAAGAATTTATTTGTAAAAGTTATAATTTTTCCTTGAGAATAACGCTCAGCATTCAATAGTTTATGATTCCTCCTTCGTACCAAATAACCTGAAAAGCCCGCTTTGACATTGATAGTATTAAATTTTGCAAAAACGAAGAATCCAAAGTTTATCAAGCTTCTCTGATTTTTTTCTTTAAATCACTAAGAGATAAAAATTGGCATCCTCTTTCATAGACTTGCCTTGCCAGTAATCTCCACATGTTCACGATGGGGTTCAAATTGGGGCTTCTTGCTGGCCATTTCATAACATGAACAGATTTGTTTTGGAGCCATTGTTTTGTGTCTTTAAGTTACGAATACATGCATTGTCGTTCTGGAAAAACCAACTTTCACCACGAAGTTAAGGCCCTGGAGTTAGCAAATGTTCTTCCAGTGCTAATCTTTGGATTTCATTCTCCCATTAATAAAGCCTTTAAAAGGCTAAGTGCTAGTGCCATTTGTAGCTAATGGCTCCCCATTTGATAATGTGCTGCCACCACCACCTTGTCGCATTGAGAAAATCTTTTCAAAATCATGCCAATAGCTAGCCAATCCATCAAGGCTATCAAAATTAAACTTTTTCTCATCTGAGAAAAGTACCCCAGTCTATTCATCTGTCTAAGCCATGTAATCTTGGAGCCCATGCAAATCTCTCATGTGTATAATTAAATAATTGCAGGCAGGTTGATCAATTAGTAAACATGGGCTATTGTTAAAATAACAAAAACCAAAATTACATAAACTCAAAAAGCTCGTAATAACAATTTTGTTATTATGACCGTTTTTGATTTTATGTAACTATGGTTTTTTGTTATTTTAATAATAGTCCATGTTTACTAATTGATTAACCTGCTCTGTAATTATTTAATCATCCTGTATACATGCTTATAATTTACTATTGTTTAATCTCAAGTTTGTTTTTTGCTTTATTTGAGTTAGTAACAATGGAGTTTTTGTATGGCTATGTGCACTCAAATTTTTTTGTTTTTGCGGTTTATTTTGAAAGAAAGAAAATGTTGCGATTTCTTATTAAAGCAAGGCATCAATAGTAGCGAGTAGCACATTACAATTTGGTGTAAAACTAGGAGATAGAGGCTTGGATAGTTCCCTTGTTAGTGGGGTTGACAGACAAGAGGTTTATATGTGACTGCTGCAGATGAATCTAACGATCGCCATACAGTGGTATTTCATGGGAGATTTAAATTTTGTTGAATTTGTCTGACTGAAGTCTGTTCATTCAATGTTGTGTGTAGAAATGTTGGTGATCTCAAGGTGATTCAAAAGCTTTAGTCTAGGTTTTTTCTTTTGTTTTGTGTGGCAATTTTTGTTCACCAAATAACATCCCACTGCAGATTCGGACCTGTTTAAATGTGTAGCAATAAATCTGATTGGCTTGCATGGGCATCAATCTATTCTTTTTCATAATCGCTTAAATGCTATTGCCCATGGTTTCTTTTCGAAAGCTTTGTAGATTATGTAGATTCTACCATATTAAACTAGGAAAAACGTTGTGAGAGGGTGAATACATTTCAGGAAATAAGGGAATAGCAATAGCTTTGGAGATTATAGACATGTCCTTAATAATATGAAACAGCACATTTCAGTAGTTTATCTCTATAATTTCATTTCAGTCTTAAGGAATTTGTATATTAAGGGATGCATAGTGTCATTTTCAGAGAGAATATTATAAGTTTTATGAACAAATTCTTGGTAATATGAAAAACCAGGTGTTCTTAAAAACATTCACTGACCCCAACTTCTCCCCCCACCCCCTTCATAAATTTCTGCTTTTAATATTATTAAAATAATTGCATATGGAAAAGGCATATTCATTTCACATACCACAATAAAATCTTTGAAAAAATTATTCTAACAAGGAGAGGCTACGACGTAGGTGAAATGGATTCGGGTGGGACTTGGCGTATGTATGCACAGTCATAGCACACACCGTTCAGCCATTCATGAAATAATTGACCTGAAAGTTGGGTCCCCGAAGCGGCATGACTTATGTTCAATGCATGTGCGCAATTCATCAGCAGCAGTGGTTGCACAACGGTAAAGCTTGGGCTTTGCATCTCGTAACTTGTTATAGGTTGTTGGTTCAAATCCCGGCCAGGGAAGTTTTTGTTCATTCTTTATTAATAATTACAAATAAAAATGCATTTTTATTTACTTTTTCAATTGTTCTCACCTGTTTATGTATGCCTACAGGAGTCAACTGGAGCATTCGGAGTCAGGATGCAAAAGCAGGTCAAGAAGTACAGCAACGTCGTGATAACATCTTTCAAACAGCTTTCTAACAACAGCTTTGTACAAATCTTTTCTACAAAAATATATATGAAGTCTTACACTGGCAATGAGAAAGTTGTTGCTCGTTGACTCTTGGGACGGTCAAGCGAATCCTGAATTGCATGACGACATTTTCCGTAGCAGTAAGAAAAAAAAACTGACATGCGCTATCAAAGTTATCCCCCCGAAATGTACCCCATTAGTTCAGCCCTGTGATGTTTTCTTTTATAGGCAAGTAAAAAATCTGATCAAAAATTGCAAATCTGTTCCCATGTGATTGAAAAATCTCGAGAGATCAATTCTCAAAAAGACTGTATAAAAATACAATCCATTGTTCACCACCAGTTGTCATCTCTGAGTTTCGAAAACTGATAAAGTGTGCTTGTTTTGTGTCACAATTATCCGAAGGCAGAACCATTTTCCAAAATATAAACTAGGTTTGCTTTCCGACGGAAAGTTTGCAAGTGTCATGTGAATGTAAAAATTCTTCATGCATTTGTGCGCTCGTTGTAGAAAAGTATTGTGCTTTCCCTGTTTCTACAAAAAATATCATTCTGGTGATTGTATTTGATAAGTATGTTATAAATGTTTTCAAAATAAAAATTGTGTATTTTGAAATGTCTCATTTTTATTGAAAATGTAAGAAAATGCCCTGCTGTATCAAAATTTTTAACTAGGTGTTAAAAAAGCACCATTTTTATACTTTTATTAAAAAAGAAACATGAAAAAGTAATAAAAATGCATTTTTAATCATAATTATTAATAAGGGATGAAAAAAAAAATGTTCTGCAGAGTTTTGGGGAAAAAAAATTCCCTGGCCGAAATTTGAATCCACAAGTTACAGGATGCTGAGCACACGCTTTACCGCTGTCTTTACTCATTCTATCACTGCTGCTGATGAATCGCACGTAAGCAGCATACATGAGGCGCCCAACTTTCAGGTCTTGCGAATGACTGAATAGTGCTCGCTAACGGGGGAGGCTGTGGGCTTTCACTGAAAAATAACTTCTGTGAAGTTAAGCAACATCAGGCACGGCTAGTCACAGGATGGGTGACCATCAGTGATATGCAATTCCCCCCCCCCCCCCCGGCTGCTGCGACCATCGTGCAGCAGTCGTCAATCCAGGTCCATCCAAGGACCCAACTCGTCGGCCTCTGGCCATACAGGCCCTGGATGGATGTATTGGATGTCATTAAATAAATAAAAAATAAATAAATAACCACGAATATTTATCTGAAATAAACGAATGATGATAATTTTTAACAATCTGCTCTTAGGCTTGGTTCATAACATTGGGATTTCCTTTCATTATCAGATAACACAAATAAAATTTCTGCTCCTCTGATGTTCGTAATAACGGGGTTGGATTATAAATAGAAAAACTAAAATAGCAAGACAATTCTTAGTTATACAGGGTGTAAATTTTAAGTTGACAAAGCAGAATAACTCGAAAAATAAGCTTCACACGAAAAAATGCGTATAATCCAAAGTTGATTATTTTCGAGGGGGCATCTGCTGGTGCTAAAATTAGCCCACCCCCCCCCCGGCCCCTGGGGGTGGGGCGGGGGGCAACTTTAAAATTTCAAATGGGAACCCCTATTTTTTATTGCAGATTCAGGTCCTACATAAAAAACTACGTACATTTTGTCTGAAACATTTTTTTTTATTTTTGGTAGATGGCGCTGTAATTCAAGAAAATCCATTTTCTCATTTTTGCGTGGAAAT
>JAHWFO010056006.1:1166888-1201949 GCA_023313115.1 Rhysida immarginata
CCCTTTTCCGTGAATTTTTCTGATATTTTAATAGTTATTCTGCTATTTGGGGCGGAGACAAATCCAACAAATCAGAGATAATTAAAGTCGGACCAGCCGTTCTTGAGTTATAAATGGTGTAACTAACCCGACTTTGTTTTATGTATTTAGATTAATGTTTCCAGTAATCTGTCTTGTGTCCTTTCATTTTCTTGTATTTCTGCTATCACTTTCCCATAAAGTTTCTGGTCATTGATTCCTATGCAGTTCTCAATCCTTTTGATGTTCTCTACCTCCCTTTAAATTTTTGTACCTGTATTTATGAGACACTGTATATAATCTAATTATAGATCCCTTTGTTTATAATCACTCAATATGCCCTCGTCAATCGATGGCAGTTGAAATCTTAAGATGTGATCCACAGAGTCTACAGAATCCAATAGGAGTTATAGAATCATTTAATGTGCTATCAGATGTGGTAGCTCTTGTTCCTGACAAATTTGAATTTCGTTACTAGCAAATGTTGTTAGAAAAGTATACTTGATAGCCTTAGTATTTTCTTAAGTAGTGCAACCCTGTTTTTATTGCTTCTTGGAAATAAAATGAAAAATGTGAACTCTAGCATCAATTGGAAAAAAATAGAATTCAGGATCTTAAATTAAAAATGATGTCAGTTGGGTGCTTAAGAAGGGGAAAAAAATGAAATAGGAGGGGAGGGATAAAGGAAAGGAATAAACTATAACTTAGAAAAAGTGGTATGGATAATATGATTAACCCATAATTACTCTCGTTAAAATTAAACCTTAATTGCTCAAACTAGTTCACCATGATCTGCTCTTTCTACAACAAATAAAATTGGAAACAGTAAACTATCAACAATTACTGGTTTTTTTCGTATGTATTGGCTGAATTTGATAGAAGGAAAAAGACACCAGAAACAAGGAAAAGCATACATTTTATTAAGTGAAATATCTGCCCTCACCAGCTATTTATTGTGCCCAGCATGTTAGCAATGAACAAATGCCACACTGACAAAAGTCGGCATTACAGTGAAAAACGGGTGACAGCAGTAATGACAGCATCTCGATCAGTGAACCATTTGTCTGCAAGAAATTGTCCAAATGACGAAACGTGTGAAATCAGTTGGGGCCAAATCTGGTGAATCTGCAGGATGAGGGAGAACCTCGTACCCCAAAGCATTAATTTTTTTTTGCAGGGTTGCAACAGACATGTGACAAGCACTATCTTGGGGGAGTATTGGACCTATTGGCTGTTGTTTTATTCGCAATTTCTTATGGCATTCATCTAGCTGATGGTAGTATACATTGCTGTTGATCACCACTGGTGAATTGTGCAGGTTTTTATTTCATTTTCTGCTATAATTGTTCAGTATTACATTTTACCTGACACACGTCTACTAGCTTAGGATTAATGTCCATATCACCAGCACTAAAGTTCACAAATAATCTATGAATGGTTCTGTCATGCCTCATGCTTACACCCCATGCTCCATTCACATTAGCAATGGTTTCCTGCACATTCCGTCCAAGTTTCTATTCGTGCAAAATCATTAGCCGGACATCGTTTTGCTCCATGACATTTATGTCTGCCCTGCTACATGCAACTACTGGAGAAACTTCTGAACCAGTCCTATAAATTTTGTAGGGGGTTGTCGTAGTTCTTGCTGTAATGTTATGCACCATAGGGCTCATGCAAAGTAGCCTAAGGGAAATTGGCCTTTTGGGAAACAACCCAATATTTTGGTAAGGCTTTAAAAGACAAATACTGTACTAAAAACCATTGGTAGTTATAAAAATAGGTGGAGAAAAAGTATTAAATAAATATACAAAACTGTCATCCTGATGCTTTAATATGGATGTGGAAGGATTTTTCTATCAACATTCTTTTGACCATAAGTCAAAACATGGTTTCTTCTTTTTCACAGTCCAGGACTACCATTATTATTACATGTATATGGAAAATAAAAACATAAGGTTAAAATTTGATTCCTGGTTGTGGAATTTTCTTTACTATGTTCTATATTTATGAGGAGCCGTTCATAGAGTTTGTACAATCACCGAAACCAAGAGGGAGAGGGACACATTCATGTAGTTTCCACGCAATCAAAGGATGCACCTGTGAGACCACGTGGCCCTGTGGAAGCATCACATTCAAATTGGCGCAGCCCGTGGAGAAACTGCAAGTGTGCTCTGTGTACGTTTCCTCTACCTGAAGGGCAAGAACTCGAAGGAAATCCACACGCAGTTGGCCAAAGTGTACAGTGACAGTGCCCCAGCATATGAAATTGCCCAGAGATGAAGGAGCAGAGCAAATAGTGGAACACACACTATCACCACCACCAAAGAAGGCAAAGACGTAGGCGTCATAGGGGAAGGTATCTGCATCTTTTGGGATTGCCAAGGCACTCTCCTGACTGACTACGCCCAAAAGGGCCAAACAATCACTGGTAAATATTACTGGAAACTTCTGTCAAAGTTGGGTGTAGCCATCAAGAAGAAACGCTACAGGAAGCTGACCAAGGGTATTCACTCGCTTCATGATAACACGCTCGCTTATTCAGCCAGGATACTGTCACAAATGTAGCTGCTTTTGGTTAGGAAATTCTAATTATTCGCCTCACCCCCCTTACTCACCAGACCTCACACCCAGTGACTTCTTCCTCTTTCCCCAGATGAAGATATCACTGTGTGGCAAGCATTCAATGATAACGACGAGGTGATTTCTGAGAACATGGTCAGATTCCAGTGGTCGGAACGTGTACTTCTGCAAGAATGGTCTCCGTCCGATCATCCATCTTTGGGAGAAGTATGTGAAATTGTATGGTGCTTATGTTAAAAAGGATTAACTCCATCACCAAGTTTCATGGCCCCATTTCCCTTCTGTCATAGTGGTTGTACAAACTTAACTTTAGGAACACCCCTCGTAATTGTTAACATTTTGAAGTATTGTGTGAAAAATTACTATTGTTGAGCGCTTTTTTTTTTTTTGATGGAATATAATCCTCTTCTATTTCACTTTTCGTGATTAATTGATGGAATACTCCCGGGGGGAGGCTCTGGCCTGGTGGGCTTTCACTAAGCACACAACTTCTGTGAAATTAAGCAACATCAGGCACGGCTAGTCAGTGGATGGGCAACCATCAGTGACACACCATCTTTACCCCCCCCCCCTACCCGGCTGCTGCAACCATCATACAGCAAACAGAGTACTTATAATATAAATAATATACATAAGAACAAGACTGACCTGACCGATCTGTGGATACCGATCTTTGTGGAAATAGTGGAATTCATCGTCTCCTTTGCATCATACAGCAGTCGTTAATCCAGGTTCATCCAGGGACCCAACTTGTCGGCCTCTAGCCATACTGGCCCTGGATGGACGTATTGGATTACATTAAAATAAATAAATAAAAAAAAATAAGCCCCACCAGTGCACTCGCTATGCGCTTGGGGAAATGGTCGGGGGCAGCGCATGCCTTTACCCAGGAGGAGAAACTGGTAAAGCGACAACGGGATCGGGTGCTATCAATTGGCACTTGGAACGTATTCTCATAAGTTTTTTGTTTATAACATGGAGGTTTTTCAACCCAATGCAGTGCCATTTTCAGGAAACTTGACAAACTACAGTAGATACCACACCGTGCAATCAGAATATTAAAATATCGGTATTAAATATTTGATGAAATATGAGCATTTTTACTAAATAATGTTTATTTGCATATGCACAAGCATTACCATGTTATAAACAAAAAACTTACAAAGAAATTTCGAATTTTTTTTATTTATTTATTTTTTTAAAGAAACCTTTATATCTTCATGAATATAGTGCTACTCTCATGCAAATAAACACAGATAAGTAAAGAAGCCTCATAATCGTATGCTACACTGCATTTCAAGCATTATTTTTTACATGGTGATTCCAAACATTAATTTTTTGTTCAATTTGTTGTTGGTCCTCTATTTGCCTTTGGGACAGAACTTTCACTGATATTTATCATGTGTATCATGCTCTTTACACCCCTGAAGTTTCAAGTTAATTCATCAAGTATTTTTCTAGATATTTGATAAAACGTCTAAAATCAAAGGTGTTCATATTATTTTGTCCAACCCTGTATTTCAATAGGGAGGCTATGTGGATGACATATTTCCATATTTCCTTCGCCATGTGCAGCAAATATTCCCCCATCTTAGTTGTATGAATGATCTACGAAAAATTAGTGACTCCTAGATCCAGGACGGCTTCCTTGCTGCTGGTGCGAAATTAGAGGCCACAAATAAAAATGTAATTCATTGAAGATTTGTCATTAAGTTTGGAGATTGGAGACAACACAGAGATAGGTCTGTAGTAATCCAGATTTTCAATAAAGGCAGAATTTTATTTTTTTATTTTAAAATCATTTTTTATTTTTATTGATAATGCTGTTAAATAATTACAAAATCTTTTGAAGACCATTCTGGTCTGCTCTCTTTAGGATATGAGTAGGTGTATAAAACTTGCAAGTATCTTTTAGTTTAAGTTTTTGATGATCTGAGCTAATTTTGAGCCCTAATTTTCCACCTTAACAAATAAGTTTTGAGTTAACTTTCTCTGTAAAATATTATTGTGGCATTTTGTCTTAATATTTTTTTATGAAAATTTATTTACTCGTTTTAGTTTTTTAAATTAGTTTCTTACTTTCTCTTTAGGGCGCCTTTTTAACCAGACTTTTATCAGTTTTCGCCGTTACTGCTTGGAATCTGATAAACTTCCCGTGGATTTGCATATAATATTCAATGATATTTTGCAATCTGCAGGTAAATTATATGAGTGTGAAGTTTATGATTTCATCGTCTTTATTCTTATTAAAGACTGTTTATTTTGTATTTTGATCACAAAAGGCCATGTGGATGACATATTTCCATATTTCCTTCGCCATGCGCAGCAAATATTCCCCCATCTTAGTTGTATGGATGATCTACGAAAAATTAGTGACCTTAGATTACCTGCAAATTGGTATGTTCATTTTCCTTAAAGCTTAATTTTAAAACAGGTTTGTAAAAATTGTCGCAAATTAGTAATAACTAATTGTAACTTTAATTTAGGTATCCTGAGGCCCGTGCAATTACTAGGAAGATAATATTTCATGCAGGCCCGACAAACAGTGGAAAAACGTATCATGCTCTTGAGCGATTCATTGGTGCCAAATCTGGTGTATATTGTGGTCCACTGAAGATGTTAGCCGTTGAAGTGCATTCAAAAACCAATGTTAAGGTATTGTTATTTTGTATCAAAAATAAAAGGAAAAAAAAACTATGTCAAGGTTGGGAAATTCAAAATTAGCCAATCAGAGCGATTTAAGATCACTCGGGCAACTGCTTCTAGTCTAACAATGCTCTAATCCCACAATGCAATGGGATTCAACGTGGTTTTCTCCCTTCTTAATCCTGAGTTGATTAATAGATATCACGCTTCATCTTGACTTAGCTTTTCTTTCCTTGGACAGAGTATAGAATGTGGTTTGCTGAGAAATAATTATAAATAAATAATTGATAGGTTCCAGGAGTTAGCAATATGACATAACATTTACGAGGGCAAATCAATCAGTTCATTACTTACTTTTCTATGTATCCAACACTGATGGCAATGCATTTTCCCCACTGTGACACCAATTTGGGATATGCCAGCTGTTGTTGGCTGCTGGTATACCCACTTATGCACGGCATGTTGCACTTCACAATCAGACGAAAAATGCTGGCCTTCAGCCGTACCTAGCAATTTTTTTTCCTTAACCGCCATGGCGACGTGTGGCCTTGCATTGTCGTGAAGGAGGTGGACATGGTCACTCTGTCACTTATCAAGCAAGGCAAGGGTTTAACTTGGTAAGCGTGGCAGTGTACAATATTGTGTTGATTGCTCCACAAGCTGTGTGGCAGTGGTTACACCAGCAGCCGACGACGTTTTATGCAGCTGGCATATTCAAGTTGGTGACATAGTGAGAAAAATGCATTGCCATCTGTGGTGGAAATATAGAAAAATAAATACACTGCCAATCCTGTACACCTAAAGTCTGCTTGTTTGACCATTAAATTGCTGTGAAAAAAATTCGTGGAACCGATGCATTTCTACTGTCATCGTCATTAGGATTCATAATGTTTATTCTTTTTGTAGGTTTTGTAAAATCAGCTTTCTTTCATTTAATCATGCCATATAGTTGTCTCAAACCTTTAGGGTCTACAGATGGTATACAGGATTAGGTATTTTGAGATAGGGAGCCAATGACCAGAAATGCATATGGAATCTTGAATAACGTGCTAGCAGAGTTGTTGATAACTGTATCTCTTGTTGTCCATGAGAGGTTAGGATACAGCAGGTTGGCAGTGGGCATCGGGATGGCATGGCCATTGGAAGTCATTTGCACATTGATGGGTCTGCCAGGTGAAACACGTTTGGCCTTAAAGATTTCAATTGCTTACACTGCAATCTTATGCATATTATTTAAAGGACAACTCTGTGCAAAAAATCGATTATAATTCTTTTACAAAATATCATTCTGTGATATAAATATAACACTTTCCGTTGAATTTCAATATTAAAAACTGTTTTGAAAAGCGAAAAACAGAACTATTTTACTCTCCTCTCGCTGGCCATTTTTCCCAGAAGTGACATCGATGGAGGCAAACGCATAGCTGATGAGAAAGACAGGCACTGGCTCTGAAAAGTCACCTGATCATCTTGTTCAAGCAACAATGTAACCTTCATTGTTTCTAACAAACAAAAAAATACTGATTGTTAAAATCCAAGCTGGACACAGTGAAGGTTACATTGGACCAAGATGAGTCAGGTGACTTTTCAGCGCCACGGTCTGTCTTTTTAGTCGGCTACGAGTCAAATGAGGCCAATGAGAAAGACAGCCCTTGATTCAGAAAAGTCACCTGACCATCTTAGACCAAGCCAACAATGTAACCTTCATCGTTTTTAAAAAACAAAAACAAAAAAAAATATTGATTGTTAAAATCCAAGATGAAAACAATGAAGCTTACATAGTTATTTGGATTACAATGGTCAGGTGACATTTCCGTGCCAGAGCAACTCCACCTAAGTGCTGAAACGTCATAAGTAGTCATCTTTAATTGCATTTCTACCAATAATAAGCCCGACATTATGACAAGGTATGATGTAACAATGTATGAAATTTCTGTGCGCAGGCCTTTCTTTAGGTGGTGTTGGCCAGGGCCTGTCTTTCGCGTCGGCTACGCACATCTCCATTGACGTAATAGCCTCACCCAATATTGATGTGAATGGCCTCTCCATTGACGTAATGGTCTCTCCTTTACAATTTCAAATCATGCTTTCACACATTTAGAATTCAAATTCATATTTTTTAAATATGCCATGATGTTATTAATAGGTTGGCCCTTCAATTTAAATAATATTGTATATGACCATAGAAGTTGCCTTTTAAAGAAATTAACTCACTAGGGAACCATATGAGCCTGTACTTAACAGTTTCACACCAAATTGAAATATGTTACTCACTTAAAGCTACTTTGATGCTTGGAAGATAAGAAATTGTGATATTCAAAATAAATCGCAAAAACTAAAAAAATTGAGTGTACTTAGCCATGCTAAGACTCCATAGCCATACAGTCAGTTTTCACAGTTTATTTTGAATATCATGATTTCTTATTTTACAATCATCAGTAGCAGCTTTAGGTGAGCAGCATGTTTCAATATTTAGGTGTGAAAATGTAAGGTACAGGTTCTTATGTACCTGTGTATGATAATAATCTGTATCATATTTTGAAAGACCATTTTTAAAATAACCGTGCCTTTTTAAAAATTTTATGCAAGGTTATAATTTTGTGATTTTTTTTAATTTTATTTAATTTTTTTTTTTAGGGTACACCATGTGATCTGGTAACAGGAGAAGAACGACTGTATGCTAACAGTGATCAGTCTCCAGCAACACATGTAGCTTGTACAGTAGAGATGACTAATGTAAATGCACCTTGTAAGTAATCAGTTTCCTCTCTCTCTCCAAACCATTGTGAATCAGTAGCAAACCTGCTGCTTCACAATTAGAAGCAACACTTTTAATTTTTCTTCACTTCCCAAGTACACTATATTTTTCTGAATATTAAAATGCAGTGTAGATTAATCTCTATGTTGACAGATGAAGTAGCAGTTATTGACGAAATTCAGATGATCAAAGATATGCAGCGTGGTTGGGCATGGACAAGGGCACTTCTTGGTCTGGTAGCTGAGGAGATTCACATTTGTGGGGAATATTCTGCTCTTCAGTTAGTAAAAGATATCTGTTCACAAATTGGAGAGGAGGTTGAGGTGAGAAGAGTTAAATGGAATCTTAGAACCTGTTTTAATTTTAAACATCATTAATTTTGTTATATATTATACTATGGGATCATGCACGAATATTTAAATTATTGATTTCTATAGTAGAGTGACTCGTTTTTTCGAAAAATTTATAGTTATTTTTTTAAAAAAAATATTAAATTTGACACCAGTATGTCATAAATTTGAGTGCTATGATGTTATTTTCTTTCCATCACTATCACCAATATTGCTTAAAGCTTACAGCCAACAATGCTTATTCATCAGCTAACGCATAAAATCATTGTGTTTGCTGAAAAGTGATGCCAGGACTCGCTTTCTTTGAGAGGCATGGTTTCACGTTTCTAGCGCTCATTTTTAGAAATTTTTTTTTTAGTTTTTTTTTTTTTTTAATTTTCTATATATTTAACAATGATTTTGTATTCAGCGTAACACAATTTATATGAAACAGCACTTTAATTTGTAAAGATAATTTCATGCAATTTTATTTCTTGTTGTTTGGATAATTTTTTATGATCTTAAAGTATACAGTGAAACCTCTCTAAGCCAACCAGCAATGGTTCCACGTACAGTCGAACCTCGATTTTATCACTCTCTAAATTGTCACTATCTCGTTTTTGTCACCCTACATCGCGATCCCCATGGAATTCGATTTTGTCGCTCTTCCTCTATTCTGTCACCTAAGGAAAGGTTTTCACTACGTGCGTTTCAGTTTTAGTTTCGATATTCCTGTATAGCAGCGCTGCTGTATTAGAATATTCCTTTCACAAATTTATCCTCCTGATTTGGTGACTGTTTTTAATATAGTATCTCCATAGAGCCAAGTAGGTAAATTTCCTGTATAGATACAGTACCAAGCTAAAGAAAACTGTGTACATGTAATTGAATTCGATTTTTGTTCTTACAGTATTTGATTTTCAAGTGAAATGAGTGGCACAGTGAATAAAAAGAAGCGAACCACACTGAGTTTGTCAGACAAAAGTAAAATTTTTGAACTCTTGGATAAAAATGTGTCTAGAAAGAGCAGTTCAATATACACCCGACTGCAATATACGATGCTAAATTATAATTTTTAATTTAACAAATTTTAATTCTTAATATGTAACAAACAAATGTTACTGCATTACTGAAATTTAAAATAGAAATAATAGTTGCTTTGTGTGTTTAATTGACAGGGTGAAATGTTTTTCAAATAACGTTACTGTACTTTTTTTTAAGTGCAATAAAATGTATGTCACAGTCACTATATAATAGTAGTTATTATTTCTACAGATAGAGAGAAACATAATTTCTAAAATACATAATATTTCAATTTTGTCACCCAAATTTTTGGGTCCCAACAGGGTGATAAAAAAGAGGTTCGACTGTAATAGTGGTCGTCTGGAGAGGTGGTCTTCTTAAAGAATTGAGGGGGGGGAGGGAGGAATAAGCATAATTTATAAAGTTTCATTGTTTCACTTGTTTAACATTATAAGGATATAATCTGATGACATACAAAGCTTACTTTTATGTCTCATTTATTATTTGCATCATGGTCTAAAGTTTTATTAATGAATTTGAATGAAATTTGCAAATTTTTATGCAGTAATGTGGCTATTCAAAAAAACAATACGTGAAAACAAAATACTAATATATAATACATGTATAATTACATAGCAATAAAAATGATCCCAATTATTGGATCAAAAATTTCCCCCATTCTTTATTGAAAAACTGTAACATTGAAGTTTATTTTGCTTCATTATTTGCTTCTTTATTCTGTTCAACTGTTTATGTACGAGGTGCATTCAAGTTCTAAGGCCTCCGATTTTTTTTCTCCGGATTGGAAAGAGATAGAAACATGCGCATTGTTTTAAAATGAGGCCGCGTTCATTGTCAATACATCCCAGAGATGGCAGCACCGTATGGCAGATGGAATTTTACCGCCAGCGGCGAGAATGAGAACTGTTTTAGATACTTAAAATGGCGACGTTTTCCTTACTTGAACAGCGTGCAATCATTCGTTTTCTGAATTTGCGTGGTGTGAAACCAATTGAAATTCATCGACAGTTGAAGGAGACATGTGGTGATGGAGTTATGGATGTGTCGAAAGTGCGTTCTTGGGTGCGACAGTTTAATGAAGGCAGAACATCGTGTGACAACAAACCGAAACAACCTCGGGCTCGCACAAGCCGGTCTGACGACATGATCGAGAAAGTGGAGAGAATTGTTTTGGGGGATCGCCGAATGACTGTTGAACAGATCGCCTCCAGAGTTGGCATTTGTGTGGGTTCTGTGCACACAATCCTGCATGACGACCTGAAAATGCGAAAAGTGTCATCCAGGTGGGTGCCACGAATGCTGACGGACGACCACAAGGCTGCCCGTGTGGCATGTTGCCAAGCAATGTTGATGAGCAACGACAGCATGAATGGGACTTTCTTTTCGTCGGTTGTGACAATGGATGAGACGTGGATACCATTTTTCAATCCAGAAACAAAGCGCCAGTCAGCTCAATGGAAGCACACAGATTCACCGCCACCAAAAAAATTTCGGGTAACTGCCAGTGCTGAAAAAATGATGGTGTCCATGTTCTGGGACAGCGAGGGCGTAATCCTTACCCATTGCGTTCCAAAGGGCACCACGGTAACAGGTGCATCCTACGAAAATGTTTTGAAGAACAAATTCCTTCCTGCACTGCAACAAAAACATCCGGGAAGGGCTGCGCGTGTGCTGTTTCACCAAGACAACGCACCCGCACATCGAGCTAATGTTACGCAACAGTTTCTTCGTGATAACAACTTTCAAGTGATTCCTCATGCTCCCTACTCACCTGATCTGGCTCCTAGTGACTTTTGGCTTTTTCCAACAATGAAAGACACTCTCCGTGGCCGCACATTCACCAGCCGTGCTGCTATTGCCTCAGCGATTTTCCAGTGGTCAAAACAGACTCCTAAAGAAGCCTTCGCCGCTGCCATGGAATCATGGCGTCAGTGTTGTGAAAAATGTGTACGTCTGCAGGGCGATTACGTCGAGAAGTAACGCCAGTTTCATCGATTTTGGGTGAGTAGTTAATTAGAAAAAAAATCGGAGGCCTTAGAACTTGAATGCACCTCGTACTATAACTTGTTGATATTCTTTTTTCACCTCTTCTAACAATTGCAGCAAGTTTTCTTTTTGACATGGTGACAATTTGAGGCAAGAAATTGAAATGTGATGTAAAGAGTGAAAGTGATGTAAAGTGAGCCCAACACGTGCATTCCCAACTTCAATCATGTGTTGGGCTCTTTCTAATTGTAAGATAAATCAGAATTGGAGGGGTTAGATGAATGGGAACTCCTTCAAAGTCAGAGAGATTAGCTGGGCAGTCTGGCATTTCAGGAACATGCCAGAATCGATGAAAATCTTCTCATCAAAGATCTCTTAAGCATGGATGACATAATGGAGCATTACTGAAATGAAAAAGAAGATGGCGAATCTGAAGAAGTAGAGTGTTGACAATGATAAAACAGAAAAATTTGCACCATCTAACAAGCATTGTCAATTTTAGAGGGGATTAAGTCGTACCAAGAACAGATGAGGGGATTAAGTCTGTTCTTGGTAGTACATTTTGTATGGCAATGATATTCTACCAGATCTTTTCAATTAAGAGTCTGTGAACAGTGTTGTTACAAAAAATTATTTTTGTTCATGCAAACAAACTTTGATAACCACTTACATGTATTTTTCTGAAAAAAATGATTGATGAAAATTTTTAGACTTGATTCATACAAAAACCAGATATTATGAAAAAAATATCTGGATACCCTGAATTTCGTAATAACAGGGTTTGACTGTACTTTTAATGCTTGAATGTGTATTCTATGACGAAACAGTCATTCATTTTTATGATCTGTAGACACATTTATGGTTGCTGCATGTACTTATTGGCCATTTTATTAGAGGTCCATTTTCATTAAGAGGACATTAATAACAGATGGTCCACTTTAATTCAAGGTTAAAGGAAGTTCATAGTGATTGTTAGAGTTTGGTAAATTTCAGTATTTTTCATATGTTCTAAAATGTATTTTCAGAATTTTACTTTAGATGATTTATTTTATATTACCGGTAATTGTTTTTTGGACTTTTGTCTAATCTTGATATACTTTTTTCAATAAGGTTAGGAAATACAAAAGATTGACTCAACTTTCCATAGAAGATACAGCTTTAGGTAATGTAATTTTTAATTTTTAAATTCAGTATAATTTCAAATAATAAATTAAAGGTTTATAAGATGCATGGATAAATGAAATACACTGTTTACCTTCTTGTTTTCCTTTCTTTTGATATTTTAATACTGTAGTGTTAGCATACAGAAGGTTGATTACGATTTATGATAACAATTTGGAGAAGAAAGTTTACGAAGAAACCCTTTTTCTCTGCCAATGATTGAGTCCTGTTTGGTGACCCTGATTGTGGACAATTGCCCTGCACCGTATCTATAGAAGAGATGTCTGCAGAATGGCAAGGCTGATATTGTTCCATTCCAGTTTGCAGTCTTTCCAGACACACCCAATGGTTGTTGGACAGCATCGAGCAAGGGCTCGTTTCAATAATCCAAATCCACAGAAATCCATCGGGGATCCATCTGGTGACTTGATGTGGATATCATTGAAAGGGTATAACATGCTTTTTAGTTTCATCTTCAAAATCCAACATAAATTGAACGGTCGAGTTAGACTCTGGCTGGAAGCTTTGTCTTGATGCAGCCAAAATTTCCTCTCCATACAATACGGGGATTTCCTCATGATAGTAAAGGGAGCTAACCTTACTTAGCCTTCCTGTCCACTGTCTGATTTTGAGCCTGCCGTTGTACGAAAATCTCGCAGTCACCATAAATCCTTTTGAAAATCTTTCTTTACATTCCTTGGACCACTTTTGATACGACTTTTTTCCACGTGAACGGTAGAACATTTCACAGAGGTTTGTTGCAATCATTTTAGGTAGATGTAGGCTTCATCCAAAGTGACAGCGTAGTTCCTTTGTTCTTCTGCGAGGTAACCCTCATAGAGCCTCCGACAGTTCCTTTTCCTTTCTGTGAAGTGTCGTAGCAGCTGTTTATGAACATGACTCTTGTAATGCTTTCCAGTTGCAAATCTTTGTTTATTATTTTATTTACGGTAGCCTGTGAATGTTCCTTCAATGTTTGTGATCCCACTTTGGTTGCTGGACAAGCTGCTTGACCTTTCACATGACCAGTGGTGTTAGGCTTGTGGGAACTTGAGGATTTTGCTGTTCTGGCCAGTTTGAATTAACTCTTCCCAGGATTTTCCTTTTTCACTCGGTACTGCTGATATATCTTTCTGCGAAGGAGAAATATTTTGTGTTTTACATGCGCTAATGATAGCAGAATACAGTACAATGCCGATTATCCAAATACTGATTATCTGAATGCCGATTAACCAAAACTCTGGTTATCCAAACTCCAAATCCAAATTAAAAAAAATGAAACCAAAATCTGTGAAACCCGTGTGCAATAGCAGTGCTCTACTAGAAACACATTTCCCTTCTTGTTTCCGTTTTCTGGTGCATGTGCACATGACCCATACAAGGTCAAACCTCATTTCTCTCTGAATGAACGTGTGCTGAGCTTCTTTAACACAACCTTTTTGTCGGGAGTTCGATTATCCGAAAAAACAGATTATCCGAACCACCCTTGGTCCCAATTAGTTCGGATAATCGGCGTTGTACTGTAATTACAATTAGCACCGGTTTTTATTTGTAATTAGCAGCGTTGTACTGTACAATTGCACAGTACAATTAATCGGCGTTGTACTGTGCTGTAATTAGCGTTGGAAAGGGCAGTAATGTACCCTTCCCAGTAAGGTCTGATTTTCGGAGAAATTTTTTCATGACATTTACTGCTTTCAAATGAAACACAACAATGTGGATGTAATAGTCATTTAACATGTTTTCTGTCACACGCACGTGACCCACAGCATTCATGTAATAAATCGTTACCAAAGATCTTCATCAACCTTCTGTATATTGTGATTACCTTCTGCCTCTGATGTGCCAGAATGCATAATACCATATGTATTCTACTGTAGTGCGAAAGATTCAAAAGAACCCTAAATTTGTGAGACCATGTTATACAAAAGGATAATCTTAGTGCTACAATGACTGGGGGTGGGGGGGGGGGGGAGGAAGGTTCAAAACTCTGGATGAAAGAGGACTCTGCTTATAATAGCACACAATTTTGGTATGTTTTCCAATTTGACTTCAGATATAAGAGCAAATTATAATTTTTCATTCTTTAAATCAAAGCACACTTTGCATTCATTCATAGATCCCACATGCTTTTAGCCAATCACAGCATGTTTTTTCAATCCTTCAGAGATTTTACAGATTTTGCACATTCTGTACATGTTTTTAGCCAATCGGGGCACAACATTTAATTGTTCAGAGATACACTAGGCATATTTAAGGAACCGTCTCCTTGTTGTGAAACCATCTCTGAACACAGTTTTTGCAGACAGCAGAATGAAACGAAAATGATACATATTATCAGTGGAGGATAAAGTTAAGGTTTTAGAAGTACTGCAGGACAGGACAAAGGAGGAAGTTGTACAGAGTTCAACATAGGCCATTTAAAATATCTTAATAATAATTATAAAATATGAAGGCAAGAGGGGTCTAGATCTTGCAGTTTGACTATACTTTCCCTAATGAGCTAATAACTGGAGAAAATTTGTTTTTCTTATGGTTTTTGTAATGTAGTAACTTCCTTTAGAGAATTATGGATAATGCTTATCTGAACATATTAGAAAATTATAAAGATTTCAACTGATTGTGTGAGAGGGCAATTCTTGCTGCTAAAATTCATACTGTCAATATGAACAACCATTCAGGACTTGATTCCACGCTCTACTGAAACGGTGGCATGCTGATAGGGATATTGATGAGGCTGTAAACTGAGTTCCTCTACTCTCTGAATCCATCTATGAAGTATATTTTAATATAGACAGAAATAATTCAATACTCATAGGAGCCTTTCTTTGGTATTCTAAAACAGTGTGACCAGGTTCTAAAACTTGAAATTACTATGGTACAAGGCCTCCTATTACTACATATTACTACGTTAAATGCCCCAAAATACTACCTTATTATTACAGTCAGAATATGAACAGTGCAATTATATTTTGCTTCTGAAGTGCTATACAACGCAAGAAGTTAACGTTAAACAAGTCGACGAGTGAATGCGGACATACTTCAGCACCACCTACCAACACAAAGCAACAAATATCGGTTACTAGAAGCTGTGGCCACCTGGCGAATGCAATGCAATGCGATGCGACTGGATGCGAGTGTAGCTGCGTGCGACAAGCGGAGGGAGCAATGCGGCAAGCTACTGAGCTTGATGTGGCTAGAAGGGGCCACTATACTACCGGGCTGTTGTCTGGCTGCCAGTGGCTGGGCTGGGGTCTGGCGTCTGGGGGAAGTGATGTGAAACGCGAAACGGAAACAACATCCGCTTTATCCACTCATGCAATGCAACACAAGCACGAGTCATCACATAACTAATCAATCAACACCATCCCCTCTAGGTGGTGTTGCATGTTGGACGTTGGACTGATGACCAATGCACATGTTTTAGGATATTACTACACCTAATACTACAGAGAAATCAAATATTACTATATATTACTACTTTTTCCAAATTATTATGGCTAGGATTTTAGGCCATTTAGTACTACGGTAGTAATGAAATTACATCTGGTCACACGGTTCAAAAATGTTAAGGATGCAATGTCGAATTTTCCTGGGCAAACCCAATTGGACACAAAATTCTACTGCGAGCGTTTTAAAGAGTTCTTTTCATTTTTTCAAAGGGAATATTTATTTTACTAACTCTAAAGATTTTTCATGTGTTCTCATTTACATTCAAATTCAGATATTGCAGAATTCCGTCAAACAAACAGCTCGAGCAACGCCGGGCATATCAGCTAGTAATACAGTCAAACCCGAATAACTCAAACTCTGATAACTCAAATTTCCGGTTAACTCAAACAATATTCTAAGTCCCATCCCCCAGAGCATTTATTTCAATAGAAAATTCACTCATTAACTCAAACAAATTTTTAATAAATCCCGGATAACTCAAAAAAAATTTTGGTTTTAGTGAATAGGTATTCCTAAATTTAGGCAAAATTTATCTTAAAAAAAGCTTTGCCTGTTGAAACTTTTTCATTTTTCAATATTAATTTTTACGTCCACATGACAAAGAAAACGATGCGGGAATTTTTCACAGTCACTGGCAGCCATTGTGAAAATCAAAACTTAGCATGAACACAAAATTGTGATTCCAACTTGTTGATTGCGATCGTTCAATGGGAGAATACATTTATTTAGACATAGTAATTGATGATGATTGCGCATTCATTTTTAGAGGAAGCGTTCATGTTGAGAGTAAAGTTCATTGCAAACGAGTTTTTAGGAAGCAGTCATACACTTCTGATTGGCTGTCGCCGTTTTGATTTCGAAACTTCACTGTCTCATTGCCTTTGTCGATGTAAAAGTAACGGAAATTCGAGAAAAAAGTGAATTCTCCGTAAAGTTTCAAATATAAAACATTTATACATATATCATGTCATCAAATGAAAAATAAATGGGCAAAAATCGCCAAGAGATTCCTTTCAAAAATTTTTAGAAACCGAAGTAGAATTCGGAATCCATGCCAAAACAGCATTGGAATTGATTTCGTGTTGGAACGGACCTCATTGGAATTGATTTTACTAGGTATTGGTACTCTATTTGTATATGGATCTCATTCAAACTAATTAAATTCATAGAAATATTGTATCATGTAATCTCTGTAGTGGTCATGTAGCCTCGTTTTTGACTTACTGGTTAACTCCAAAACCTGATAAGTCAAAATTTTTACGTGGACCACTGGTGATTTGAGTTATCAGGGTTCGACTGTAATAATAAAAAAAGAGAGAGTTAACTGTCTTTTTAAACTCTGCTTATAAGAGCATTTTTTCAATTCCCCGACTGTTGTCTTAGAAGCGGAGTCGACTGTATATCTTGTAATGTTGATTCTGAAAAAGTACATGTGAAGCACAGAGAGCATTTTATTTCTTAAAATTCTGAAGTAAGAACTATTACAGTATAATAAAAATGAAAGCTAAACATAACTGCAATATTTTTAAATAATTTTATAACTGATCATTAACTTGCTGTGTGTTTATTTGCTGCTGCTTTTTTTTAAAACCACATTTTTTGTATGCTTCTAGGAAGTTTAGACAAAGTACAGGCAGGTGACTGCATTGTTTGCTTCAGTAAAGCTGATATTTATTCTGTGAGCAGGCACATTGAAGCAAATGGAAAGCAGTGTGCTGTAATTTATGGAGGTTTACCTCCAGGTGAGTGTTTTGCTCTGTATTAAATTTAAACCAATCTTAAAAATTTGATTGTATCTCTTTCTTGAAAGGGAACATTATTTTCTTTAAATTCCATTTCCAGGAACTAAACTTGCTCAAGCCAATAAATTCAATGATCCCAATGATCCATGCAAAATTTTGGTAGCAACTGATGCAATTGGCATGGGGCTAAATTTGTAAGTACCCTTAAAGCCCTTTTTGAAAATACATTATTTAGGAATTTTAGCTACATGTAAGAATGCATGCCTGGTCTATATGTTTATCCATCCATTCTTCCACCATCTATTAAATAACTAGAAAATGGATTAACTTTTCAAATTGTTTTCAACAGCATAATAAAATCATTGTCTTAGCTCAAGGATATGTTACATGTTTCTTTTCCGGGAGTTTTCATAGACTTCTTCAGGTCAAATTATTTTTGTCAATTTTTCTCATTCATTCATATATGGCATTCTTGAGATAAGTTTTTCAACATTATTTGACTTGAAGAGAAGATTATAAACTGAAACTATACTTCAAAGAAGTCGTAAATACAGAGGAGAACAGGGAAAGGAAAAATTCTACGATCTCTCTTTGAGTATGAAATTTCATCAATTTATTTGATGGGTTAAGGATAAGGAGGATTCCCAACCTTTGAGTCGGGGGCCTGTTCTGCCAGTTCATTTGTGACTTCAAGGAAGTACATATGGACACCTTGTAACAGCTTGGCAGTTCATTGTCCATGACACCTCAGTTAGTAAGAGCAGTGCCAGCGATAGGCATGGTTCCTGGTTCGAGTCCGAGTTGCGGAATTTTTTGTTCCCTTTTCTCCTTTACATTTACAGTTTGTTTAAAGTATATCTTCACTTCATTATTATTATCTTCTCTTCAAGTTGAATTTTCATCAAATTATTGGATGGTATGAGGGTAAGGAGTATTCCCGACCTTCGGATAGGGAGCCTGCTCAGCCAGTTGAACGAATTTGTGACTTCAAGGAAGTATATTTGGACACAATGTAACCGTTGGGTGGTTCATTGTCTGCGATAGCTCAGTTGGTAAGAGCACTGCCAACAATAGGCATAGTTCCTGATTCGAGTCCAGTTTGTGGAATTTTACCTTCCCTTGTCTCCTTTGTATTTATTATTTGACTAATTAATAAGGGTGTGGTTAATTATTGAAACAAAAGTGAAGAGTGTAACTAACCTTAACTACAATACTATGAGAACAGCTGCTTTCAAGCAAGTGGTTGACAGTGACAATGTATGCCGTCTATAGCTCGCAGTAAATAAAGGGATGATAAAATCTATCATGAAATTATATTTTCAAGATGATCCTAAACTCTAATAACACGAAAGTTCAATTGTATATGGATTCATCCTTTCAATTGTAATTATGAAATTGGATAAAATTAAATCACCTTCTCTAATGTTAATCCCGCAAAAGCTGAAGAAGGTTTTAGCTCGTCCGTGAACCTCAATTCCAATGGAGGTCATGCATGAAAATTTTAAATTTTAAATTAAATTTTAATATTTTAAATTAAACAATAAAAAGGAATAGTGATTTGTTTTTTTGAAAGAATTATGGTCTTTTTTTTTTTTTTTTTTTTTTAAAATTAAAATTAACACCACAAAAAAACCATATGTCATAGCTCTGAGAATTATGATGTCACTTTCCTGTTCAAGCTTCACATATGCATAAAACCTTTGCTGGAAATGACGTCAGACATCTTTTCATTAGGAGGTGTAGTTTCATGTTTCTAGTTCTGATTTTAATAGGTCTTTTATTACTTCTAATATATTTAACAACGATTTTGTATTCAGCGTAACACAGAGTGTATGAAAAGGTGCTTTAATTTGTAAGGAAAATTTTATGCATCATTCCCATTACAAAGGGAAGTGATCAGTCTGAAGAAATAAACCAGAGTTAGCATGAACTTTCATTTTTTTTTTTGTCAATAAACAAACACCAGCTCCATTAATTTGCCCCCCCCCCCCCAACTTAAAAATGTACAACATCTTCAGTGCTAGTTTGTGCAGCAAAAATTTTCGTCTCTGCAGAATTCGCTAATGAGTTGTAATGAAATCAAAGTGGAGGGGAGGAATTAATGCTAACTTGAACATTGTTGCATAAACAAAGCACTATCAACCAGAAAAAGAACTTTTTTTTGAAAATGTATATGTTTAGAATTTTCTAAAGCCATTAACCAGACCCCCTTCCACTTTCGCCCCTTAAATTTTCGCCCGTTCCACTTTTTGCCCCGGCGCAATTATATGGTGAATCTTCTAAAGTCGTTTGGAAATTCACTTTCGCCCTGTAAATTTTATCAAGGCCATGAAGAGAGGCTAAGGCTATACGCAAGTAACTTGAATATAACGTAGCCTGTACCAGGGTTTTCAAACTGTGATGGTACTTCAAGCCATGCCAAGTGGTGGTATTCATATGGTTCTTTATTTTCCACAAATCAATGTTTTTCACGAATAATCAATGTTTATCACAATGTTGTTTTAAGTGGTTTTTAGTGGTAGGTGATTCCCTGAAAAATGATTCTGGAATCGAATCTGAGAGGATCAGAATCGATTAATCGATTATTCGGAAAAATTGAATCAATTTTTCAAAATATTAAAATTAAATCTGTTTATTGTAATTTATTTCCATGTTTAAAAGAGTAGCAAAATAAACACACAGAAGAAGCCATTCATGAATTTTTATTTAATAACAAACATGTTGTGAAGCAGAAACATTATAACAATGTATTGTGAAGCAGATAAAAAAAGTTAGATTGATTGATTATTTAGTATTATGTAATCGATTTTTGACACAGCTGGAATTGAGAATCGATTCAGAATCGATTCCACTCAGGAATCGAGTAATCGATTTTCGGAATCAGGAATCGCCCACCACTAGTGGTTTTACACCTTTGTATTTATTTAAAATGCTTCTTTAATTGGTGTAGTATCACTATAGCGTCATAATTATTGTGATTATAGATTAATTTTTCTTCAAAACAGCACAAACGTATGTTAACGATTCATTGACAGTGGTACTTCAGTTTACTGTCCTCATGGGGTGGTATTTGTTAAAAAATTTTTGAAAACCGTGGGCCTATAATAATCAGGCTAACGGCTACTGTGAGAACTATGGAAGTTTAAATGAATGAAACATAAATGATTTAATAAATATTATATATATACTGCATACAAACAAACAAACATATCTCATGATGTTGACAAATAAGAGAATTTATACTGCATCGGGTGTGGCGCAGGTTAAAGTCACCCGCGTTCGGGAGTTAGGCAGAGGCTCTCGTTCGAAAAATAGTCGACAGTCTCCCGGCTGTTATCTCGGAGCAATGCCTCCGAGAAGCCCCACCAGTGCACTCGCTATGCGCTTGGGAAAACGGTCGGGGGCAGCGCATGCCTTTACCCAGGAGGAGAAACTGGTAAAGCGACAACGGAATCGGGTGCTGTCAATCGGCACTTGGAACGTATTCTCCATGACAGGAAAGGAATCAGAGTTAGTGGAGGAAGCCAAACGGTATCGACTGGATATCATAGGTATTACCTCTACGAAACGTCCGGGTTCTGGAACTGTGGACTTAGAAGGAGGGTGGAAGCTTTTCTACTCTGGTGTCGACCCTAACATGACTGCCCAGGCGGGAGTGGGGATACTCACAAGTCCCCGGCTGGCAGGTTATGTTGCAGATTGGACCCCCTTAGGTGGAAGACTGTGTCTCCTGAGGCTTCAGATAGGGAAACGGTCTCTCTCTCTATTCGTTGCATATGCTCCGAATGCAGTCACAGAGTACCCACTTTTTCTAGATGAAGTTGATGCTGCTCTTAGCAGGAGAGGGAGTGCAGATTCTGTCATCCTGATGGGCGACTTTAATGCACACGTAGGGGCTGATGACCAAACGTGGAGGGGCGTGATTGGGAGGAATGGTGACCCCGATTTAAATGCGAATGGGAGGTGCTTGTTGGATCTCTGTTGCAACAATGGACTTTCCATCACAAACACCTTCTTCCAGCACAGGGATGTCCATAAGTATACCTGGTACAGGGATGCAATGGACCAGAAGTCACTGATTGATTTTGTAATTGTTTCAGCTGACTTATTCCGATCAGTGTTGGATACTCATGTGAGAAGAGGGGCAGAACTATCAACTGATCACCACCTTGTTGTCTGCACTTTGCGGTTCTCTGAATCCATGCCAACCAAGCGAAATACTAGGTTCAGACAAACTTGGCGCATCAAATGGGAGGCACTGGAGGATAGAGCTGTGAGGAAGACCTTTGCAGATAGCATATCTTCAAGTTTCAAAGAACTACCCAGTGATCGTGGTACTGTTGAAGAGGAGTGGCAGTTGTTTAAAACTGCTGTGATTACTTCGGCTGCTTTGTGCTGTGGTCGTAAGCGGCTGAGTGTGGCGCAGGGTGGTGAGAAAAGGACTGCATGGTGGAACGGTGAAGTCCAAGAAGCTGTCAAGGCAAAGAAGGAAGCTTATTTGCTATGGCTTGCAAATAAGTCAACTTCGAGTCCAGTGCGGTACACTGAGGCGCGAAAAGCAGCAGCAAAGACAGTATCAACAGCTAAAGCCAAGGCCTGGGAGAAGTTCGGGGAGAAATTGGAGGCAGACTATGGTTCGGCAAACAAGGTGTTCTGGCAGACCGTGCGCCGCCTCCGTGGAAAGAAGTCTCTTTCATCACAAACTATTAAGAGTTCAGATGGGAGGCTTCTGAAAACGGAGGAGAGCGTATTGCATAGGTGGAAGGAATACTTTGCATCTCTTCTTAATCCGGTGACAACAACAACTGAGGCATACGAGGTGCACCTTGGAGTGGAGAATAGTCACGGTAGTATCACTGAAACAGAAGTCAGATGGGCAATTAAGTCCCTGAAGACTGGCAAAGCTGCAGGTGATGATGAAATCCGGTCCGAGATGTTAAAGGCCTTAAATCAGGATGGTATCCTGTGGCTGACTCGAGTGTGTCAGGTTGCTTGGATATCTGGACAGGCCCCTAAGCAATGGCAGACAGGAATTGTGATCCCTATCTTCAAAAAGGGAGATCAGAGAGATTGCAACAACTATCGAGGCATCTCTTTGCTCAGCATTCCTGGGAAAGTGTACACTAAGTGTCTGGAGAAGAGAAGTCGGGAAATAGTCGACTCCAAACTGTCGGGGGAGCAGTGTGGTTTCCGACCTGGCCGAAGCACGACGGATCACATCTTTGCTCTAAGGCAAATCTTTGAGAAATCCTGGGAGTATGCAAAAGAGGTCTACGCTTGCTTTGTGGACCTCGAAAAAGCATATGACAGAGTTCCTCGGGAGAAGCTCTGGCAAGTGTTGCAAGAGTATGGAGTGGATGGGCAATTACTGGTTGCTATCATGTCTCTGTACGAAAGCTCTGAGATGTGTGTCCGGATAAATGGCATTAAGTCAAGACCGTTCACCGTGGGTGTTGGACTCCGCCAAGGGTGCATACTGTCGCCCATCTTGTTCATTATCTTTATGGACTGGATAGACAGGGGCAGCCGAGGCGATGAGCGTGTTTGTGTGGGCGACTGCCTGGTGGAGAGGTTACTCTTTGCGGACGACCTTGTCCTGCTTGGGTCTTCTCGCACGAACCTTCAGCATGCACTAGACCGGTTTGCAGCCAAATGTGAAGAAGCTGGGATGAAGATCAGTGTGGCTAAAACCGAAGTTCTGGTTCTTTCAAGACAGCCTGCTCAGTGCGCTCTCCATGTTAGGGGAGCCTCATTGAGACAGGTGGAGAAGTTCAAGTATCTCGGGATTGCATTCACGAGTGATGGACGGCAGGAGAAAGAATTGGATGCTCGGATCGGTGCAGCAAGCTGTGTCAGACGTGAACTGTGGCGATCCGTGGTAACGAAACGAGAGCTGGGTAACAAAGCCAAGCTCTCCGTCTTCAAATCTATCTTTGTCCCCATTCTCACCTATGGTCATGAGGCTTGGGTAATGACCGAAAGAGTGCGATCGCGGGTACAAGCGGCCGAAATGAGATTCCTGAGAGGTGTGGCAGGTGTTACCCTACTAGATAGAGTGTACAGCAGCACAATAAGGGAATCTTTAGGTGTTGAGCCGCTACTTCTCCGCATTGAGAGATCTCAGTTGCGCTGGTATGGCCACGTGATACGGATGCCGCAAACTAGTCTTCCTAGGCAGTTGTTATTTTCCAAGCCGGTGGGTAAGAGACCAAGGGGTCGGCCTAGAACCAGGTGGCTAGACTACATGGAGAATCTGGGTTCGAGTCGCTTGGATATTACCAGGGAGGACATGCGCCTGATGGCGGAAGATCGAGATCCTCCATAGGGCTGCTGCCCCTGCGACCCTAACGGATAAGCGGGTTTGAAAAGTAAGTAAGTAAGTATATATATACTTATGTGTTAATGTATTGTGTATATATACTTTGTGTAATTGTTTTAGTGTATTGATGTATTGTAACAATCTGGTTTGTGATCCTATGAATTCATAATTAACAATAAATAAGAAGAAGAAAATAAAGTTAACATATTTAAAAATCAAAAAAATAAATAAAATAAATAAATAAATAAATAAATAAATAAATAAATAAATAAATAAAAATTTATTTTGTTTTTTTATTGTAAATGACGTTATCATACCTGGTCAATCATTAACTCGTTTTCTGTTTGCGTTTTTTTTATTTTCTAAACTTTATTATTTCTTTTTATTTCAAGTTAAACAATTTAGATTTTAGGAAAGCTTTAATTTAAATCGTTCTTAATTAAAAGGAGAATTTCTTGGGTTAGGTTAGGCAAGTATTCTAAATAACTGAATTCTTAGTTTTCTATTTGACTTGTTAACCTCTCTGCAGGGTCTTTTTATGAAAGTGGATCTTAAAAGTATTTTTGCAGGGGGCGAGAGTGGAAGGGGCGAAAGTGGAGGACACCTTTAATGGAGCTGAGCACATCTTATGTTATATCATACTATTATCCAGACTTTAAAAAATTAAAAAAAAAATAAAGAGGAAAATTACGTAATCTTTTCATTCATATAATCACGCTGAAGATGATGAAATGTGCACTTGTACAAAATATACAAGTGGACCTTCATTATAACGAATCGCGACGTAACGGATAATTTTGGAAGTCCTGACAAATTGTAGCCAATGTAGTATTAAAAAAAAAAAAACTTATAACAAATTTCAATAAAACGAACTCCTCATTATAACGAACAAAAATTTTTGGTCCTTGCAATAATCGTAACTGTTCGTTGTAACAAACTTTCACAAAACCCAGAAAGAGAGAAATCTTTTTCCGTGCTGCCAATGATCGTGTATTTTCTGCATGTGAAGCATGAGAAAAAAAACCCCCACAGGAAACGGGCTATCATTCTATCTGAATCACACATTTCCACTTGTCTGGACATTACAAATATGGCTAGTAAAAAAAAATTTACCACTAGAAAGAGAAAGAAAAAATAAAATGATTTTCTAGTGCAAAAAAAGCATACAGCTGTTTTATCATAGTTTGGAAATAAATTATTTTTTTGGTCTATTTATTTTTTTATCCCAGTTATAACGAACTAATTTTTTTGGTCCCTAGCTGTTGTTATAACAAGGGTCCACCTGTACTTTTAAATCTTGTGGAAACTTGTTTCCTTTTTATTATTTTTTAATTGTGATGAGCTGTAATATAAGAAAAAAGATATCATATACAGTAGATAGTATCAAAGTTTGCATTTCCTTAATTGTGTGAGATTGATTGGAAACAGAGCAGGTGTTGAAAGTGTGTATCATTTTCATCAAAGCATTCCACTATCCCTTGCTGCATATTTTCCATGATTCGCTGCAGTGTTTCTCTGGTGAAATATGGGGTGTGTTGTCCTTCAACTATTTTAATGTACGAGGTTTGTTTACACACACCCTGTCCTTCAGTAAGCCCTACAGAAAAAACTCTGCTCAGGTGAGGGGATCTTGGGAAGGGGGGCACAACTTTTTAGCGATGACACAGCTGGGGAAGAAGCTCTCAGTCAGTTCCATGGACACCTTGGTCATTGACATGTCACAGGTCATCGAAGCACATTGAATATAACCCTTTGTCTGTTCCATGTCATTCAACTGCTACATGAATTCATCAAATATACAGTGCGGTACACTGTATGTCGAAGAAGATCTTTGCAATGATTCATAAACTTGATATGGCATACCACATGCTCATACACCATTCCACTTTGCAAGGCCCACGGAATTCTATCTTCATGTTTTAGACAATTTCATGCTTCCTCATTGTGGGAGCAGTTTGGTTATGGCCTGTTCTTGTTTTAATAAGGAGTGTTTTAACAAGAACTGGTTTGCCAATATGAATAGAACACTTGGGGGATGAATTGTAACTTCAGCTGAAAGCTAGGTTGATGGCTGACCACTGCTCTTTTGGAAGAATGGTGTGCACTACCTGTTATCATTTTGGATTGGGTAGTAATAAATGACTCTGAGAAAACGACAAGTAAACATTGGTTTTTACTAGCCCATACAGGGTGATTATAAATGATTCA
This sequence comes from Rhysida immarginata, assembly GCA_023313115.1. Lineage (NCBI taxonomy): Eukaryota > Metazoa > Arthropoda > Chilopoda > Scolopendromorpha > Scolopendridae > Rhysida > Rhysida immarginata. The sequence continues at coordinate 1,193,133 of JAHWFO010056006.1, forward strand.
TCGGGTTTCGCAGTCTTATAGCTTAAAACCCGATGAATCATTTATCACCCTATATAAAAGAGAATTCATACAAGTAACCAACATGCATTAAAATTAGGCACAAGTCCAGTAATTACAACAATACAAGTGCATGCCAGCATAACAAAGCAGACCATTCCAAAGGAAATGTAGTTAAGATTAGAAATTACAACAATTTGATTGCAACACTTCAAATATAGGTTATAGTCTTCCTGACAAAATGGCAGCCTTAGCGCAGCAAATGATGAGCCAACTTCATATTAATTTCTTACTTGTTTGTGGCTGTCTGTAGGAGGAGCAAAGCGTAAAGATGTCTGGACACGTGAGCTTATCAGAGGCAGAAAGATTTTTTAACCATCTGAAGTTTCAGATTGGTAAATTAAGGGTTGCTTAAATATAAACTTGGAAGTGATCTAAAAATTTATCTTCATATTATTACAGTAAAAGTCCTTTAATCCTCCACCTACGGAATCAGATTGCTTCCGGTTCATCAAAAATGCCGAATTGCCGAATGTAACCCCCCCCCCTCCCCTCTCTATATTGTGACTGGTGTCAGTGTGTGTTTGGTTTGGGTTTTATAAAATGTAGTGCTTTGTCGTGTTTGGGTTATTTTTCTTTTTGTGTACGAGTTGTTTTGTGCATTTTAATTGTGAATTAAGGTTATTTGTAGTCCTCCTGGTTATTTATAGTTGAGTAAATGATTTGTTTTGCTTGTTTTAATTGATAAGAGTTCATGGGGTGCAAACGTTAAAAGTCTGTGTCTCGTTGTAGTAAAAATTTTATCGTAAATTATATGTTTTTATTATTGCGTTTGTTGGCAGTGTCAATTTTTAAGAGTATCTTAGGGAGGCTGCAGCAATTGTTTGCTCAATCTTATGTAAACATTGTTGTGGCAGCTTTTCTGAGTATGAGAGACGTCAACAAAACCGGAGGGTAAAAGTTATTGTTGAGAGAGCGATCCTTTGTGTGTGTGTTGCAGGCAAGCGACGCGACGAGATCGTTCGACCCCTCCCTCCCCATTAGCAGCGATGTTCGAGACGAGTTTTCTTCTTTATGTTTGGTAATATATTTTGAGTACGGGCAAAATAGGTTTCCTTATGTAAATGAGCTTCTACAATAAATAGGAGCCGGAATAACCTGTCCTGGACTCTAGATGGTCCAACGGATTGCGACTAATGTGTTCTTTTTCTGATATCTGGGAATGGAACACCACATTCATGTTGCTAAGATTTGGTAAATGACTCGACCAAGATAAGAATACGGCGGCTGCTGTGCGGTGAGATTGTTCCATTTTATTTGGATTGTCCCTTATTAAAAAATAAAACAATCATTATGATTGCCATCGATTAATGATCAAGTTAGAGCGGAAAGAATATAGTGTTTTCACTATGACCGAGCTTGTTTACTTCGACTAATTACGTACGTGTTAAGTTGTGATACCATTATTAGTGGTTACGTGGCACAGACACGGAATTACCAGCTATTAATAGATGCCTTTATGGGATTTTGCAGCGTCCTCTGCGAATAGGAGGGAAAGTTGCAACGTCCTTGTGCAGACTGTAGAGTGTCAGATAGTCTGATAGTGAGGGGTTACTGCTCTCTCCCCTGGTTGTCCAATCGCGCAGAGCATTGCGCTGTCGCGCTCTGGATTGGAAACGCGTTAAAGGAGAGCGTGACGCTTTCTTGGGTTGGTTCCCGGATCCTGTTCGTCCCGTTGTGGATAAGTCAACGTCTGATTCGATGTATGTTGTCTGGCTATGAATCTATTATTGTTGGCTTAAAGACAGCCCATGTGTCAGCGCATGCAACCGCTTAAACATAATGAAGGATCATTAGAAACTATTCCATTCTGTATTCCCAGTTGATATTGTTAATGAGTTATGATTAATTGTTTTGATAGAGATTACTATTTATTTTTGTTTGGGGCCCCAGATTATATTGATTAATGCAATGTACCAATATTTTACTTACAAGGGAATCCCTCGAACATGTATGTCACAGATTTCCACCAAATTGAAATATGTTACTCATCTGAAGCTACTATAGATGCTTGCAAAACAAGAGAGTGCGAAATTGTGTTTCTTTCAAAATAAACCGCGAAAACGAAAAAATTTCAGCATACATAGCCATACAAGGACTACATTGTTAAAGCGGTTAGGCTATGCGGGGTTTCCTTGTTAGTTCTATTTTCCGTCTGTATGTACGTATGTGACCAATTTTGTGCAGCTAACTCCTCTGAAATGGCAAATAGCAGAACCAAATAAAAATTATACATACTTAGAGGGTACCTTAAATTGTGCCTTAGCGTATACACTCACATGCCAAAAGTCATGGGATAGCACCTAATAACGTGTGGGATTTCCTCTAACCTGGCGAAGTGCCACAGTGCAACGTGGCATTGATTTTGCAAGTCGGTGGAAGACATCTGAAGACATTTCCAAGCATTCCGACTGGAGAGCTTCCCACAATTGCCCATTATGGAGCCACCTTGGGCCTTCATGGGGTCTGCGCCACGCTCGAGCCCTACCATCAGCTCGTATCAGCTGGAATCGAGACTCATTGGACCAGGTCACACCTTTCCAGTTGTCAAGTGTCCAGTTGATGTGTCCATGGGCCCAGGAGAGACGATGCTGACGATGCCTTGTTGTTAGCAAGGGCACCCTCGTGGGTCTTCTGCTTCCATAGCCCATGGACACCAGATTTCGTTGCACAGTTCGCATCAATACAGCTCTATTATCACCCTGGTTAAAATCTGATGTGATCTGACGTAGTGTCATTTGCCTGTTAGCGGTGACCATCCTACTCAGACGCTGTTGGTCCCGTTTGTTGAGAAGGTGTGGTCGACCACTGCGTTGTCCATGGTGGGACGTAATGCCATCAAGTTGGTACTCTCGGTAGACTCTTGAAACTGTGGATCGTGGGATGTTGAATTCTTGAGCAACCTCTGATATTGAATGATCCATAGGTTTGCTCCACTTACCAGGCCATGATCGAACTCGGATAGCTCTCGTCGTGTAGCCATTGTCACACTGAACACCTCACCCCTTACTCATGACAGTGTAACTAAACCTACTGACACTGATTTGCATGTTTATGCTGTTTGCACATGATGCTACTGCCACTTGTAAAATAGTCCACTGCTATCCCATGACTTTTGGCATGTGAGTGTATTTTATGTCAATTGGGTAAGCCTTTTTAGAGCTATTAATTTTTTTCTAAAAATTAAAAAATGGTTGTAACGTTCAAACCAGCAAAACCGAACTGAATAAACTCGACATGTACGGACTCCTCTCGTTAAGGAATTTTTTTTGTAAATGACTTGTTGACTGTGATGAGCCGTTATGGAGTTATTTACCATTCTCCCCTGCCAGACCTCCCCCCACCCCCCCTAAAAACTATTTCAAACTTAGAGGGGTTCTTTAACTATGCATTGATGTATTTTTATGGAAATGGGATAAGCCTTTTTAGAGAAGTTAATTTAAAAAAAAACAAAATGAAGAAATTTTCAAGTGTCATGAACAGCTTCCTCTTATTGAAAAAAAAATTTCTTTTTTGAATCCGTATCATCAACTCATGGTAGGCCTGTGCGAATATTCCATTCAGCCATTCCAATTTATTTTTAATATATATTTATTTATTATTAATATGTTTAATTAATTATTCATTGTTTTCTTTAACCGTAATTTTATGATTTTTCACTTTCGATCTTCATAAAGTATTGCCAAAGAAGGAAACGAAATGAAAATAAAATATGGGTAAATACGGATCAGATATTTTGTGAACTGGATAAATTGTTAGCTTCACATATTTTGAAAGGATTACCGGAAATACTTGGGTTTAACTCGGAAATGGGACTGTTTTTCCCAACTTCCAGATCATTTAAAGTTCCGAACATTGAGTGCCGGATTAAAGGACTTTTTACTGTATTAATGATTTTTTCCAGCAGTTTTAATATTGAAAAATCTAATTAACATTTACTTTATTGTTTCCAGGAGCATCAGGAGGATAATTTTCTATTCCCTTGTCAAGCCAACAATAAACGAACAAGGAGAAAAGGAGATGGATACCTTATCAACATCACAAGCTTTACAAATTGGTGGCAGGGCAGGACGATTTGGAACCCAGTTCTCAGAAGGTTATGTTACAACATTTAAGCATAATGATTTACAAACACTGAAAGCAATTTCTGAACGTACAGTGGAACCAATTACGGTTAGCAACATCTATAAAAACATTATTATTTCATTGATTGCTTTTAAGACAAAGAACACGTTCTGAATTGTGGTTTTAATTTTCAGGCAGCTGGACTTCATCCGACAGCTGATCAGATAGAGTTGTTTGCATATCATCTGCCCCAAGCCACATTATCCAATCTACTGGTAAATTTAATAAATCTTTTAAAGGCTTTGGTTCATTTATGATTTGATATGGATCTTAAATACAATACAGTTCATTCATCTCTGAGACTAAATGAAAGAATAATTCGTTTAGTTCTATAAAAAGTCAAGAGGACTTGAGCTTTTTATAGAGGTGCCCTCGGTTAGAATTTTAGGATGAATTTTTAGTCTTATTTGAGTTTTAGTTTGTAATATCTTTAAAATTCTTTGAATGTTCTTGCATTATAATTTTTGTGCCTAATTAGCTGTGATTATTTCGCTTCTATACAGGGTATATCAAAAATACATTTACAAACTTTGATATTTTTGATACACCCTGTATAATTATCTAAATGGTCACTTATAGTCACTCCTGTCATTATGATCTCGTTTAATATGATATACCGCTTTATCGGTTTATCCCCTTTGGTCTTGTCCTGTGAAAGCTATTTCTATGTCAATACAACTTTTTAATATAATGTGTTTTCTCTCAAACACTTGAGTAATATTTTGCAAAAATTAAGAAATTCATTCAAGGAAAGTCAAATTATTTGAAATATTTATTATAACAAAAATAAAATGTGAAAAAATTCGAATATTATTGGATATCAAAGTATGAGTAATTCAATAACTATGAATTCTGATTGTTCAACTGTAGATAAACAACGAAACACGTAAAAATATTCGTAATATTTATAACCCTATTCGCTGCATTTTTATTTCACTGTTGTTAGAAATACCATATATGCTCGGACACAGGTCGCATGCAAATATATGTCACATCCCCAAATTTAGAGTAAATTTTGGTACAAAATTGTTTTTCCCTTAAAATTCAAACCAGATGTTAATTCAATCACTGTATTGACCTTAAAGATCACAACAAATACTATCTTGAAACAAGTTTATTTGCACAGAAAACAAAGTTATCAAAATCTTTCAAAACTCTCATCCTCACTGTCATCAAAAAGTTCATTCCATCTCCTCTGGAATTGCCTCATCATTGTCCCAACCTGAAGTACTGTTGTCCTCCTGCTCATTCACTTAGTTATTGCAAGTGTGCACAACAGGTCCTACCCCGATTATAACACCAGGTGATAGTCTCACTAAAAGAAATTTAACAAAGAAAAGAAACTTCGTCAAAATTTAAACAGGAACCAAATTCATGTGTTCAATATAAAATTCACTATGCTTTCCCGTGTTTTTAAATTTTTTGGGAATTTCACTGCAAAGTAAAAAAAGTGGAGAACATGGTGGTTCCATGAACATCATGAATTCATAGCAGAAAAGTGATAAAAGTGGAAGAAGTTACTATTTCATGAACACAGCCATTGCAGGGAAGAGGAGAATGGCTGTGTTTGTTAATTTATTCGAAATGGTGGCATGCGAAGCTATTATCAATGTAAGTTTCCTCAATATTAGTTTCAGTGATATTTACAAATATCCAAGATAAATGATTTTTTAAAGATGATTACTTTTAATAATAATAAATGGATATCAATTTAATAAAATTTAAGTGTAATATAATAACTTCTTGCTTGTAATTCAATCAAACATGGCAAAAGCTGGTAACGATCAGCATCGGTAGGCAATCCATCTACAGGTAATTTTAGCTGGGCTCGATTAAAGGTCGCACCCCAATGTTTTCAGTCAAAATTGTGTAGAGAATTTTGCGACCTGTATCCTTTTTTCTGAGCAAATACGGTAAGTAAATAAATAAATAAATAAATAAATAATACTTAAAGGTAAACTCCACAGAAAAAATCGACTTTATTTTTTTTGCATCATAACATTAATCCAGGTTAATAGGGTATTTATCATTCAAAATTTTTCGATTTTTCCTAATATTTTATTAAGAAAAATGTCTCAGAAAATTGAAAATTGGTATGGGACTTTCCATTCCTTCTCCAGATAACATGGTGGAACAAGGCGTCATTTCCTGCCGCGAGAACCTCTGTGAATTTCGTCACCAAGATTCTAGTCGCTTAGAACGATTCTTTGTATCGTAAGATTTGCTAACCTGTTTTATGTCGGTATGCCTTCAATTTGTTCTCTGTTTGGACGTGTAAATAGACAGTTGGATAGAAATTTCACGTTTCATAGATTTCCACAATCAGAATCGATTAAAAAAACAGTGTATTAGTTTTTGACAGCGAGGGAACTGTTATCCAACTCCAAACAGCATCGTGTGTACAGCTCATTTTGAAGCGTCTTGTTTTGTCTACGCATCTGCCATTTTAAATTCAGTATCAATTCAAACAAGAAATTCGCTGAAACTAGATCACGTATAAGGTGGAACTAGATGCTCTTCCAACTCTAAGCGGGCCTGACGTTCTTCAAGAACAATGACCGCAACAGCATGTGCTAAACGCCGAGGAATGAGGTAGGCTTATCTGCTGTGTATGGCACACGCCACCCTAACGTGCGGCAAGCAGAAGACCCCGTTTAACGGTTTAATGCATAGGGCTGTATATCGCAGAAGTTGGAGTAGCATTTAATTCTGCTAACGGCCCTTGTATATCGCTGTCACTGTTATCAAAATCGCAGTCGTCACTATCGGTCTTGTTTCATATTCATAGTCCATTGCGATGCCCAATTGACAACTAACCGATAGCGTTCAATGTGTGACATCACGAATTCGTAACTCCTTCGCACTTCTCGGCAACTTGTGACGTAACAGTTGCCGAAACATGGCGCCAGTGTCGATCGCAGGGAGAAGGAAAAAATGAAAGTATTTTTATATATTTTATCAATTTTGAGTTTGAATTGGAAATCTTTATACATGCGATGTTGTTATTTAGACCTTTATCTTTCATTTTAAACAAAATTGTTTTGGGTGTAGACTTTACCTTGTAAGTTGAAAATGGAAAGTAGAATTATTCTAAAGTGATATGATAATTTCCATATAAATAAGTAATGTACAGATGAAATGTTTGACCAGAGTTAGATGTAAAAATTCACAATGACTTCTTGTAGATCAAACGTTGGAGACTACTTTTTCTAGAGGAATTCTGCACAGATGTTAACTTTTGATGATTTCATGCCCAGATGGTGAACAAGCTCTTACGTGAAATCATCTAAGTTAACATCTGTATGGCATTCATCTAGGAAGAGTCCCCAATGTTTGGCATCGAAGGAGTGTGTTTTCATCTGGACATGAGGTCATCGAAGGTTAACATCTGTACAGCATTTCTCTAAAAAAAAGTTTCCTTCGTGAGTTTTTACATCTGAGTGTGGTCAAATTTACTTTCATTGAAGTTAAGTATATTCATCTGAGGTTAATTGCGGTAGAATCAAGTCCCGGTTATCTGAGGTGCCAAGTCAACTGAGCCAATGCGTGCGATCGATCTAAAATAAAAATTGATAAAAAGACTTCTGTTGCAAGAAGTAATTTAAAATGATTTTTTTTATCTTACCAAAATAATTATATATGTGTGTATTATATTGTAATGTACGTATTAAATGAAGACTGTCTTTATAGTAATCCAGCTAGTTATCGTTTTAATACTAGATCTCCATGTTATCTGAGTTTTTTCGTATCCATCCCAATTAACTCAGATAATCGTGATTCTACTGTATATGGAAATTATCATCAATTTAGGGAAAAAATAATAAATATCGTAAATAAATAAATAAATTATAAAAATAAATAAATAAATAATAAAATAAAAAATAAATAATAAAATAAAGAATAAAAAAATGTGTGAAGATTATATTACTAATTCTGTGTACAAACTTTTAGGGGGTGTAGGGGACCTTATTTTGAATATATGTTGTCAATAAACTGGGGGTCTCAAATAAATCCTTGATAATAAAAAAATATCCAACATGATACATACAACGCCTGACTGAGACTTCCTCACCATATTGTCTCTCTCGTCAATGTATTTCCAGAAAATGAAGAAATTAGAAAATTTGATACTGATGGTCACAGCATTTTTAATAACCATGCATTAACTGTTGTTCCTTTTAAAATAAATTTCATATAGGGTAATTCTTTGAACTTGGACAACTTTTCAGTTGAGGTGCATTGTGTACTCATGCCACCATGCACCTGTGAGCATGATGACAAGATAGTATAAATAATCCATTCTGCTGATATGCCATATTAAAGTGCTAATTCTACCATGAGCGTCATTACTGAAACTATTCCTGATCCAACAAAACGGGTGTAAGATACTGTTTCGAATCATCTCCAAAAATTTTTTTACAACAAACATGAAGCTAGAGTATTAGGTTTATCCAGGAATTTATGAAGGTTTATTTTCTCTTCATGGGCCCCTGGTTTATCTTTGCATCCATAAGATTTAAATCTTAGACAATTTTTAGATTTTAGACAAATTTTAGACAAATTTTTAGACAATTTAGATTTAAATCTATTTAAAATCCAAAATACCATACAAGTATAGGTTGGTATGTACAGGGT
>JAHWFO010056006.1:1203310-1213640 GCA_023313115.1 Rhysida immarginata
TACAGGGTGATTATAATTAAAGTTTAAATTTCAAAATGCTATAAAAAAAGAACCACTTAATAGAATGACGTCCAATTGGAACGGAATGTTATTGAAGAAGGGGGAAAGCTTATGGCATAAGAAAAAAAAGTAGGTCCAAATTTTAGCAACAGATGGCGCTGTAAGCGTCAGAATATGTAAATGAAAATACCTATCATGCGCATGACTCATTTCATTTGTTATAAAAATGCCAGGTACACGGCTTTTCCTCATTTCGTGTCCGAGAAGTTCGCCATGGGTGTCTCATTGAAGGACCGCGCTCTGCTTGTAAAGCTTTTTTTACAAGAACAATGATTCCGCACCAGTAGCTCTGCAGAACACTCAAGGGTATGAAAAAAGGCGTTGGTCCGATGATTTGATGGATGCTTTGCACACTGAGCAGTACAGTTGGTTTAACGTGTAACTTACACTTTAGCCTTTGTTTCACGATTCATTTGTCATTTGTAGTTGAAATTCTGACGCTTACAGCGCCATCTGTTGCTAAAATTTGGACCTACTTTTTTTTCTTATGCCATAAGCTTTCCCCCTTCTTCAATAACATTCCGTTCCAATTGGACGTCATTCTACTAAGTGTTTTTTTTTTTATAGCATTTTGAAACTTAAGCTTTAATTATAATCATCCTGTATGTCTAAATGACATAATTACAATGTTAGAGAAAAAAAGAAGCGAATTTCTTTTGACAAACTGTTATACACAGAGAAAATTTATCTTATTTTTTCCAGGATATTTTTGTCTCCTTAAGTCAGATGGATGATTCCCATTATTTCATGTGTGATCAAGAAAACTTCAAATTCCTGGCAGATATGATACAACATGTTCCTTTGCCCCTACGAGCTCGTTATGTGTTCTGTTGTGCTCCCATCAACAAAAAATTTCCATTTGTTTGCAGCATGTTTTTGAAGGTAGAGTGTCGTTATTGAAATGCTGTTAGTAAGTTAGTTATTTTTAGTTCATATAAAATTATATACTATATATGAACTATGCACTATGATCTATCTTTCAGTTTGCCCGTCAGTATAGCAAAAACCAAGGAATAACTTTTGATTGGTTATGTAATAACCTTTCTTGGCCATTTTCTCCTCCATCAACTATTGTTGAATTGGTTCATTTGGAATCTGTTTTTGATATCTTAGATGTTTATCTATGGCTAAGGTAAGCATTACTTATTAAATTATTACTTGTTGTACTGTGTTTATATAATTACAGCATATATTCTTTTTATTATAATTGAAGTTTTTACATTTCTATGTAAAATGTATTTAATATTTTTCCTGTTCATAAATTTCTGTAGCCCAAAGAAATTGTAAATGTTGACTATTTAAAAAAAAAAAAAAATTTTTGAAATTTGATTTGTTTACGGGTACTTTTTCAATACTTTGTGATTTTTAAATTACAGTAGGGATCTGGTCAAACACAGTTGCCAGGAATCATGAATTTAACGTTTGCATTAGATCGAAGCGTGTTGGAGTGAGTTCTCCCTCCACCTCCCGTGCAGAGTAAAATAAAGAGGAAACCATACATTAGGAAATCAAGATCTATTTGTTATTATTAATTAAAATGTACAGTGTGCACCAGTTTTTGTGTATTCACTTTGGGACCAAATCAAATTGGTAACAATAATAACATAATGTAGGGTCTCATATTGCTGCTTTAGCTTTGTTGATGTCTTCTCACCCTGTTTTAGTCCTTAAAACTAGTAGAACACAATAAAGTCAGTAAAATAACCAAATCAACAAAAACGACAACAAAAATATACATGATTCCTTGTCTCTATAATTGGCCAAAATCTCTGATGTTTAAATTGAGAGGCCTTAATTTGATGTTTTTGATTGGTTCCACAAGGAATTTCTATGTAAAAGCTTAACTTTGGCTAAAGTTTGATAATAATATCCAAAAAACATTTCTGGATGAATTGTTTTATGAGGGTTATTCGTAAAGTAAGGCCCATTTTGCAAAGGTTGGAGGCGAACGCGGTTAACGAGGATATACGGAATGATACGAGGGTTGGGGCATAAGTCATGGCAACTATTTTTTTTTTATGAGAATTCAAGCATGGGTGGAAAATGTGAAATATACAGATGAAAGGACAAGGAATGGACGAAATGTACGGACATTTAACAACACGCCAACACTTTGCTTCTCATGTTTATTAAGGTAGTTGACAACATTACAGGTTTCATGTTCTGGAATCATGAAGCCTATAATGTTTCATACGTTTCACGCTTCTGGAAAATTTATTCTGGAACATGATTACAGATTTCATTTTCCAGAATAAGTAACAGAAATCAAAATAGAGAACGGCTGTTTTGATATACGAGCGTTGTTCAACTCGGGTTACATCCACCTTGCACGGCGGTTGACTGAGAACTGAGTTAACATTGCTCTCTGTGCAACATCAGGAACTCACGGAGCCATCTAATGTTGTGGAAACATACTACCAGTCACAGCTTCCTTGAGACATACGACATTTTATGATAACATCCCTTAGCTCTGAGAAAAAAAATAGTTGCCATGACTTATGCCCCAACCCTCGTATATACAATAGCCTAAAAGTTATACACAAACAAAATTATTTTCAGTTTGAGAATGACTTTTATTCTATGCCCACGGGAGTCCTTATGGGATCCCCAATTACTGCCATGATTTCAGAGGAATTCCTTCAGGATTTAGAAGAAAGGCATGTCACTCCACTCATCGAGCAACATAAAATTGTATTTTACGCAAGGTACGTCGATAACACCTTATTGGTTATCGATACTGCTGAAATCTCTCCCGATAGAATCTTATCTATATTCAATAAGTTCCACCCGAACATGACTTATACTATGGAAGTCGAAAATGAGAAAACTATCAACTTCCTGGATCTAAAGTTATTTAAAAGAATGGATGACAAACGATTGGAGTACGCCATCTTTAGGAAACCAACAGCAACCGACAATGTAATAGGATACGATTCGAACCATCCACCACAACAAAAGTATGCAGCAATCAGTTACTATTTCAATAGGGCACAAAAATACCCCATCACAGTGAAAGATAGGAAGGACGAGATCAATCTCACCTTCGATATTGCAAGAAATAATTCGTTCCCTGATAAGATTACATCTTCAATATTGAAAAAAACCAGACGGCCAAGGCAAGAAATTGAAGAAAATAATGAGAGTGAATATAAAAAGTACGTGGTCTTCACCTATACAGGACCAGAAATAACGAGAATCAGCAACTTATTTCGGGACAAAGGCATCAGAGTTGCGTTTAAGACCAACAACAAATGCTGATATATGCTTAACCCAAAAATCGTTAACCAGGAACATGAATATGACTACAGAACCAGCGGTGTATACAAGCTAACATGCCCCGATTATGGCGTGTTTTACATCGGATCTACGAAGAGCTCGTTTAAGAAAAGATATGAAGAACACCGCAATTCTTGGTTGAAAGGGGATGGCAAGTCGGCCTTTGCCGTCCATCTCATTAACAATCGACATCAATTCAGTGCCATCGAGAACATAATGGATATCGTAAGGAAGGAACGTGATCATAAACGGATTTTAACAATAGAAGCCTTGGAAATCAGAAAATATATAAAGAATGGAGACAAACGTATTTTAAATAATCAAATGAACTTTGAAAACGGCGCCATTTTAGACGTAGTCAATGATGTGACAAAAACAGCCAAAAAATCGATTCGTGAATAACATCGATGTATCGGAGCTCACTTGTAAGAGCCGTTCTACGATGATGTTATGAATCATCTGCCCCTTCCATTATATAATACACTCAATCTTGTAATTTATTATAATTAATTTCATTTATACCATCAATGTTTAATTTGTATTTAATGGTTTATAAATTTTATATTTATTTTCTTCTATGTTATCTTTATAAGCTGTCAGTTTTTATAATTTTATTATTGGTGTATTGTTCAAATAGTCTTGCCATGCCATTGGATTACCTTGTACTTGATTATTGTATGATGATTGGATTTCCTGCTATTGTAAACCCCTCCAATGAGAAAGTTTTCTGATTGGAGGGGTATGGCCATAAAAACAGGCCTCCGTTCTTGACTGAACGTAGTTGTATCCTACCCTGAAGATGTGGTTTCCACGAAACGCGTAGGTGTTAAATAAATTAATTACCAAATTTGCTATTTAGTCTGTCTTTGTTTCTATAATAAAAAGAAAGCTGCTATATACCGGGTGGACCAAAAAAAACTTGCCACTGAAAATTTCTAAGTCCATGGAAATGGTCCACAAAGGGGTGAGCGATTCTAGAAGGAAGAACGCTACCAGTAATTAAGGCAGGCGTTAACGTTAAATGGAACGAGTTGATTTCTAGAGGAGGTAAACATAATCTTAAATAATACACAAATTGTACACTTTTAGATCATTGTCTCTTTTATTGACTATCAGAAAGAGAACAATGATCTAATATCATATCACATATCTGATTGAATATCACTTTTTATTGACTAATAGAAAGTGAAAAATAAATACTTTATGATTAAGTTCTTATAACGTCATGTCTCGTTCCATTTAACATTAACGCCTGCCTTAATTAATGGTAGCATTCTTCCTTCTAGAATCACTCACCCCTTTGTGGACTGTTTCCATTGGACTTAGAAATTTTCAGTGGCAAGATTTTTTTGGTCCACCCTGTATATTTTCAAATTTTTTTCTTTACCAGATTCTATGTTCCTTTAACTATTTGTCCACATAGTTTCCAAGTTTATTTAACCACTTGTCATACCGCTCAATGTACTTCCACATGATCACTTCATAGAAGCTGCTGCTGGCGAAGAAAGTCATGCAGTTTTCACTTGTTCATCGTCACTGAAATGATCTCCTTTAGATCCTGGAACAGGTGATAGCCACTGGATGCGAGGTCCGGACTGTAAGGCGGGTGGTCAAGTTGTTCCCAAACAAAAGATCTGATTAGTTGGGAACAATTTGCCCATCTGCTTTACAGTCCGGATCTCGCGTCCAGTGGCTACCACCTGTTCTGGGAGCTAAAGGAGATCATCGGCGGTGCCCTCTGTATTAAAAAATTTACAAGGAATTAGGAAAAAAATGGGAAAAAGTAAGGAAGATGTTAACATCAAAATAATTACATGGTTTAACTGTTGCTTAACAGCATCTCTCCTTTTCTTTTTGGGCTATGTCCACTCATACCTTTAAATGCAAGTTATCTCCTCGAAAGGCCTCGCCTGTTGAAACCATATTTCATTTTCCAATTTTAATTTTTACGTCTACATTACAAAGAGAACATTGCAGCAATCTTTCAGGGCAAAGGAGAAGGCATGAAAGATGACAGCCATTGTGGTTGTGCGAATCAAAACTGAATTTAATGGAACTAATAATGTTCTAGCAATCCAGTACCACGCATTCTCAATTGTGTTTTTTTCTTCTTTTCAGTTATCGTTTTCCAGATTTGTTTCCAGATGTAAAAATGGTGCGTGACATGCAGCATGAATTAGATTCTATTATTCAATTAGGGGTTATGCAAATAACTCACTTATTAAAAAATACGGACAAAAGTAGCACCCATTTGGCAGATGAGGAAGACTCTTTCCTTATTCGTAATAAGAAAGCTGCTTATAACAAAGGTAACGACAAAACACTTAACCTCATTAAATTACCACTTAAGATATTTATAGTGCAGGTCTTAATAATTGAGCAGGATTTTAACTCAATTGTAAACAATCTTATTAAAGTTATCTCCGCCCCCAAAAACTTATCAAATTACTTGCATTGTTGAACATGAAAACGTTATACAGGGTGTTTCTAAATTATCTCCCGTATTATACATGTTTATTACTCAAAAACTATTGCAGATTTTAACATGATTTATTTTATTCACAAAGAAAAACTCAAAAAGTTTCTTAGCATGCCTTAATAAATTTCAATGTGCCCCCGCATTTATGGCGTGAAGGACGTCAAAGCGAAATTCGATTTCCTCCCATGTTCGGGCTAGCATTTAGGGGGTGATTTTAGCGATTGTTTCAATTATTTTGTTCTTAAGAGTTTCTGTGTCATCAACGTTGATCTTACACACTTTGTCTTTCACATATCCCCAAAAGAAAAAAATCCAGAGTGTTTGCATCGGAGGAAAGTTTGTATCAAGACACTGCCTAACTTGCAGGCCCCCGTGAGGAGGTGTTCCTTCTTGTTGGTAGACTACCCATGTGAGGAGGTGTTCCATCTTGTTGGTAGACTATGTTGAGCTGCAGTTCTTTCACCTGTGGAATCAGGTAGTTCTCCAGCATATCTAGATAGGTTGCAGTGGTAATGGTGTCTTCAGCAAAAAAGAAAGGTCTGATTACTCGATCATGCATTAAACCACACCAAACATTAACCTTTGGGCTGTCGGGTATGTGTTCCCTTAGAACATAGTATTTTTTTGAGTCCCAAATGCGGCAGTTGTGTCGGTTTACTGCTCCAGAAGTATGGAATGTTGTCTCTTCAGAAAACAAAATGTCTTCATGGAAGGTGGGATCATTGTCGATTTTTTGGAGCATATCCTCAGTAAACTTCTTGCGTTTCAGTCGGTCATCTGGCTTCAGTTCATGCATCATCTGGATTTTGTAGGGTGTAAGATGAAGGCAGTGCTTCACTATTTTATGTACTGATGTCATTGGCATATCCAGTTGACGAGCCGTTTGGCGAAGTGATTTACGGGGACTACGATCGAACGCCTCCCTGACCTTTTCTACTCTCTGTGGTGTCGCTGAAGGTCTACCAGCACTCTTTTTGTGTAACAGACAGTGTGTGTTTAAAAAATTTTTCATGCCATAGCTTAATTGACTTATGATTTGGAGGATCCTTTTTAAACTTTGTTTTGAACATTCTCTGGGCTGTAATCATTGACTTAAATTCCGCAAGCCGTAACACGCATTGAACTTTTTCTTGAACACTCGCCATTGTTTACTGCCTCCTGCGTAAAATGGAACAATCCGCCAACAATGGTACCACGCGCCAACCACATGTTTCATTATGAACTCACGCTGGGCTAAGAAACTTTGGGTTTTCTTTGTGAATAAAAAAAAAATCACATTAAAATCTGTAATAGGTTTTGAGTAATAAACATGTATAATATGGGAGATAATTTAGAAACACCCTGTATGATAATAAAAATCTTTGTAAATAGAGTAAAGTTGATCCATTTTAAACCATATGGAAAAAAGTATTCGGACACATGCTTGGATTAGATGTTTAGCTTTTATCTTTATTAATTAATGTATTGTGGGGGTCACCTTTTGCTTTAGTGACTGTAGCTATCCTTTGTCATTCTGGAAAACTGCTTGTGAAATTCTTTTCCACTCCTCCTGTAAAGCAAACCCCCAAAGCAGGCAGTGAAGAAGGTCTATTTACCAAATTTCTAAATCTACGTCCTGGCGGTTTCTATCGAGCTGAGGTTTGGGCTTGCCAGTCCAAAAGTTTGACATCATTCCAGTCAAACCATTCTATTTACAACCTTTACAGTGTTGCTGGAAATGACATGGGTTTCTACGCAAGAATTGCCACAGAATAGGGAGCATGGAATTGTCCAGAATGTCAAGGTCAACCCATAGACTATATGTTTTCACTCAATACAATCAATGGCCCAAATCCAAACCACGAAAAAACAGCTCCAAATCATTACAGACCCTCCTCCAAACTTCACCATTGTGATGATACAATCTGGATGGAAACGTTCTCCAGATAATTGCCACATGCACACACCTCCATCTGATTTCCAAAGTGTAAATCACGATTCGTCGCTTCACAAAACAACCTTCCAATGTTCTAAAGTCCAGGAACAGTGAGCTAAACACCAGTTCAAACGTCATTTAGTTTTTGCAGGAGGTAAGGCTTCTGTTAAGCTGCTTTATCATGAAAAGCTCAAGAATACCAAAAACTTGATTTTGAGTTGAAATCTCTTCTCTTTCCGAGATCTTCTGTTTGGAGCATGTAGGGATTGGCATGATTTTCTGACCATCCGTTTCAAGGTTCTCTGAACCTGATCCATCAGTTTGCGAGGCCCGCCAGGATGCGAATTTGCAGTAGTTGTGCTACTAGTCTTCCATCTTTGAATCACATTGGCTACCGTCAATTTTGGAATCTCTAGACTCCTCGTAATTTTTCGAATTGAAACATTGCCTATATGGCACCCAATCACCATACCTTGTTGAAACTCTGTTACTCACTTCTGCATGGCATTGAGTTCTTCTAACTAGTTTTGTAATAGGGAGACACATCTTATATATGGGAACATACAATGTTAATGCATGCATCTATTTTGAATCACAAATAAAGCTTGCATGTTTCGTCAGTTGTCTGAATAGTTTTTTTTCATATCATAATGGGCTCTAAGTATGCAAGTAAAATTTTGGGCAAAAGTAAGAGCCCAATAGAAAAAAACATACATCATAACATGGTGAAAGTTTTGATTTTTAATGTTAAAGAAGGCCGTCAGGGCCCTGATTGGCAGACAGTTATGGTGATTTTCTCTTCATTCTCAATGTCATATTGATGATCTCCCTCTCGTGATGGATCTGGCAGAGCTTGGCCTTGATCCTGCACTTCTTATAGTTAGTGTTTTCATTTTCCTAACTTTCTTGATGGACAAACACTAAGTAACAAGTATAGAATGCTCACAGAGAAGGGAGGACCGTATAAAATGCTATATGTAGTCACAGGGAGTTGGTGGTATACAGCTGAGTAGTAACAAGTGTAGGAGCGTACTCAGATCTACAGGTGCCCAAGATTGTAACAGGCATCGACTTCTGTAGTTTTAGAATAAATCAGAAAAGTTTAATAGGACACAGTAGATTCAATGTGCAATGATGGGAATGTTCCATTCCTTTAAAATGTATGAGGGTCATCCAGAAAGTAAAGAACGATTGGGTGTATCACAACAAAAATCAAAAGACATCAAAACAAAACTTTATTTGCAACAATACTAAACCTAACGCTACTTTTCTACATAATTGCCATTGTTATTGAGATACTTCTCATAACGAGACACAAATTTTTCAATGCCAGTGTTATACTCTTGCAGAAATTCAAGTGGGAGGTTCTCGGTCACCCTCCATACAGTCCAGACCTCTGTCCCTGCGATTACGCCATCTTTGGTCCCCTAAAAAAGGCTCTGAGAGGCAAACGATTCACCTCTGCCGATGACTTCAACCAATACATGTGGAACTGGTTCACAACGCAGCCCCGGGAATTTTACGAGGCAGCCATTCATCGCCTTGTGTCGCAGTGGGACAAGTGCTCCTTATATAAGCGGAGTGTTCTTTTATCTGGAGTTCTTCTTAAATTTGTTAAAGTAAGATACTGCCAATGTCAGCGGGACTAACTAATTACATTTCTTTAAAGTGAAATTTGTTAAAGTGAAGTAAATTTTGTATTAAAATAGAAGGATCCGGCCAGGACCGAGAAAAAAAATTCGCTAAACTAAGGTTCGTAAAAGTGAGGTTCAACTGTATAACATCAGCATTGAAAAACTTGTCTTGAAGTGTCTCAATAACAATGGCGATTATGTAGAAAAGTAGTGTTAAGTTTAGTATTGTTGCAAATAAAGTTTTGTTTTGATGTCTGTGTTTCTTTTTTTTTTTTTTTAGATATACACTTAATCATTCTTTACTTTCTGGACGACCCTCGTACTTGTAAACTCAGTATAGAGAACTTGAGATCATGTCTGGCCAAAAGATCTAATCCCCTGTCAGATAGTGTTTCTGAAAAAGGGAAATAATTGCTGTTTAATACGTTCCTTGAAATAAATCTTGGAAGGTGCGATTAGCATGGATGATTAAACATGACTGGAAATACCAACCATACCTATAAACATTGCTTTGAAGTTTGGCATGGCAGTTGAATCTAACTTCTGAGCTAATATTTGATTTGGCAAATTGTAGTGGGCTCAATTACTGACACAGTCATTACCAACCAGTATGATGTACAGGTATTGGACATTGAAACTGAAACACCTGGTAGAAATCCAAAATCTTTATTTAATAAGGTGTTGGGGCACCGTGGGCAGCCAGCACAGCAGCAACACGTCTTGGGAAGGATCGGTAGAGGTCCTGCACAGTTTGCACCCCAAACCATTACTGATCCACCTCCGTGTTTGACTGTGGCTGCCAAGCAGTCTGGGTTGTAGGCATCAGAGGGGCTCCTCCAGACGAATACCCTCCCTCTTGTTTGGAAGACAGTGTAGCTGGACTCGTCCGAGAATATGACGCGTTTGAGGTCATCCAATGTCCAGGTTTTATGCATCCGGTACCACTGAACCCGCTTGGAGGCATTT
>JAHWFO010056006.1:1213650-1259170 GCA_023313115.1 Rhysida immarginata
TGGTTCATATTTAGATTAATTTGAGGGATAAAACGTAATGCAACTGATGCTGGAAATTATGCTATATTGCATGTGAACTTCTTATTCAATTCCATAATATTAAGTGAAAATAGACACAGGCTGCTGAAAAGATATCAGAATTATTTTTTTCATAAGCAACCTATTAAGATACAATATACAAAATGGAAATTTTATAAAAGAAAAGCTTTTCGTTTATTAAGAGAGTAAATGATGATGATGATGCTATCCATTCAGTCATGTCTGACTTTTGGCGATTCCATGGGCTAGCTTTCTTAATGCTATCCGATCTTGCACCGCATCAGTCAGTTGCTTTAAGCTGAATTCCGTGTTGGTTTTGATGGTATCAAGCCAACATATTCTCGGACGGCCTGGTCGTTTCCTGCTGCTGACCATTCCAAGCATTAGCCAAAGTATGTAATTCTGAGTCTCGTGATCTTGCCTTCCAGCGACATTTCTGGTTTGATGCACTCCAGCACTTCCTTGTTCGTCACCCTTGCTGTCCATGGGATGCAGAGTAGTCTACGCCAGCATCACAGCTTGAAAGAGTCCATTTTTCTCCTGTCTACTTTTCTTAAAGTCCAGCTTTCACAACTGTGCATTGTTATGGGGAATACGATGGCCTGGACCAATCTGCATTTGGTCGCCATGCTGATAAATAGTAACTAGCAGCACCATATAGGTATCTTTCCAGCTACAGAATTCATGAAAGAGAAATCAAGTACATAGTTTTTCACCTACGTGGCGACAGGGAGGTACAGTAATAAATGAAGAGTATGCAACCATTTAATTCAGTTTTCGCCTCAAGAAAACAGCCTCAGAAAACTAAAAAATGTTGCAGCAACAAAACAGGGATAATAGAGAGTTAGATGTAATTTGTTTTTTTGTTTTTTTTTTCGTTATCAGAAATTTTTCATACAAAAACTAAAAATTTGACCCATATCTGTTAAATTTAAACGATTTTCATAAAAAACAAAAGCATTTGTGCTCGTGCCTTACTAAAAAAAAAAATTAATGGAAGTGCCATCAAATGTTTTCATTTTTATACAAAATAAAAACTCTCTAATGCTCTTCCATGTTCAACCGATTTTGCTGATTTAGGAGTTATAAAGTGCGTCACGTAAGTATAGGACCACCCATATTTTCCCTTGTCTGCAAGAAACAAAATAAAATAATTAGGTCATTGTATCAGATTCTCACAACTATTATTTATTGTTTCCAAAGAAAATAATGAAAAACAAACAACAACAAGAATGAGAATTTATAAAAATAGAAATTAAGCTGTTCCATAAGTACAATTTTGTGCCATAAAAATGGAATAATGGAAGTTGTTATCATAAAAATGACACAAACACAAGACGTGTTAAACCAAAATGCAACTACAAGCACCTGGCGAATTTAATTTACAAAATTCAAGGCTATTTAGCTATGTTACACAAACAAATATTTTAAACAGTGAAAAATTAATAAAGATAATCTATCTTCAAAAATGACAAAAAAATGGAATACTTCCTTTTTACCGAAAAAAAAAAATGGAATAATTAACAAACTTACGCAAATAAACAATTCAAACTAGGTGAAGTTTATTGTTACGACTACGTTTCTGCTTAATATTTAGTTGGCCATCCTTTTGCGAGAATGACAGCGTGAATTCTTTGCGAGAATGATATGAGCTTGTCACATTCCTTCTGAGTAACTTCAGCCCGAATTGACTTCAATTTCACTTTCAAATCTGCTATGCTTGCTGGTTTCTTGAGGTATAGACGTTGTTTCACATTTCTCCAGAGGTTCCCAATGGGGTTGAGATCGGGTGAGTTTGACGGCCATGAAAGAACTGGGATATGATGTTCTTCTAGCCACTTGCTGGTTGGCTTGGCAACATGAGGAAATGCAAGATCATGCTGGAAAATTGTCTTTATCATCCACTGGTGGGTCTTCAAGTGCAGGTATCAGGAAAGCATTCAGAATATCTTGGTAAACAGCTGCATTGATGGACCTGTTGATGACCCCAAGCGTCCAGTGCAATATGTTGACATGCACCTCCACACCATTTGAGAGGATGGGAGTTTAACGCTTTTCTTCAGATGTCGCGGTTCAAGTGCCTCATTCTTACGGCGCCAAACTCGACAACCTTTACCACCAAAAACTAATTCAAATCGCGACTCGTCGCTGAACACCACTGCACATCAACAGTCCAGTCGACGTGCTGTTTGCACCACTGCAACCTCTTATTTCTCTGCTTCGGAGTTAAGAGGGGCTTGGTTTTTGGAATACGGCATGAAAACTTCAGATCATACGTCGAACTGTCGTCCAGTGAGATAAGTTCATGTACCACAGCCACTGTCGATGAAAGTGCTTGGAAGACTGAAATGGGGATTTCCTAACAATCTTCTGCAAAAACCTTTCATCTCTGGGGGTGGTTTTCCTTTTTCTTCTGCAGTTTGCACATTGTGTGTTCACTCCATATCCTTGAGCGTGTCCTGCCAATATCTTAGAAACTGCTGACTGCGAGCACTTGGCTGTAATTGCTATTTGTTTCTGGGTAAGGCCATGTTCTCGTAATGCCAGAATTTTTTGTGAACGGATGGTGACAAATCTCTAGAACCTCCCATGTTGAGAAGCACAAATGGAATAACATTGACTTTTGCACAAACTTATACTTGACCAGTCAGTTTGCATAAAAAGTGTTTCTACAGGAATATTCCATTTTTTTGTCGGTAGAAAGGAAGTATTCCATTTTTTTTGTCATTTTTGAAGATAGATTATCTTTATTAATTTTACATTGTTTAAAATATTTTTTTGTGTAACATAAAGCTAAATAGCCTTGAATTTTGTAAATTAAATTCGCCAGGTGCTGTAATTGCGTTTTGGTTTAACACGTCTTCTGTTTGTGTCATTTTTATGATAACAACTTCCATTATTCCCTTTTTATGACACAAAGTTGTATAGGACCAGCATCACTTAATGCCCAATAAATCATCCCTTTTTTCAATATTTTTGAAAATTCAGTTTGGCATAGTTGTGACCAGGTTTTGCAGATAATCTGAATTAATTTCTTCCCAGGCATTCAACACAGCATACTTTAATTCTTCTGTATTGTGGTACTGTTTACCATCTGCATAAGCAGATCTGGCTAAAGCGCCCCGTACATTTTCCACTGGATTGATATCTGGAGATAGGGCAGGCCAGTCCGTAATTTGCACCCAATTTGCTAAAAACCACTCATATGTGCTGTTTGCACGGTGAACTAGGGCATTATCTTTCTGGAAAGTCCATCTGGTCCCTCCAATCTTGATCCCCATCTGGTCCCCAAACGGTAAAAGATGAATATCAAGCAGATGTTGATAATCTGAAGTCTTCATTCTTCCACTAACAATAGCTAAATTGGTTCTACCATTCCATCCGAAGCCAATCCAGGCCATAAGTGATCCTCCTCCCTGTTGCCATATGAAATACATTTCTGACCTCCTGATGTCATGCCAGTAATATTGCCAGCCGTCTGGCCTATCTAAATTGAATTTTTTCTCCCCTCTCTTCCAATCTTCTGACTGGGCAAACACCAATCGTTTCTGCTTGTGATGCAGTTGGAGTGCAGGTTGCTGTTTTCTTTTCGTGTACACAAGAGATGATGCCTGCTTCACAATCTGTTGCACAGTTGATTTTGATACTGGAACATCTTCAGAATTGGCCACCGCACGCAAAGATGTTGTGGGGTCTTTCATTTTTTTTAATAATCGCCCCTTTTTTGTCGATTAGTTGTCTTCTGAGGTCTCTTTTTCTGCCATACTGAGCACCAGCTTTCAAATAATTAAGTACAGCTTTATGTGACCGACGTATAGCCTTTCCTATACCTCGTGCATTTGTGACATATCTGATGTCACATGAATACAAATGCAAATATATTCATTTGAATTCGTTTTGAACTTGACTTTATGATCAGTTCCTGTCAATTTCACTTCTTTTGTAATTATCTTTTATTCAATTTCATTATGCGTTCTTTTCTCTTGTTTACATTTTTATGCATTTAGTCTTAAAATATAATTAAGCCTATCTCTCGTTGTTCCGACCCGCCAAGTTTCAGCGCGTCATTTGTATCATGTGCAAAAGAAAGAAACGAAAATTTCTCACGAACGAACTTTTCTTATCCTTGGTGTGGTCGAGGGCAATGATTGGTCAGTTTGAAGCTTTCCCGCGCAACGAGCGTTGTTTATAAAAAGGGGAAAAAGCGGAACTCTCTCTCTCTGTGTTTTGTTCTCATCTCTCTCGCACGTGTGCATTCCTTCGGGGGAGGTCTCTCAACTGAGTCCTGTCACTATGATTCCTATGTCAAAGGTGCTCTTTCAATAATGATTCCAATGCAAAGTAGCATATTTCATTTCTCAATTATTGATGAACAATTGTGAATATCGAATGATTCGACGTGAACGTTTCATTTAAAACGACGCACGCATGGAACTGTTGCTGTTGAATGGCGAAATCGAAACCAAAGCATCGGAGCTTTGGCGAGATTGCAAATCAAGCTAGGCAGATCAACCAAATTTCAAAGGCATTGAACAAATGCAAATGAAAGCGGTTCAACCGGGTGACAATTATCCACGACATGGTGCAAGGATTAACCAGGTCTCTTGAAAGTGATTAAGCTGAGAGCGAGCTGTTGAATCTGTGACAGATCTCCTTCTGTGTGTGTACTCTGAAATGAATGAGTGACATGTAAGTCGGCACCCAAGTGACAGATTGTCTTAAGTTAAATTGAGTACAACACCAGAGAGAGAGAGAGCTTGCACTTGCTTAATTAAAAGACAAATACAAGATCCACAACTGTCAGTAAACCTGGTAGTAAATTATAAAGCTTACCATAATCTCCAGATCGTATAGTGTATGAAAAATCAATAAAACCGCGTTGTGTATGCAATAACCCCAAATGTTCTTTATGAATTAATAAAAGTTCGATACTCCGCTACGATACTCTTATGCACCGAACCAAAACTTAAGTTACGCAAAACAAACAAACTTTAATAATAAACATCAAACTTTATTCAAATGTAAAATACGAAAATCTAGTCAAAGGATTAGAGTGTTAGTTAAAATAAATATATTAAAAGAAGCAATGGATTACAAACGTTTCAAACTGACAATATTCAGAATTGTTACTCATCACTCATCCCCCCCCCCCCCCCATGTTCGTTTAATTTAAAGTTAAAGAAAGTTCACTATTTTGGAATGAATGTCCGAACGAAAGACCGCTGATTCAACGAGTGTAAATTTAGAAAAGAGTCTTGTCTTCTCAAAAAAATACCTGTTGTTTTTAGTTGTTCAGTTCGACACACGTGAAGCGATGTCAGAAGGGATCCTTGATGCCACCGATGCATTGAGAAGAGGCATAATGGACGATATTCCATCCTTGACGCTGGCCGAGCAGAACGGCGTGCACAGGGTTCATGTGCTGCACCCGTCGTCGGCTCTACCGTTGTCGTATTACTGGAATCCGGTGTCTCCGTGTCTGGCCCAGGCGAGTGCCTCCGCCTGCCACCAAAACACTCGAAGTCGCCGCCAGTGGAAGTCTCGTCCTCCCGCTCTCAACCCGCAGCAACTGCCGCCCGCTGGCTTCCCTCCGCCACGCTCGTTGGTCGACGCTCCAGGCCACCTGTTGTTCACGGCACTGCGATGCTTAGCACGGCGTTGGTCCACGCGACGGGATCGGCCATGTGGCTGACCTTCCCGCGCGGGACGCAACGCAAACCTCGATGAGTTTTATGGAGCACAAACAAGACGAAGAATAGTTTTTCTAATCTAATCTCCCTAATCTCTCATGATTAAAATCATCCATTCCTTATATAGAATCAAAATCCCATAAAACACGTGATGAGCAACAACCAATCAGCGTTTCCAACTCACAGTACTACCGTTCGAGTGCAAAAAGAAATCCCACCAAGAGAGCAATCGTTGCCAAGGCAACGTGAGAAAAAAATGATGGAGAAAGCCTCCAACTCCCCCCCTCCACTCGACTGCAAAACAAGAAAATAATGCAAATTCACAAAGATGAGACAACTTCGTGACAGACAAAAAGGTCGAAATAAACTGAATTTTAAATCCAGATCATTAAGTGAGAAAATTAAGATCAAAAACAGTCACGAAGTTGCTCAAAACATTAAAAGAAATGCTTCAGCCTATTTATACAAAGAACAAATACTTAGATTTGGATAGGTGAAATCCAAATCCAAATAAACAAAACATTGCTGGTGAATAAAAGAAACAACGAGTACAAATGTGTATGTTTACATTTGAACTCGTGTGACATCAGATATGTCACAAATCCACGAGGTAACGGGCGGTGGTAGCCGTGGGGTGGAGGAGCAGCGACGGCCAAGGTTTACGAGAAAGGAAGCGGATCGGATCAAGATCTCAACGGTTGACAAAGCAACACCATAACAAGGGAGAGTAAACGATGATTCATCATATGGGCCCCAACGAATGTCATCATCATTGAACAAGTTCATCAGATTCCTCAACATACTGTCTAAACGTGTGACAGCATAATACACAGATAAGTGATAAGTGAACATATATTTCTTATTTACAATTAAAATGAGCTCACTTTGATTCTATAAGAGAGAGAACATAGAACTTAAATTGAACTATTGCATTTGCACATTTAAATGATAGTCTTGGGAAAGCTTTTAAATAGGTATAGTCAATTATCATAAAATTTCAATTCTTGGAAACTCAGAAGTATTGCAAATTGTTTACATGCTATATTCATATATATTTGACTAACAATCTAAGTTTGCTAAATTGAATCCTTGAATAAATAAAACTATACAATTTGAATCATCATAATTGATTGTTTTCTTTCTTAAAATAATTAGTTCCAATCTTTAAATTACGAAGCATTATTTTGTTATAACTGATCATAAAGGATATTGATACTGCAGTAGTTAAATAATTAAATGATAAGAATAAGTAAGAAAGATTATTGCAGGCACAACACAAAAAAAAATAAATTTGAGAAACTGAGAAAAGTAAGTCTATTACCTGGGTGGGACTGTTAACGTGACGTAGCCTCAGGGAAGGGAACATAGACTTAGAAAATCTTCACAAGTGATACTAATAAGAGAATTTAGACTAAGCCTCTGTTACATGGGTGTAATGTAACTGTTATCTCATAAGTATTTAATGATTGTTTTTTGCTGTGGAGGAGTGTGTTTGGGCATTATCATAAATTGTGAAACCCCAACTATACTACTCATTGTTGCATAGCAAACAACACATCACACATTCACTCCAGAAGCTTTCAAAGCATCAATTTGACCCCTTTCACAGTCTGACGAGGCATTGTGTTTAAGTTGCTTGTTTACAGCCACTTGAAAGTTTTTGTGGAGGCAACCCTATTAGGTAATCACCAGTGTCATCTATTGACTGATTAATCACTGCTTTGTTAATTTTTCTGCTCGAAAAACGGCATTAAGTGATGCTGGTCCTATACTTATGGGACAGCTTAATTTCTATTTTTATAAATTCTTATTCTTGTTGTTGTTTGTTTTCCATTATTTTCTTTGGAGACAATAAATAATAGTTGTGAGAATCTGATACAGTGACAATGCTTTAATTATTTTATTTTGTTTCTTGCAGACAAGGGAAAATATGGGCGGTCCTAAACTTATGTGATGCACCTTAGAATGTAGGCCCAGGCACCTTATTGTAGTCATGATCAATTAATATGCCATCTGTCTGTGCCGAAGAGACTGCAGAAACATATCACATGGAAATACTCACACAGATTCCATCTAATTATACATGACCACATGTAGCATTTGTTGTGACAACATTGTTTGGCTCAAAATAATCCAATTGGTCTTCCCCATCCATTCACTAAAAACCCTCAATTTGGCACCTTATAAGTTTTTCCTTTTCTTAATTTGAGATATGGGGAATTTGCTTTCCACATTTATAATGGCTCTTGAAAATTTAGAGGTAATCTTAAAAAAAAACCTCAGAAGAAAGCCTGAACCACATTTCCAAAGACTGGAAGACACATTTGCACTAAGTACATCCAGCTAACCAAAGGGTGGGTACTTTCAGAAGCACCACTTTCAGTTAGACTAATGTAATAAATGGGGGAAGAAAGGAAAGATAACAAAAAACTCAGTCTTCATTTAAGTCTTGGACTTTATTGAACAGCTTTGTACAAGTAAAGATGAACTTCGTTAATTGAAATCTGAATGGAGAATGTGCTCCTTTACTCCTATGGATGCGTTTGGAACATGGAAGTACCAGTGCTCCCTCTATATAACGGCACTCTACATAACGTCAAATTTATAACTCTACATAATTGCAAGTCCATATAACGAAGTTTATTTTCCGGAAAAAAACTTTGTTATATGGACTTGCAATTATAAATTTGGTGTTATGTAGAATCCCGTTATATAGAGGGAGCACTGTACTTTGTATGAATTTCAATTTTAAAAAGCAGAATTTTTGATATTAATCATGAAAACTTTATAAACTAGGGCCTCATGATTCCATTTTACATACCTTGCCTTTTGCACCCATAATATTTTATTAAGCCAGGATGTATTTATACTTTTTAATCTGAATGTATGGTATCATACCTGGCAATCCAAAAGTCATAGCATTGTAAAAAATCTGTAAGGTTTTTTGTTTCATAATGAAGAAATTGTTATCTAACCAGAATGATTACATTTCTGACCAATAATGGTCCATGCCCTAGGTTGCTCCTTTCTGCAAAAGTTCCTCTAAGAACACCAGACCTTGTACCATGCAAATTTTATATTAAACACAATTTGAAGTCATACTATGCACACAGATCTGAAGGTCTATATGGTATCATGTTTCTGCCATACCAAACAGGATACTCATTAGTGCTGTGTGGGTCTTATCTCGTATGACTGGTCTGATCTTGAAAGAGGCATTACATCGAACAGTTTTCAACATTTCTTCCATTTGAAGTGTATCACACTCCAATCACGTAATCCCTAGAGCAGGTCTCCAAAGTAAAGGCTACAGTATGATTTTATGTGGCCTGCAGAAGGATAAAGCCATGTCTCATTTGTAAAGATACTGTTGCAGTACTGGAAGAATACAATCCATCACTATGAAACAAGACATGGCTCAATTTTATTTATTTATTTATTTATTACTGAAGTACCCAGCATGGTCCTCATGGCAAAAACTTTGGAGGCCCCTGCCCTAAAGCATCACCTGTTGGTCAAATAGCTAACTATTCTGGTATTAAATGTCTTCACTGTGAAGCAAAAATCCCACTTTTCTGCCTATCCCAATGAACCAAAAAGGGTGTCCAATAAGAATGCCAGATTTAAGTTTGTAATAAAAACGCATCCTTTATTCCAAAAATGCTGACATTTTTATTTCAGTATAAGGCACACATGCTATGATTAATCATAGAACACAATATCAGACAAATGTCCCCCACAATTGCTAGCACACGCTCACTCTTTTGATGACATTTTACTTTTGCCAAAACCAAGTCTAATCTTGAAACCAGGGAATTGTTTGCGGTTTGTTGGCACAGACACAAGATTTCACAAACCCCCAAAGAAGTAAGTTGCATAGTGACAAATCGCACGGCCTTGGTGGCCAATTCTGGTCGTTGTTGCAGGAAATTACATGATCAGGAAATTTTTCTCACAGCAACTCCGTTGCTTCGCACGCAATTTAAATTTGGCACTCTTATTGAGATGCCCTGTATTTTATGATTTATTGCATTTTCAAAATTTTTTATTTCAGATCACTTGTTACTGAAATCCCATCCATTAAAAACATTTTCTTGTACACATTCATTTTAAGAAACTTTTAACTTTCCAATTTCACTGTTCTTATTAAGAGTTCTATCATTATCAACTTCCCAAATAGAACGGTATATTTCAGATTTCAAGAAATGACATATTTGAAGAGATTGACTCCATCCTCAGTTTGTTACCAGAGACATGAAAAGGAAAAGGCGCCACAATTCACATTGAAATTCCTTTTCTGAACACCAGTTCTGAATAAAAGCAAGATAACCATTTTGAGGTACGAGGGGAGATCAAAGAGTAAGTTGCACTTCCACGGTATGGCCATTTATACAAAAGCCACACGGCTATAGCAGCATACAATGTAGGTCCACTTTTCCACATAGTCCCCAAGAGACCCTAAACATTTATCCGAACGATCAACCAACTTTCTGGATGCATAGAAATCTCCTCCAGTATTTTGTAACCACACGGTGACAACCGCTTTCACCTCCTCATCGTTGTCCACCGAGTTCCGTTTTGAGCTTACCGAAAAGATGAAAGTCGCATGGCGCTAAATCGGGACTGTATGGAGGATGTTGCCAAACCTCCCACTTGAATCGCTGCAGCAGTTTGCACGTTTGGCGGGCCTTGTGAGGTGTTGCGTTATCGTGCAACAAAATCACACCGGCGCTCAATTTCCATATACAGCAGTGATTTCACGATGAATGTCCGTGCAATTCACCCGTTTGGCCCATAGAAATCGGATTGCTGCTCGCACCTCAAGTTTGGAGTGGACATCCAGTTGACGCACCATTGCTTCTAGCCCGCTAGTCACACAAAACACGACGGGAAACCACAGCAACAGTCCTATCCGACGTCTGCGTAGTTAATGTCTCTTTTTCCGCTTTGCCCAAGATTGCGTCACACTGCGGCGAGTTAGTGCAACTTTTTGATCTCCCCTCGTACATAAAAGAAAATGCAGTTATGAAAGGCAAGGCAAATTAAATTATCCTCATTTGACACCATCTACAAAGGCAATATAACCATTTGTTGCACTTTTCAGACCACAAGAGACAGGCTTTTAAAATCAACACCAGAAGAGTCGAATGGGCAAATGGAAGAATTTCTTTAAGCATGTGCTGCAATTAACATAACATAAAAGAATGTGCTGTTATTGCTTTTACATCATGCAGGGTGTATATTGCCTTTTTGTCAAAAGCATGTTTTTAACTGGAATTGTTTTTTTTTTGTGCTATGTCTTTGGACTTCAGGGTACCTAAAATGAGTACAAGGCCATTTAGACTTTTTTCTTTTGGGGATACTTAGATTTGATAGAGAAATCAATGCTTCTTGAAGACCAGTAATAGTGTTGTAATATTTATAAATAAGTTAGCTAACTTTATGAACTTTATTTCCGTAAATTCAACAATGCGTACGCGACCATTAAAATGACTACATTGTAAAGCTTAAGGGATAGAAAAAGCTCGTAAACAATGTGTGCAAGATATGATAAAATTTTTTTGCTTTGGCATTTGACTTTTTGGGCTCCAGACAATTCGAAAACGAGGAAGAAAAATGGAATGTAACAACCCTTGAAGATGAAGGCCAGCGTTTTTCCTTGGGTATTGACATCAATGAAAACCGTGACAATGCTTTATTTTAAAGTTTTTTGTTTTCATCGAAAGCTGATGTACCACAATGGCAGCCAATGGATTTTATGTTTTGACTGAAAGAAAAAAACCAGCGGCCTTAACTGAATAAAAAATAATAATGGGAAGTATAAAAGCTTCTGTAAAGAGAGTTGAATATAGAGCATGTCCATTGTCTCTGGCAAAAGCTTTCCTTACATGATGTTTTACTTAGCAAAACCTTTTCTTTGTAGCATGAAAGCATGCGGCAAGTGTTAAAAGCCTATCCTCTGAACAAATTTTAACTTCCAAGTCTGGATGACTGATCCCAAACTGTAAACTCATCGGAAAGACTAACTGGAAAGCTTAATTTCGGACCGGAATGATCATATTAGAAATCCTGTCGAAATAAAATGAGAGGAGAAATAAAAAAGCATAATTTAAATAAAAATGTGTTAGATCTCACCGAATAAAATTGTAGATTTGAAAAATACCTTTCCTTTTACTGTAAGAGGAGATTTTCTCCTCATTCCCCAAGTAAAAAAATTATTTACAGTATTTGACTAGTCTTCTGTAATTTATATATTTAATTACCAGCCCTGTCCATTTTCCCTGTTTTTCTCAGTAATCTGAATGTAGCCTCCCAACTAAAATGAAAAAGAATTAAGTACAGCCTTCAGTTCTATGATAAAAGGCATTACAGGTGCTGTATGATGCAAACAACATGCAAAATCTAAAACTTGCAGTGCTAGTTCTTCCCAAGGCTGGAGTATTTTCAATAATTCGTTACTGAAATCTATGAATCTGCAAGAAATTTTGGATTTTTGAATTCGGAAATTTTGAGTTAAAAATCTTCAATCATGAATTTTTTATTATTATATATTTGGTATGGCCACTTGATACGGATGCTGCTAACTATTTTCCTAGGCAGTTATTTCCCAAGCCAGAGGTAAGAGACCAAGGTGTTGCCTAGAACCAGATGGCTACACTACGTGGAGAACCTGGGTTAGAGTCGTTTGGGTATTACCATTGAGGACGTGCACCTGATGGCAGAAGATTGAGTGTTGGAGATCCTACATAGGGCTGCTCCCCCCATGACCCTAATAGATACCGTATTTACTAGATTCTAAGGTGCACTTTTTTTGCTGATATAAGTACATATTGCACTAAAACATGTTGATTTTGATTTTTGAATAAAGTT
The DNA here is from genome assembly GCA_023313115.1 of Rhysida immarginata. Classification (NCBI taxonomy): domain Eukaryota; kingdom Metazoa; phylum Arthropoda; class Chilopoda; order Scolopendromorpha; family Scolopendridae; genus Rhysida; species Rhysida immarginata. The sequence continues at coordinate 1,226,250 of JAHWFO010056006.1, forward strand.
ATAAAGTTGATTTTGGTGTGCCTAAGATTCGAGGAATAATTTTTTTTTTCAAAAATGGTCTCAAAAATCAGCATGCGCCTTACATTCGAAGGCGTCTTAGGATCGAGTAAATACAGTAAGTGGGTTTGAAAAGTAAATTAAATATCCTAGAAAGGAATGGAGCGACCTTGGTATTAAACTTTTCATGATCTTTAGATTTTCAACTCAATTTTATCAATGAAGACAAAAAAGATAGAGGGTCATCTTCGAATCTGTCTTAATTTCCTTTTTGTTGATCTTTAAGAATCCAACGTCAGAATTTCAAAATTCAAAATTTTTGTGGCCTAATTCAGAGACAGGCAGATAGATTTCAGTAATGAATTTTTTAGCCTCATTGTTTTGGTAATGCAATCTTGCACATTCTCAACTGGTTTAATTTGATAATACTTTCCCCAGAGTGCCAAGTTAATTTATTTTTTGGCTCGATTTAACAGGATTTTTCCAAATCAGCTGATTATTTTTTTTAGCTATTTCATAATTTGGCAATGCAAACATCAGAAACTTTAAATTTAAAATGGGGCAAGTGCACAATAGCTAATGATTTGTGCACTTCTTAACATGAATTGTGGTCATAGTTTATTAGCCAGCATTCAATTTGAAATTTAGCTAATAATCATTTTTAAAGACAGTTTTACCTAAAGTAAACTACACTTGGCAACAGTCTCCATGGTTTATATTTCATACATGTCAAATAGGACTATTTTGGATAAATAAGTTAAATGAACCGGGATATTTTAATTTGGATCATCTTGTATGTGAAGATCTGGTCCACTGTTTCTAGTAAATGACCCCTTTCAAAGACTTCACTTATTCGTAGCCACGTTTCCTTTTTATACCAAAATGAAAACTGAAAGTCTATTAGGAGCTCTCAATCTTCAGATTTTGACTACAAAAATCATTTCACAGTGACTAGACAGTTATAGCACTGTACAACAGGGCCAACGAAATAATGGGCCCCAGTCAACACCTTATTTAGAGCTTATTATTGGGAGAAATACAATTAACAATGTATGGCGTTTCAGTTATCCAGGTCAACACCACCTAAAGAGAAAGCCTGAGTGCAGAAACGTCATACATTGTTAAAACATCATAGATAGTCATGTTTTATCACATGTCTACGAATAGCAAGCCCTAAATTATGACTAGGTATGATGATGTAACAATGTATGAAATTTTCGCACTCAGGGTTTGAGTAGAGGTGGTGTTGCCCGAAGCCGACGCGATCTATACTAAGCCATGGCACTACGTCACTTCTATTGTTGAAATGTCACGATAACCGATGGATATTTAGAAATGTGAATTTTGTATTTTAGATAAACAAGTAAATACAGTATAATAAAATGCATTACTGCCAAACATGGGTCATTTACTTTTTTTAGTAAATCATTTTATTTTAAATTTTAAATATCCTTATTTTGTTTTTAAATTTCTTTTTGCATGAAGTCACAAAAACAGTGCCACTACTTGTTTTGATTGTCGGCTTCGTGTTGCCCCAGTGCAGAAAAGTCCCCCAATCATATTAATCCGACCAACAATCCAACCTTTATTATTTCCAAAAACAATAAAATACCGATTGTTAAAATCCAAGATGGAATCTAAGATTACACTGTTACTCTGACTACTATCAACACCTAGAAAGCAAACCAAACAACTAAAATGTCATCCATTGTTACATCATCATAAGTAGACCACATTTAGGGCTTATTATTGGTAGAAATAGGATTAACAATGGTCAAAACTTGTTAAATAGGACAATTAACAATACTTTTATATGATGTAACAATGTATGACATTTCAGTGCGCAGGCTTCTTTCTAGCTACAGTGGAACCTCAGTTCACAAATGCCCCGCTTCACGAACAACAATTTTGTTTGGGCTTACAAACCAATATTTCGATTCACGAACAGGCAACGTCACTAACTTCTTATTCTAGGCATGCGCAGACAGACTGTACCAGTTTATATTTTGTAGTCACTTTATAATTTGTATTCGTGTGAACATCACTCGCAAATTAGGATTTATATCTTCAATGTATTGTACTGTACCCATATTAAGTTAATGGGGAAAAATCTGTTTTTGATCGTTGGAACAGATTAACTGTATTAACATTGATTTGAATGGGGAAAGCTGCCCTGGTTCGTGAACATTTCTTGGAACAGATTAAGTTTGTAAACAGAAGTTCCAATGTAGTGTTCATATTATGGTCAAGGGATTTTTCCGTGCTGGGACCATTATGTCATTGGCACTAACTGCAATATGATGAAATCCGAGTGTAAGTAACTTTTACAGGTGAAGACTTGAAGATTGTAAAAATTTACTTTTGCATCAATGTTGTTTAATGATTTTGTCAAACTGTCTGAACAGGTTTGTCTTGCCTTAACTATAACAGATTAAAAACCAGTTGCCATAAATAAACATACGAGGGTCATTTCAAAAATGCACACAGCAGCAGCAATCAAATTTTACGACATTTGTAATTGAACTCAAGGCATCAGCAGAAGGGAGTTTTAGTTCTCTTGTTTCACACTTTTTTTTTTTTTTTTTTTTTTTTGCAATAAGTTTTTGAAATGGTATGTGTGCACACATCTCGACTACTGTGATCAGATAGGCCACTCATTTTGCATTTTGACAGATCACTCAGGAAGTGCTTTGACCTCTTTCTTAAGACCGTTTTCCATTTAGCAACTTTTAACAGTGTAATGAGCGGCACCATTTCAGTGAAAATGACGTGGTTGTTTTCCATTAGCAATTATCAGCAATTATCCCAACAGTGGTCTGATCTTTAAAAAATGTTCAAAAAATCGTTTCTGCAATGGAAAAGACTGCGTGATTTTTTTTTTAATAACGGTGGCCTGGCACCATTTTGTTTAAAACCTGCATGATTTTGACCGTTTCTCATTTTAAAAATGCTGGTAATCTTGGACAAATTTAAATTATTGACCTCCCCTTTTAGGGCTTTTAATTATTTAATGCTGTTCTCTCAAAACATCAAATTAGGTACGATTTGAATATCACGTTTTTGACAGAGACAGTTATACCCAGAAACACTGCAGCCAGTCAACTCGACTGCTACATTATAGCTTGCACCTATTATCTTAATTACTGCTTGCTTTGCACTATTTCTCAACTACAGTTTAAAATGGCATTATTATGGAATGTTCCAGTGCTAGTTTAAAATTTTTGCTTGCTCCACAACGTCACAGAAGACAATGTTGCTAGTGCTTGTTGTCTTTTTATCGATACAGCAATACTCCGTCACAAAGACCTGCACGGAGACTGAGACGACTAGGACAGGTGTATAGTACTGGACTATTTCACTAGATAAGCTCAATACATTCACTGCAATGCTACATGCCTGTGATGTTTATGAACTTCTTTGATCAAAAATGTGGGACTTCCAGTACTATGAGCAAACACATGTTTGAAGAAATTACACGTCATTTGCATTTTGATAAAACACAAACACGATCTGCAAGACTGCAAACGGACAAATTCGCACTTGCATCAAATGTTTGGAACAAGTTTTTAGAAAACTGCTTGCTGTGCTACAAATCATACGAAGATCTAATTGCAGATGAGCAACTATTCCGAAGAAAAGCAAGGTGTAGATTTACTCAATACATAACAGATAAGCCAGATAGATTTAGCAATGTTCAATCTGCAATGCATTCCCAAACCTGGGAAAGGGTAAAAATTGCCCTGCTAATGAAAGTTTACCAGAGGGTAATCATATGCATTAGCTAAACCATTACTTCAACACTGGAAGAAACATTGAAGCATATAATTTTTTAAAACTGTATGAAATTGGCCTAAAAACTGAAAGTAAGAAAAATCAGCCTTGTAGGAACCGTAAACCGGATTGGAAGGGCAATCTCAGATTCCATAAAACAATTTAAAACAAAACTGCATGAATCTGCAGTACTCAAACAAGATGTCTCACATTCTATATCCAGGCGAAACATATGAAGGATGTCATGATACTTAGCTCCCTGCAACACGCTCCAGACAGTAATTAGTTATTATAAGTATCTCATTTTTTTATTTTTATTTATTATTTATACAGCACTGTCAAAATGACTGCTACATTCTTTTAAGTATGGAGTATTGTCCGGTGTTTCTAGTGTTAAATCTCACAGAAACTGAAATGGTGGAGAGATATACCCGGCTGATTAGAACAATGATAGCAAATATTACATGACGATAGTGTTCACTAATTTTCCCCACTTAGGTATCGACCACTCTGATCACATTCACGTTTTGAATTTATTACGGCATCCCTATGTATCAGGTTGTTTCTTCCGGATTCTTGACGCAGCACAAAAAATTCTGTATCTCGAGTGTTTGTTCAACAATCTATCAAGACCAATCGCCGAAACGAGTTCAGAAAAAAGCCGGTCCTGTTCCATTAAGACAACGCTTGCCCGTACACTAACACCGCCACGTCCTGGACCTTGCATGAGTTTGAATGGGATATCATGGCTCACCTCCATATAGCCCTGACTTAGCACCCTCCGACTACTACCTTTTCTCCCACTTCCAACTCCATCTTTGGGGTGAAATTTTTAACAGTGCAGAAGAGTGAGGTCGATTTGTTCCTAGGGTCCAGGGACCTAGGGTTCTTCGCGGAGGGAATCAAAAAGCTCCCGAAACATTGGGAGAAGATCATAGAGTTGGATGGGGAGTACTATCCTCATTAATTCAATCATTTTGTACATGTTTTTTGCTTTCGAAATAAAAATTCAAATCCAGAAGAAACTTTCCAGACAAATTTGATATTAAAAAATTCACATGAGAAACCCCATGTTGGACAAGACTAGCACAACAGCCATGGTTCTCCATTTGAATTGGCAAGGACCAGCATTTAGAATGATATCAAAATAGACTGCACCCGATTGGCTAGATCTGGAAAAATCGCCTAAAAATTGTGTGAAAATCAAACCTCTCCAAATCTTGAAAAGTCGTCTTAAAAATAAAATCGCCTGAAAGATGTATGCTTCAAAGTTGCTAACTGGAAAATGACTTTACATGGCAGAAAGTCGTCAAATTTATGCTAAATGGAAAACGACCACCACACATCTTGCACATCAGTCTGCCTGACTTTGATCTCTTCCCCAAGTTAAAAGAGACCTTGCTGAAGGAGCTTTCTTCAGCTGTTACCCAACCCATCCTAGAACTGAACGAAGATGGTAGCCTACAAGCAATACAAAAAAACACAGAGAAACAGGTGGACTACATAGGACTGAAGAGGAAACTGACACGAGATAAACATGCGAATAAAATAATAGCGTGCGTTATTTTTAAAATGACCTCCGCACATTAAAAAATAATAAATAGGAAAAAAGTACAAGTTTTAACATTTTAACATGAAAACTATTATCAATTAATTGAAGAAAACAAATGGGTGAAGAAATGAAAAAAGAAAACCAAAAACACTTAAAATCATAAATATTTATTCGACTCATTAGCAATGTGTTCAACAATATTAATTTAAAAAAAAAATTCCACTGCTAAGTTTCTTCCTTTTAATATTTATCAGATATAAAACATTCTGTACACAAATATACTACATTTGACTTATTTGAATAAAAATAATGATCACCATAAGCAGAAAACTTATCTGCCAAATGACGATATGGAAAACTAAAATTACTTCATCTACTCTCAATGTAAAGATTCCTTTCGCCCCGTCCCAAAAAAAGACTTACATTTTCCCTAACTATTAAAAATTAAAAAATAAAAATATTAAAACACTGAAAACTGGAACTAGTTTTATTTTATTACATTAACACAAGGATAGCATTCAAACACTACCCTCTCAAAAGTTAGTTTATGGGCTTTGAATATTGGAAATTTCTTTCCCCTCTAGTCAGCTTTTCTTATACATTGGTTCCAAATTTAACAAAAAAACAAATCTTAAAAAGATGTATAATATATAGATATATGTATTTATGTATATATTTATATATACTTTTTTTTAATGCCATTAAAAATTAAAAATGTTTAATATGCATTTTGTGTAAAATCTTCATACATAAGATTGTAGAAAGCATATTTTATTAAAAAATTCTTTTCTTGCTATTTGTTAGCACCACACTAAATTCTCTAAACAAATAAAAGTTTTGTTTTTGTTTATTTTTTTTCTTCTTTCATTAAACGAGACAACATAAAAAATATATGTGTATATATATTTGCACGATATTCACCGTAAAAAAACGTCACATTTACACACGATTTGACACACGACGAGAGGAGTTTTGTTCTCGCAAATTAACATTCATACGAGACCACCTGGAAATTTGTATTTTACATACAGTGTGCAGCTTTTATTATTTTTTTGAGGGAAAAAGAATAAAAAATGTTTCCTGCCCCTTTCATCCTTATCTCTCGGCCCATTTCTTCCTCCAAAAAAACCCAAAACGTACAGTAGTTCTTAAAATCTTAACCTCAATTTTAAGTACAAATATTTTTTTAGGTTTTGATTTAAAAGTAAAAATATCGTTTTTATTCCATCCATCCATATAAGGTTTTATATCCCTACAAAGACCACAAATAATCAACGAGCCAAAAGATGTGGCTTAACCTACCAAAAAAAATTTTTTTTTTTAAATAGAAGGGGGAAAAAAAAAAAAGGGGGGGTGATTTTGTTTACCTTCCACAGACATGTTACTACCACAATTTTATCAAGTTGCTTTCATTCATTTTTGTTTTTCCCCTCCCCAACCATCAATCGCCTCCGCATGGAAAACAAAAACACAGGGTCGATTTTCCAAATCTCTAGGGCCGTAATCGGTTGAGCATTATCAAGTTTCACATATGGATTTTCAACTTTTTTTTTTTGGTTTGTTATTTTTTTTCCCAAAGACCTTTATTTTGCCAAATTGAAACTTTAACGGCCACCTAAAAAGACAAAAGTCCATTAGTAGTTTTGATTTCCTTGCCAATTTTTTTTTTTTTTTAAATTACAGAAAACATGAATTTTAAAATGGAACTTTCCTTTTTAAAACCAACTCCCGCCAGATGACAGTGTAATCTCAAGGAATCTGTGGAAGTTTCGCAACTTATTGCATCTTATAATTGCAGTGGCAATAAGAGAATTAGAGAAACTTTTAAAAGAAAAACTTTTAATTAATTTTATTGTTAAGTAGGATTCTTCACCTGCCAAATTAAATTTTCTCAGAAAATCCAAATTTCAAGGGAAAAAAAACGTAAAATCCTACCACCAAACAAGAGCAAAATGGTTTGTCTAATCAAAAATTGTTTGCCTTGTACTTTAATCGATCCTGAATCATTTGCCATACTCTTTCCCTATGAAACGCCAAGTTCTTAATATCCAAACCCAATATCCCAATGAATTTACTAACTTATTACTTGTTATTACAGTAAAATCCTGTTAATGTACCTCACTTTAACGTACATTTCCAAACATCCTATTTGTTAAATGTTAAAAAATATCAGTTTAATTACCTCAAATTAACATACATTTCAGATTAACATTCCCTAGGTAAGCTCTCCCCTCATTACAATGCTCATAGGTCTAAAGCTTTGCTGATCGGTCAACATCTTGAACACCAATGAGAAAGCATTAAAAAAAAACAAAAAAAATTTAAGTGTTGGCAGAAAGCCAAATTCTCACATGCACCAATCAGTGTAAGAGAAGAGACTAGTGATTGCAGCAAAAAGGGAAAACTAGGAGACTCAAAGGCTCCTTTCACACAGTCCAGGGCTTTGTCTGGACAATTGCCTAGACGGGGAGGGCCCAGATAAAACTTTTCACATGTGAACATGGTCCAGACTTTCAGTGGAGAAAATTTATCACGAGAGATGGGACAGACAAAAAAAATTGTGCTCGCTTTGGTAATACTTTGCCAAAAAAGGTTTCAGACAAAAAAAAAAAAAAATGAAATCTTATAGAACTTTCAATATACTCTTTGCAGAATTCAGAAGATAAAATAAAATTTATAAAACGTTAAAAATTTCCACATGTTGGTTCCAATTTTTCATAAGTTGTCGGAACTTTTGCAGTAACCGCTACAGAAACAAAATACAAATACGAGTACACTGTAATTGCATTCAATCAGCAGAAATGCTGGCTGTTATGATAAGTGAATGATAACAGGCAATGATAGCACCCGGACGTCAAAGCACCTGGATCACGTGAAGGTAATCAATTCCATAGTGGCCCCCCCTGGAGTCTAGTCCGAACGAATACTCGTCAGAGATCCAGGAGTTTCATTTGCCTGGAGAGGCATTTCTCCATGCCCAGATAATGTGAAAGAACCAAGGTGCTATGTAGTGTTATTTTTCTCGGGGATGGACCAACACCCAGACTGTATAAAAGAGATCTAAGTCATGATATACTGTGGAGAGAAGTTGTCAGTTTTTATTGTACCAGTAGAAATAACCTTCAAAGATTCATTAGTGTGATGAAGGGCTTTACATCTTTGCTGAGCTCACGGACTTGGAAATTTTGAATATCAGGCAAAAAGAAAATGAAAGTGATGAGGAAGACGAAAATGGTCATTTAGAATGGAAGTAATACCAGTCTCAATTTGTGTTGCAGTCTATTAATAATTTAAGAAAATATTTTGCAGGGCATGTTGGTGCACCAGACTCATTCAATGTTACTCTGTCAAAGATGGAGGGATCTTTTGGAAAACAAGTTTTGCAAACAAAGCAAACTGCAGATTTTTCCATAAATTCATTTACTATAATGCTCTACAAATCTGTACTCGCATTGTATAAAGTAACATTGTATAAAGTCTGTACTCGCATTGTATCAATTAATTTTTCTGTACATCTTTTGTGATTAACTTAAAACATGCATTCTAAATCTGCTGTATAATAGATAGCTGCATACCCCTCCCCCCCAATCTTTCATATACGCATTCACTTTAACTTTCAATATCCCAGTTCCCCTGGAGTATGTTAAAACGAGGGTTATGCTGTATTGTTTTTTTTTGCACCTACACAATACGATAGATTTCAAATATGCTTTTAAGCGCATTGAGATGGGAATTTTATTTTATGATGAAATCAAAAAAAATCTGCAAATATTATAGAAAACAGGTAAATGCCGAAATATTGATCTTAACGAAAAAAGTCAGATGCTTGTCAAATATTGTTAAAGCCGAACACTGGAAACGTTCAAACTGAAATTATTTGATAGGCATACCATTTCAAGGTTAGATAAGAGTTAAAAGTTTAGCTCTGGTGTAAATATTTAAAAGAAGAGCTAATCTAGATTTGCCAGATAGGGCCTTTATTATAAAGTTGAAGAAATCAAAACCTTAGTTTAGAAACTGCAGGTACCAAAGTAACCTTAATCTTTTCATTGCTTTCACTTTCATAATGACAGAAATTAGATCTAAAGGAAAAAGTTTAAACCTTCAACTCTAATATTTCCCAAAGTACACCCTCCCATTCAAATTTTAATCGGGATTTACAGGGATACTACATTCAGTCAAATAAACACCAGGAATCTTTCATTTAAAAGCATGCGTAAAAGATATGAACTTTTTCTTTTTGTTTTTATTTTTTATCTAGAAAATACAGCACTAATGTATGAGGGAGGATCAAAAACTAACGCACAACAATTTTTTTTTTTTTTTTAATGCAAACTATTTTGGTCTGGATGTTCAAGGTTGGCATATTGATATTTGAATCTTTCGCTACAGACAGCGATGACTTCTATCAGCTGTTGCCCTAGTAGAAGAACCGGTAACGACAGAGTAAAGATGGCCAGTTTGCTAGCATCGTCAACGTTTTGGCTTATTAAAAATGTTGCTACAAAAATTGCTGCAGCACGTTACTTTTTGATCCTCCCTCATATCTAATTGTCACGTAGTTTTGGCACCATCTGTTAGTTTTTAGTCGACCAAAAGTATATTCTGCGATTTTTGAAATAAGAAAATTGCCAACGGACTTTACTGTATTGGAGAGAAAAAAAAAAAAAAAAACAGATTTGTGGAACAACAATTCTTGGAATTTGCACAACAAATTATTGTGCAGTCCACACATAGATCCTTGTATGTGAATTTTTGACCAAAAACTCAGGTCATCAACCAAGCACCATTATTTGCTAGACATAGCCCGACATGACTTTTTCCTATTCCCCACTTCATGGAAGGACATTTTGAGTCCAAAAGCAAAATTCGCAGAATGTGCTGAAGGCCATACATTAAAGTGCCTGTAAGAAGCGTTTTGACTAGATTTATTGGCATCAGTGTATCGCATCATATGGGGCCGATTTTGAAGGCAACAAAAATAATTTGGATGATCAAACCAATATTTTGAGAACAATTCCAGATAATTATTTGACTGAAGACATTTCTGGATTTGATGTTTACTCAGCAAATAATCAGATAAGGAAACTCCAACTCCAGGATTACTGTCCTTATAAATTTTAAACAGTTAAGTGACTAAACTATCAACAAACACATAAAATAAAAATAATGACCACATTTAGCATCTGCTGCCCATCAGTCTGCACATGAAAAAGGCCCAGCAGAGTTTTTTTTTTTATTAAATAAAATTGAATTCAGAAAGCTTAAAACTCGAACCTTTCTTCAAGTATAATAATTTTAATTTCGCTATTTTTGAAAGAATTTGTCTGTGTCTAACAATACAACTGCACATTTTATAAAAAAAAATTAAAGAAACTACGACTATTCTTTCCCTAAAGTAAATTTTTATATGTATATATATATTACATGAATATACAAAACTGTATTAAAGATGGTTTAAGAAATACATAAAAACTATTTGTTTACATAATAGAAAATACATTAAATAAATTAGAAAGTATTTACATTTCTTCAATTACTTAAGCTAATTAAGGAAGAGGAGGAGGTGGAATTAGAAAAATAAATTGAACATACATGCCACGTCAGGAAAATAATCTTAAAAAAAAAAAAAAAAAGTAAGAGCCTTCCCAATTACATTCCCTTGTGTTAGAACCAAAGCGGTTCTCATCCATTTTAGTTTCCACAATCCAAATACAAAGCACAAAACAGAAAAATTAAAAGAGGAAGGAACGGCTACAATCATTTTAAGCAACAATTCTAACACATGCATACACACACATTTAAAAAAAAAATGAAAAAAATAAAAAAGAAACCCAAACAAAACATAAATTAAAAAAGAAAAATAAATGGGGTTATTTTTTCGCATTTTTCCACCATATACAAAATTTTGGTCTCCACTGACCATTAAGAATTTCTTAGTCCGTAAGTGCTCAACCATTAAGAATTGTAGACCATAAGTGCTCAATATATTTAAAGAATGCAAGAGCTCAAGTCTCCAAAAGATACATCGTTGTACACTATCAGAAGAAATCAATGCCTTGGCAAAGTTAAAACTTTAACTACTTAAGGTAAAGGTCATGCAAGGATTCCCTGTTAAAATTACAACTCTCTAACAGAAAATGGGCAAAAAGAGATACAAAAATAACAAATCTCTCAATTAATCTTCTATGCATTGCCAAATCAATCTTAAAAGCATCGCTTAAATGATTAAGAGACCCTAAATCATTTGTCTAAAAGAATAAAATTGTTGCCAATAAAATGCTGTATTGATAACTTCTTTTTTCTTCCCAGAAAACTCCAAAAGAGAAGTTTTTGTTGGTTATTTTTTTTTTTTACAGTTTAATAAGGCTTACGAAATTAAATTAAATCAAATAAAATTCGTGTAGTTTATATTCATTAACATAAACATAAATGAAGGAAAAAAAATCTTTACTATTTCAACATTTTAATTATTTTTTTATCTTTCCATTTTTTTGATGGTTTCTTTTTACAAATTGTTGATCAAATTATGAAAATTACATTAAAAAATTTGCATATTTTTCAAATCTTTTCCTTAAATTCTCTTATATGGTACACACTGCAAACACATTCCATGGAGAATCTTGATTTTGACTGCCATCTTAACGAATGTTGGTTGCTTCATTTATTGTTTCCTTAATTAAAAAGCTAAAAGCATTTTGTGCGTCTCTACAATTTTTTTGTCATTAACTTGTCATATTGATGAATTTTTAAAGTTAGATTTTTTTTTTTTTTTTTGTGTTGTTAATTTATAGACGAGTAGATTTTTGGGTGTTTTTTTGCCTCTTCTTTCATTTCACGCCTTTTTCGTCAAGTTTGAGCAGAAATTTTGCCATATTTTTTTTGTCATGTCTTTTACTTTAGTGACCTGTCGGCTTATCGTTTTTGTCTTTCTTACCTGGGGCTGTAACAGCCTGTGAGGTACCGCTTGCTGCAGCTGAAGCAGCAGCAGCTTTTTGTTTTAACATTGTCCAGTCAAAAGTATAATCGTATTGGTGGTTTAAGGTGCGAAAGAGGATGCGGAAGAGTTGTCGAAGATACATATAGTCGGGAGCTTCTTCGAATCTTAAGCCCCGGCTGTAGTTCAGATACATGGCGAATTCAGCTGGAAAACCCTTCAATTAAAAAAAAGAAAAATCTAAAATAAGCATTAAATAATTTACATAAAATTTTACATAAAATAAAGCTTTTATCAAATTTCCCTAACAATAGACACCATGCATTTACACAAACAATCATTTGGAAAGAAGATATTTAAAAGATGTCTCTTACAGATGTTAAAATTTTTCGGTGAACATATATCGGTGAACAAACATTTAGGGACAAATTTCTACAGATTATAGAGGACTCTAAAATGAGCATTTGCCCAATGGTCGAAATACATATTTCAGGTATCACAAAGCTTGAACAATGTGCTGGCAGAGATGTTGGACACACTATCTCGTTTTATCTGCGTGAGGTTCTGACTGGAACAATATTTGTATGTGTGGCAACAATGAACTGGCGCATCAATAATCAACCAATTATTTACTTATTGACGTTATTGTTAGAGTCAAACAAATGCTGTATTTTTTCGAATATTGGCCACAATCACTTTAAGCCATAACCGCAAATTTGACGGGCGAATGAAAAAATAACTGTTTTAAAGGCTGCATTTTACTTTAGGCCACAAATTTCAAAAATCTAAAAAAAAAAAATCAAAACTGCTTCGTTTTAGCATCCAATAGTATCTTAAATAGTAATTTAGATAGCAATTTTATTATTTATGTAACCATCTTAAATTATATTTATATATTTAATGAAACTTTATTATAAATGACATATGTAAATAATTATAGTAATCTCATTTTAATGAACTAATGTAACTCCTTATTTCTTCGGCAGTGGCCATAGCTCTATCAATGAACTGATCACCAATAGCAATAGAGCATACTCAGGGATCTATCCAAGGCCAATTTGGTGCAGTTTAAGGGTACCTTCACAAAATTATTTTAAGTGGGAACAGTATCTCCACAAAATTTTAACTCGTGTTTATCAACGTATCACCTTCAAAAATGGGCGTTTATCAACGTAAATAATGTCGATTCAAATAATAAAGAATGGGTATGGATTTTGAAATTAAAAATAAACTCCTGATACTGTGATATAAAAACATCTTTGAATAGAGCGAGTTTCATCTGGGCCAGTGAATCGCTGACAATACCTTTAACAGATGAATTTCATAATTTATGAATGAAACTATATGGGACTGGTTAATTATTGTGCTGAAGGATTAGAATATTAATTTCACTGTCTAAAAACAATCAAACAAAGACTGTTTAATTTAAAGCAATTAAACTCATTCAGTTTTTTCCCCTCCTCTACAGCAGGGGAGTTGGAGTTTTGCCGATTAAAAAAAAATCCATCTGCGATATACCCTTTCAAAAAGTTTAAATGTGCCAGAATTTTCTTATAAAAATACAGGGTGATTATAATTAAAGTTAAGATTTCAAAAATCGATAATTTGAAAACTACTCATCAGAATGACCTGATATTTTAGCAGAACAATCATGAGGCAATGGAATTTTGTTTGGCGAAGGAAAAAAATTAGTTCCAAAATCTGCCGATAGATGGCACTGGCAGGGTAATGTCAGGGGAAAAACCAAAAATGGATTCGTGAAACACAGTAATGTTGTTAGCCAAAAGGAAACAATAGAGTTCAGGGGTTTACGACAAATTTATTAGCAAAAAGACAAGAATACGTGTTTACAGCGACAACAGTGATAATGCCAAAAACAGCTTCATGGAATGAACATCTTACTGATGATTAAGGCAGAAGTTGTTCGATATGCCCTCCGCCTTGTTCCGCAACTAATTGGAAGCGCAAAATGGCATGCGCCACAACAGATCGGAGGGTATCTGTACTGATGCAATAGATGTGGTGTGCAATGCTTGCCTTCAAGTTGGGTAGATTCTCAATCTGCCCGATGTAAACAACATTCTTCAGGTACCCCTAAAGCCAGAAATTACACGGATTTAAGTCGGGGGAACATGGCGGCTTATGATCCTAGCATCTCCGAATTGAGCACTCAGCAGCTGCTTCACAGGAGTAGCAATGTGCGGAGGAGCGCCATCTTGCATGAATATTGTGCAATACACACACTGATGCTGCTGAAGTGCCTGAAGGACATGGTAAGAAAAAAGTGCTTCATACCGCTTGCCAATAACGGTGCAGTTAACGGGACCCGCAGGTGTGATCTCCTCGAAGAAACGGACCGACGATAAACTGTGCCGTTATTCCGCACCACACAGTGACCTCTTCAGAGTGAAGAGGTAATGGCTGTAGCTGGAACTGATTCTCGGTCGCCCATATCCTACAATTTTGCATATTTACAGAACCTTGCAAATGGAAGTGGGCTTCGTCAGACCACAGAATGTTCCATGGCCATTCGTTGTCCACTTCCATCCGAGCAAGAAATCGTAATGCAAAAGATTCACGTGCTTCCAGGTCAGCAGGTAACTTCCAGGTCATGTGCTTCCAGGATACTGCTGCACATGAGTTATCTTGTACGGGTAACAGAACAAGATGTTCCGTAGGACTTTAAGCACAGTGCTGCTCGGCATATCCAGCATTTGGCCAATTCCCGTACACTGCTGATTCCAGCATCACTGTTCGTCTGTTCTTGTAATGCTGTAGCCACATCTTCCACTGCCGCAGCCGAAACTGGTTTCCTTCCTCTACCCTGCTTCACGTCAAATGAACCGGTCTCTTCGAATTTAGCAATCATTTTTTGCAGACCATTTGTGGTTATTGGAACCGATTTTATGGATTTTAATGTCCAAAACTTCTTAATAGCTGTTAGTGCACACTCATCGTTCTTATAATAAAGCTTCAAGAGCTGAGTGCGATCCTTCATAGAGTCATGATGAAGCACTCAAGCAAAGAGCTGGTGCTCTGCATTTTTATGGCAGCTATGTCTGCGGTGCGCATGTCACGTATTAGTAATTTGCATATCTCCAGACAATTTGAACCCTGCCAGCACCATCTATCGGCAGATTTTGGAACTATTTCTTCCCCTTCGCCAAACAAAATTCCATTGCCTCACGATTGTTCTGCTAAGACATCAGGTCATTCTGACGAGTAGTTTTCAAATTATCGATTTTTGAAATCTTAACTTTAATTATAATCACCCTGTATATTAAGCAAACGTAAAGAATCTAGGTATATGGCATATTTGCTATCATCAGAAAATGGGATTAGTAATATTGTTGCAGCAGGGGAAGAAGAGGGGGGAGGGGCTATTAATAGAAAAAAGAAAATGACTATTCTATTTTACTGTAAATTTTGTGAATAAATACGATGAATAGTCAAATTTCTTTTTTCTATTTATAAAGATCCCACCCCAACTGTATTACTGGTCCCATTTTCTGTAGATGAGAAGAAGCGTTATTAGCATTGTAAACGATGATTTTTGATCGATAGCAAGTGCACTCATGTAACTAGATTCTTTATATCTTTTTATAGGAAAATTCTGACACACTTAAAGGGTAGATCGCAGATGGAGTTTTTTTTTATCGGCAAAAATTATCAGACTTCAATAAACAAGGAATTGACCTTTTAAACGGGGCTGAACTAGTTAATAATAATAACAATGTTGATTTTATTTCCTTTAAAAAATTTCATGTAAATCAATATATATGTACCCTTTCTTTATTTCATCTCATCTAACATGAATTTATGTAGTGTCCTTGACAAAAAAAATCGACGCATCTTAAAAAAAAAAACAAAAAAAAAAAAACAAGCAGCTCATAAAAAAAATTTCACGTGCAAATATATTTTGAAATTGATCAAAATATCGCACACATTATCCTGCATCAGAAGGAATCCAGGCCCCATGCCATGTGCAGCAACAATCACATGTTCTTCCAGAATGTCATAAATGTAAACGTCAGCAGTCATTCGCCCTCGGACGACCACAAGATCCGTTCGATGGTCTATTGAGATGCCAGCCCAAACCATAATGGAACAACATCCCATTTGGTCAGTCTCACAAACTGTTGCGTCGGTGTTTCGCTCATCACGTCGTCTCCAGACACGTAGACGGCCATCACAGCGGGTCAGGCAGAAACTTGACTCGTCTGTGAAGAGAACAGAACGCCAGTGGCGAAGCTGCCATGTGACATGTTGATGTGCAAACTCTAGTCGTGCCTGTATGTGCTGGCGGGTTAGTCTAGGCACTCGATTTGGTCGTCTAGCTCTCAAGCCAACTTCACATAATCTGTTCCGGATAGTTTGATCTGAAACAGCTACCCCAGTTGACATCTGCAGGTCATTTCTCAGGTCTCTGGCCATTGAGGTTCTTCGGTTCTGGCCAATAACGATCTTGAGTGACGGTTGTTGAGCGTCGGCGACCTTGCCCAGCTCTTCGTGTGTACTGGCCAAGCACCTGGAATCGTGTCCACAGTCGGAAAATGACGGAAGAGGACACATTGAGGGCATTTGCCACAGTCCGAAATGATTGACCCGTTTGGAGCAATGTTACGGCTCTCGCAGCTTCTACTGCCTCAAGATGCCTTCATGGCATGTCAGAGCACTAACAACAACGTTCCAGGAATGCCTGCACCTTCTAATGTTCAACCGTTATCTCCAAGCAAAGAGTGTACTGGCATGTAACCACTTTGTTTTCCGGGGGTTATATTGCTATGCAAATTTCTCAGAACATCTGACAGCAAAATGTGTTGGCTTCAACCATTTCCTATGAGGGGGATAGTATGTTTCATGTTGCTGAAGAAGAAATTGCTAAAAAGTATTATTAGTGTTCCTTTAATTGTTTTGAGCAGTGTATTTGAACATGAAATTTCGTTGCAATCGGCTTTTGTTTTTGATTGGCCCACATGTTCTGCTCTTTTTCTCTGCCTCAAAGTGAATGATGATTGCATAGCAATCGAAATGTACTTTTATGGTTTAATAAATTACCATATATACTCGCGTATAAGACAACCCGTGCATAGGCCGACCCCGTTTTTGAGCCCAAAAAGTTGAAAAACGCCTTGACCCGTGCATAAGCCGAGGCAAAAAAGGAAAAAAAATGCAACGCTCGAGGGAAAAATTTTTGGTTGTGGAACTTGATTCCTGATCTTTTTTTGTGTATGTAATAATATATTTTAATTATAACCATATTAACTTTCTTTATTAAAACATTCTTGGACGATTTTCAAGACGTACTTGGCAAGAACACAGTGACAGTTTAACATGGTCATCTCCATCTTGTTTTCGGGATTTGACTTTGCATTTGCTTTTTACAATGGAAAATTGAGGAAAAAGATGCGACATGATGCACTAATTAATGTATTTGTATGTATTGTTTGACATATATTGTATGTATTTGTACAATGTGCTGTAAGATATATTAAATTTTATGCGCTTTGCGATAATAGGCTATCGATGTTCAAAAGGCATGCGGCAGTTTGGGGCAAATCGGGACCGAACTCCAAATAATAACGCAGGTTATGTAAAGCCTAGATTAATGAAATTTGGAGGAATAACAGGGTAAATAAGACTGTGTATACCATTAAAATTTGATCAAATTCCAACGAGAAGTTTCCGAGTTATGCAGTGAAAATTGTAACAAGTGCTGGTTAGTACTCAAAAGTAAACGTGTTATGATGTTGAATGATTAACTCAAAAACTTCTTGTTGGAATTCAAATTTTAAAGGTATACAGAGTCTTATGTACCCTGTTATTCCTCCAAATTTCATTAATCTAGGCTTTACAGAACCTGAGTTATTAACTTGTCGATCTTGGTGGCAGCATTTTTATTTCTGTTCATAGGCCTATCCCAGTTGGCGTTCAAATTCGAACCAGTGTTTACCTTGACATCTATAATACCCCCTTACATTGTTTTACACCCGATTTGAATCACCCTATATAATCTTTAAAATTACAATGCGTAACAGATACAAAAAAATTATTTGAAGTATTTTATTTTATAAACCATTTTTCGATCATGGTTTCAATTTTGTATCTATCATCTTTCAGTAGGCCTAACGTATTTTTATTATTATCATCACCGGACCCCAGAGCATTTGCTTTTAACAATGGAAAAGTGGATGGAAAATTGAGGAAAAAAGACGTGAAATACTGCACTGTATATTGTTTATAATTGTACAATGTGCTGTTAAGGTCTATTAAATTTCATATACTAGTGCTTGGCAATAGTATCTATGGTAGCTCATGTATCGATGTTCAAAAAGTTTCGAAATCGAACTTTTTAGTCTTCTTGAATCTTCGATGTTCCATTTTGAATACTGTTTAGATTAATCTATTTACTGTATGTATTGCAATGAGAGAACGCGTAAAGATGCGCTGGTTTCGTTTGAAGCCCCTTCCCCTCTCATACTTTCTCCAATATGGCCGCCACAGCCTTTTAGACATTCTCATTATGCTGCAAAGAGAGAGAATACTTTTATCCTATCAGAAATTTATTTATGGATTGAAAGGGTTAATAAATGAAATCTAAACAGATTAATAAATAAAATTATTGCTTAGTTTTTTTGTAAACTCCACTTATAAGAGTTTTCATCAACTCTGACCCGTGCATAAGCCGAATGTGGTTTTTAGGGGTCATTTTTTGGAGAGAGGAAAAAAAAAAAAAAAAAAAAAAAGCAGCTTATACACGGGTATATACGGTAAATGGAAAAGTGGAAAGACTTCTCGTCTTTACTATAAGTGTCCAGTTTTGTTGCTATACAGGGTGTAAATTTTAAGTTGACAAAGCAGAATAACTCGAAAAATAAGCTTCACACGAAAAAATGCGTAGAATCCAAAGTTGATTATTTTCGAGGGGGCATCTGCTGGTGCTAAAATTAGCCCACCCCCCCCGGCCCCTGGGGGTGGGGCGGGGGGCAACTTTAAAATTTCAAATGGGAACCCCTATTTTTTATTGCAGATTCAGGTCCTACATAAAAAACTACGTACATTTTGTCTGAAACATTTTTTTTTATTTTTGGTAGATGGCGCTGTAATTCAAGAAAATCCATTTTCTCATTTTTGCGTGGAAATGGTTACGGAGAAATAAAAAATACTTATTTACTTCGTAAATTTTGCCGCAAAGTTATTATTTTATTATTTTTTGCCGCGGATTAGGATAATTTTGTTTTGTTTCGTGGTCATGAGGCCACACAACTTTATAATTATCAAACAAATCAACTGATTAGCTAACTAACTAACCGAACATCCTACGTACTAACGAGTGAACTCATTAACTAACAGAGTAAAAAAGTAAAAGACTGTGTAAAGATGAAGTTATTCCCGTTTAAGATTTGGTGGTCCTTAAAAGGACCGATTGTTTTCGTTTTATTTTTTCTTATTTGCAAATACTTGCAAGTAAATGAATTTCGGGGTGCTTGTATTTCCAGTGAGTCCCCTCGCCTCTCACTTTCGGCCTGCTTGTTATCCTTAAATCCCTTGCATCTCGCCGTTTTATGAAATTAAATGTTCAAATTGATGACCTCCAACTTCGATGCATTTATTGACTCGTTTTGTAAATTCCTGAACACATCTTGATAACATGTCTGGTGTAATTGCAGCGCAAGCATCTCTTATTCTTTGAATCATGTTTTCGCGAGTGGTTGGCGTTTCCTTATAAACGATATCTTTGAGGTAACCCCATAAGAAAAAATCTGGCGATGTAAGGTCAGGCGATCTGGCTGGCCAATTCACAGGACCTTCCCTGCCGATCCAGCGACCATGGTAAAGTCGATGTAGTACTTCGCGCGCTACTAATGAATAATGCGCTGGACAACCATCATGTTGAAACCACATGTGTTGTCGAAGTTCAATACTCAGGTCTTCAAGTAGATCTGGTAGTTCATTTTCAAGTAGGTTACGATATTTGTTGCCATTCAAATTACCGTCTATAAAATATGGACCGATAAGTTTATCGCCAATTATCCCACACCAAACATTAATTGACCAAGGTCGCTGATGGTTGACTTCTCGAATCCAGTGTGGGTTCTGTTCACTCCAGTAATGCATGTTATGTCGATTAACTTCCCCGTGGTTTGTGAATGTTGACTCATCGGAGAAAAGAACTCGTGCAAAAAAATGTTGGTTTGTTTGCATCTGCTGAAGTGCCCAGTGACAAAACGTTAGACGGTTTTGGTGGTCATTGCCATGTAGTTCCTGATGCATAGATACATGATATGGATGAAATTTGTGGAGCTTCAGCATTTTCCAAACACTCATATGTGAAATTCCTGATTGCCTTGATATTTCACTTGTGCTCGCATGTGGATTATGAGCCACAGCAGCTAGGACTGACACTTGATTGTTTTCTCCACAAACAGTAGCTGCACGGGTTCTTTTTTTCTGGTTCACACTACCTTCCGCAGTAAATTGTTTAATAACTCGAACAAAAGAAGACCGTGATCGCGTTTGGCCAGGAAAACGCTGAGCATAAAGCGCGACTGCATTATCAAAATTTCTCCCACTTTCTCCATAAATGTACACCATCTCAATTTTTTCTTCCACAGAAAGATAATTCATAATGTAAATTCAAAAGCAATACGGCGTTGTACACTCACAAAAACAGTTGAAAAATTACAATCTTTTCTTCTAAAGATCAGAATTTAAAATGTAAACATTCTGAAAAAAATGCCAATGTTTACGTTATTTGTTTGTTGACGAAATGTCTTCAAATTACATTGTAGTTAAAACAATGTAGGAATCGAAATGAATAATAAATTAGTTATTTCCACGCAAAAATGAGAAAATGGATTTTCTTGAATTACAGCGCCATCTACCAAAAATAAAAAAAATGTTTCAGACAAAATGTACGTAGTTTTTTATGTAGGACCTGAATCTGCAATAAAAAATAGGGGTTCCCATTTGAAATTTTAAAGTTGCCCCCCGCCCCACCCCCAGGGGCCGGGGGGGGGTGGGCTAATTTTAGCACCAGCAGATGCCCCCTCGAAAATAATCAACTTTGGATTCTACGCATTTTTTCGTGTGAAGCTTATTTTTCGAGTTATTCTGCTTTGTCAACTTAAAATTTACACCCTGTATACATATTTGTGTGGCAATTTGTTTATCAAAGACTGTACTTAAAAAGAAAAACATTTTTATGGAGAAGGAAAAAATTTACACGAGCTAAAATACTCCCAAGATGCATTATCAAATCTGCATTAGCTAAATGCAAATCTAGCTTTGAAATCAAGCAGAGAGTTTTGATAAAGGATTGGAGTAACAGTTTTAAAATTTTGCATTAAAAATGAGCAAAAACATTTTGTGATTCCATACAGAATAAATTTTCCAATGAATTTCTATGCATAAATACTTAACGCAACAAAATTAAAAAAATGATAAAAATAAAGAAAATTAACAAAGATCGATCGACAAGACCAAGAGCAATTTTTCTCCCCCTAACCTGGCCTGTAGTTTCCCACCAACTTGATAGAAATCAATAACACTTGTTGCAATGTGTGAAGTTACTTATTCGTCACAATTCTAAAACTCCTTCACACTTCTTGTTACCTAAAGACGTCGTGACATCATTAGGACTAGAAACAGTGTCTGTATCGATTGAAGCGAAAAAATGAAAGTTTTTCGTCTATTTTATTAATTTTATTTTAAAATTATTTATTTAATGTAATCTAATATGTCCATCCAGGGCCTGTATGGCTAGAGTCTGACGAGTTGGGTCCTTGGATGTTGTGGATAGAAGAAATACAGTAATCCCTCAGTATCCGTGGTCTCGCCATCCGCAATTTTTTGTATATCCCCCCCCTCACCCCCCTTCATACATGATGGGAAATTCTCATATCTGCGGTTTGTCTTCATCTATTTTTATCAGTTTTCGCTTTCTGTCTTTCAGGGCATTCTCATCTGTTCATGTGGGAAGATGTATTCAATGCAAGTAAACAGTATCAGTGGCATTTTATGAACTTGGCCATCTGCAAGGAAGATAATGGTGATAACCTTTGACTCTCAAGGAATGGGTCACCAACATGCACTTCCTCCATATGCTGAAGACTGAGAAGGTACACTGCAAAGACCTGCCACAATTTCATCAGAATGGTCAGTGACTTTCTTTGTGGAATATTTGGCTATTTCAACATAACCTACTCCACTTTCTAAGACTATGCAACACAAAGACAAGACTAAGGGGGCAAATGATTTGAAGACTCGAAAGCAGTGTGGAAAAAAATGCAATTCTCAAGGACCTCAAAAAGAATGGCTTACAGCAAGTGCTTGAGGCCAGGAAGAAACGTTTAAGAAATCGCATTCAATACTTTGAAAAAAAAAACATCATATAATCACTGAAACAGTAATAAATCGCTGAGAAGAAAAAATTGGTCTGGAGTCTGTGTTGATCAACCCTTGTATTTCAATATAAACCACGTTTCGTATTTGGAGAGAGAAAGAGAGCGAGAGAGAAGAGAGAAAATCTTTACTTTGCATAAGACTTCAACTGGTGTGGACATTTTCTTTTCGCTGATTTTTTCATACTTCTGTTTTTTTGTTGCTGCCTGAGGAATAATAATGTAAGCTTATTTATTCTAAACCTAAGGATGCATAAAGCTTACAATAATATGAGGGGAAAAAAAATCTTAAATTATACTTTTAGTCCCTGCCAGGGTAAACTTCCTCGATTGAAATACATCAAAACATATCCGAGTGATTCCATATCATCTCGACGACTGAAAAATTAAAAAGAATCATTTTAACAAAATAAGAATTTTATAATTTATACACTATAAAAAGAAAAAAAGTAGGAAAATACCTCTGTTCAATTCCCAAGTGTGCATTGATACTTGCATAACGTGCCGTTCCTGTTAAATTTTTATCTTCTCTGTACACTATGTGCTGTCTCGTCCTATTATCGCGAAACTTTTTGGCCAGTCCGAAATCAATTAGGAACAACTTTAGAAAAATGTAAAATGGAAGATTTTAAATTGAAGTCTCCTGAAATAATTCTGAAATGCATACATACAAGGGGATGAGGGTGGAATAAAAATTCTTGTTTGATCATATACCTTATTACAATGTCTTCCAATTCCCATTAGAAAATTATCTGGCTTTATATCTCGATGTATAAAATTTTTATTGTGAACGTATTCTATTCTTCCTATCATCTTAGGGACAGAAAAAAAAAACATAACATGTAATTAAAAACGATGAAAAAAACTGTTTATTTAAAGGGCAACTGACATCAAAATTTGACATGTCCTAAAACTATAGAGGACATTGAAAAAATAAATTCTGCACAAAAAGTTTTCAAATATCACTATTATTTTTAGGAGTTTTTAATTTTAAAATAATAGTGATATTTGAAAACTTTTTGTGCAGAATTTATTTTTTTAATGTCCTCTATAATTTTAGGACAAAAAATATACATGTCAAATTTTGATGTCAGTTGCCCTTTAAAGAAAAAAGCCGGTTTTCCATTTAGCGTCTTCTAAGTGACCTTTTCAGTGGACATACAGACTAGCTTTCCAATTATCGACTTTGATCAGATGAGGTTTGATTTCCAAGTGATATTTAGGAGGGTTTTTTTAATATATATAGATCTAGCCAATCAGGTGGAGTCTTTATTTTGCTATGCATTCTGGGTAATGGTCTTCAACTCGTCGGAACATAGGTTTCCTTAATTTTTCCCTCAAGAATTTATTAATAAATAAGATTTTAAAAATATTCATCAATAATGTACTGCAAACCTCCATATTTCATATATTTAAAAATTTGGCACCAAAAGTATTCTACTGTGATGCGAAAAATTTTGACCTGAAAAAAGCACCTAAATTTGTGGGATCGCTACAAGAGGGAAAAATTAGCGCTAAAACGACTGGGGGGTGTCAAACTAACTTCGAATGAAACTAGCGTATATAATATTGACTATATTGGTATATTAAGAGTGCATTATGCGGTATATACAATACATTAATTCACTCCCCCCCCCCTCAATTCCCCATCCGTTTTTCCATAGGTAAAAGCTAACTCGGAGGGGGAGGGGTGATGATATCAACGAATTCGATCTGACAAATTTCAAATGAAACTTGCATGTAATATTTAATATATTGGTACATTACAGTACATTATATAGTATATATAATATACAGTAAATTAATTCCCTATTTTTCTAAATTTTTCGTCTCCAAAAGTTAATGCAAAAGTGAATTCTCGAAAACAAGATGGTGACGCCATTTGCATAAAAGTCACTGTGATCACGTTTCATTAATTATAACTTCTCTTACTGCCATTTATTGATAATAATCAGGGTTCATTTTAGGCAGGGTTTACGGGGCGCGCCACCCAGTTGATCCTGATCACGCACCCCGATACCCAAAAATGTGCCCACAAAGAAAAATCTAAAAATCTTGTAAAGGGTTAAGGAACTTCAAAAAGAATAATGCATTTTTAATAGAAAAAAATTTTTTTTTTGAAAACGTTGCGCGCTTTTTAGCCCAAGCACCCTACCCTTTTCGAGTCTAGAATGAACCCTGAATAATTGAAATAACATAGGCATTTGTTAAATAAATTTGTAACATTAAAGGTGAAAAGTGAAATAAATTTTCGACCCGTAAAGCTTTCAACAGCCACTGCGTTCTATCTCCTGGAATTGTCAAAGAACGTTTTAAAGTTCAAATGAATATTTACTTCAATGCCAAGAACGGATGAAGTGAGTTACTATAATAATTTTGAAAAAATGAACATGTACACTACTGTAACTATATCGTTTTGGTTTTCTTCAAAATTAAATACAGTCGATTCCGGTTAATCGGACCACATCGGGAAGCGATCATTTTGGTCCTAATAACCGGCTGGTCCGATTCCACAAGCATGCTCTATGTTACAAGACGAGACGTACTATATGTAACATATTAAAATTCCAAATAAATACTGTAATAATAATAACTAATTTTATATTTACTAGCTAATAAAACAATACATGTAATTAAAATATGACCTTTATTGTGTGCCACACATGTATGACAAACAGACAAACAAGTACATTTGCTGTCAGAGATCGCTACTGGGCAGTCCATTTTAGGAAACAAAGTGGTGGGCTGTTAACCTCCCAATGGTTTTGCTGTTGTCAATGAGTACTGTACAACTTTTCTGAACTTCCTGACCTTTGATAAATGCACAAATTCTCCTGGGGAGCCCAGGGGAATTTATTATTTCTCCCATATGTCGTTGACCCGCTTTATATCCACTCTACCCAGGCAACACCACCTCTACTCAAAGCCTCTAACGCGAAAATTTCATACATTGTTACATCATAAAAAGTCATCTTTAATCGCATTTCTACCAATAATAAGCCCTAAATTATGACTTCATATCGTGATGTAACAATGTATGATGTTTCCACGCTCAGGCTTTCTCTTTAGGTGGTATTGACCCAGGCGACTTATGGCTTCTTTTTCTTATTCGCTGTCACCTTCTATGGTCTGATTAAACAGAAATTTAGTCCAAATAAGAAAATTATATTAAGCTTATGTAATAGGATTTGTTTCGGTTCTTTAGGATTCGGTCCGAATAAGCAGCTGGTCTGATTAACCGGAATCGACTGTAACCTTTTTTTTTATTCTTTTAATAAACCACCATCTGTATTAAGAAACTTTTTGAAGAATCAGGAGATAATGAATCGGATTTTGAGGGTTTTTAATTGTAAAGATCCAGATTATGCATTTTTAAAATCATTAAAAATACAGAATTTTCTGTATATTCTTGCATTTATTATTTCTCATAAGTCAGCGACAAGTCAAAAAGTGGGGATCGCATTATAGTAGAATACTTCAGCAAATAATTTATTACGTAATTGGAGTGGTTGACATTTTTGACGTAATATATTGCCTTGAAAAAGCAACAACTGTTTGAAGATCAACTTCTTCAGATGCCATGCTTTCCAAAATGATTTGACCAATCAGAACAGACCACTGTCAAGAGAACGCCTGAAAATCGCTAAATGGAAAAAAGACCTCAAAAAATACTTCACGAGTTTTAGGTGACTTTACAAGACACCCAAAAGTCGCTGCACATTATAGGTTGCTAAATGAAAAACAGACCTAATATAAACAATGTTATCTTACAAGGGAACTAAGAGACCTTGAGAATGGCTGATGAAATGAAATTTGGTACACAAGTAAAGCACATCAAGTGAAGTCCACTATAAAAACGTGAGGTGGAGCTGGCATGTAGTTCACAAATTATAGCACCCAATGACCCTTTCCCAGCTTATTGGACAAGGACAGCAGCTTACTCTAGTTTCGGCTGCTCTTACACCCCTCGTACTGGGATGCCTTACCCAGCTCTAAGAGTGATTGTGCTCACCCGGTTCCAGCTCAATAGGACATGATAATCTATTATTTACACAAACATAGCACTTATCTCACTTTCAATGGTCCAACCAAAAACAGCTGTAACTTGCGTTTACAACAGTGACTGGTGCTCAAACTGTGCATGTGCAGCCGCTCCTTCCTACATCTTCCCACAAAACTTGAGTGCCAGTCACTGTTGTAAACACAAGTTACAGCCAGTGACAAAGTTACTGTTGTACATATTGTAGTATAAAACATTGATGAGCCATTACATCATGAGCTCACCCCGAGACAAATGTACGGGGCAAACATGGCTCATGCAGCTGTATAAAACAGGATTGCATCTAGTAAAATGGCAGGGCAGGGAAATAATCAATAAATAGTGCTAGTCATCACACATTACAATGGTTATTTAAATAAATCCAATGAATAAGGACAGGGCAGGAAAAGCATTTGATGTATACATTCTTTGAAACATTATAGCTCAACAACAAAATGAGATAGAAATATAAGGTTTGTTGTCTATGAACCAGATGGCGCTGGAAAAGCATAGCAACACGTTCATTTTTTATAACCAAATTGGCGGTGAGACTTTCATTCGATGAACGTAAGTGGATACTGACGTGTTATTGGAAGTAGAGAAGTTGTTGAGGTTCAACGACAGAGGGTTGAATTTGGTACACCACCTCCAACAAGGGTAACAATAACAAAACTCCCGAGAAGCCAAGGAACAGTGAAAAATAGGACAAAGAGGAAGTGCTACGAAGTTCCCGCCTCGATCTCCTGATTTAACCCCTCTCAACTTCTACCTTTGGGGAACTTTAAAGAACATGCTGTACGCCACAAGCACTAATGAACTAGAGAGATCAGATTGAGCATTCCATCAATGATATTCCATTAGCTATAATCCAATCGGTATGTCGCTCTATTCGACGTCAGTGTTGGCAGTGTACTGTGGGAGAAGGTGGACATTTTGAACATGTGCGGGCTTAAGGAAGTTAAGGAATAAAATACAACAAATCTTATATTTCTATCTCATTTCGTTGCAGAGTTATAACGCTTCAAAGAATGTATACATCAATTTGGGACACCCTGTTTATAAACTATCAGTGAACTGAGTTTCTGAATGTAGAGGGTTCGGATGCAGCATGGGAAAAGCAGCAGATTTATCAAACTTTGACAAAGGGCAAATCCAGATGGCCATTTTGCTAGATGAATCTTGTTCCTTGGTAGTAGAAGTTGGCATCGATGTAGTCTTAAAAAAAAAAAAAAAAAAAAAAAAAAAAAAAAAAAAAAAAAAAAATCGCTGATGGAATCACAGTATTCAGAAAAACGGTCTGCATGGAGAAATGTCTGATGAATATGCAGGTTAAGGGAGGAATCCTGTATCCCAAGATGGTAAATAAATACTGGTACAAAGACTGAGAATGCCATCTGTGCCCCCCACCTCCCTTTGCAGCCACTACCCTACAGCCCTTCCAGGCAAGAATAAGCATTAGTTTTTTCAATCACAATTTCATCTCGATAAAAAATCTGAAGACCGCTCTGGAGTGGGTTTTAGACAAAGAAATCACCTAAAAACATTGTTTTCATTTTCAGTCGATTCACAATTCTTCATCTTTCACGAGTTTACCAATTGCAACGTTTCAATTCTCAAACCAGGGTGTTAGCAAAACGATTTCGTAAAATTCCCCTGACCAGAAGCAGCAAAAAAAAAAAATCTATCGTTCCTATTTCGCATTTTTTTTTTTTTTTTTTTTTTTTTTTTTGTGATTTTGTAAAATTCTCTGACTTTCCCGGTCGCTAGTCACCCTGTCAAACCTTCCCTTTATTCTTCTATCAATACATCTAAATGGTTACCATCAACCAGCTTAAAACTTACACTGCACTGCTCAATTGTTATCTTTGAGATGGTTAAGTATTTGTAAAGATAAAATTTATAATAGAATAATGTTCTACAAATTAACAAAGTAAATTCAACATTTACAGTTTCATTACAAATAGAATTTAGATTTTTAAATTGAACACAATTACATTTACCAAAATTTAAAATTTTTATTATAAATACACTACAGACCAGTTATGTCACGACTCCTTATTTTACGGAATTGATGAAGCACGTTCGATGGCTAAACCCCATTTGTTAAGAGAAAAAATGTATTGCACTGTATTTATTTACTCAGATATTTTATATAACTGATTAAACACACAGTACATACACAGTGATGGCTACAGAAACAAAGGGCAGCATGGCATGCTCGAAGGCAATGGGGCACTGAATGTCTGAAAGGGACACTGAATGCAGCTAAATTCTTACTTTAAAGTTAACAAGAAATTAAGCCTCCCCAGGAAGGTATAGGAAAGTAGCAGAAGCCTTGAGTTCATCTATTTTTTTTATTCCTTCATCTGCACTTTTTAACCCCCCATTTTTTTTTTTTAATCAAAAATTGATTTTCTTGAACCTTGTATTAGAAAATATAAAAGAATCCTATCTTCTTTAGTTTCTCATCATTTTCGACCGAATGATATATGACACTCCATATGTTGCCATAGTTCTAAAGACCAAGTGATTGCCACCCCCATAACTCCGACCCTATTGGGACAATTTGGCCCAAACTTTACAGTAATGTTGATCTTCCTTAGAGGAACCTGCATACCGAACTTCACTCCTTTATATGCATAAATACGCGTAGGCCTTTTGGTCCCCTCTAATTTCCACCCCCGAAACTCCGACCCCAGTGGGCCAATCAAAACCAAACTAAATAGTAAAGGGGCACATGCCCAAAGTAAGCTACATTCCGAATTTCAACCTGCTACCTCAAAAAATGCTGAAATTATGAAAGGGACGGACGGACGGACATCGTGAAAACAATAAGTAGTTTCTATCTCCCGCTGCTTAATAAAAGTACATGCATTTCAGTGACCTACATTTATATTTTTAAGGCATAATGCTAACTTCGGAATCTGTATGCAATTAGGGCACATTAAGGCTTTCTAATTTCTTCTAGGCTAATCTCTTCCTTACTTTGTGATGCCACAAAAAGAAGTCATCTGGTGGTACAGTCCTATATAGTTCTTAAAGTATATTTTTCAACAGGTTATGCACTATTTTTTCAGGATAAAATTGCAAATAATGATTGCATTAATATTTTTAAACTTTATACTTTATACAGTTGATCTGTATTTTCCCTTAACATTTTATTAATGCTAATTTAAACGTGAAAGCTTATTGAGGAATACTGCTTCTCGCAGACGAAGCGGTTTGTTTTTACAGTAAAGCGACCACAGGAAAACACCGCACACGAATACAAAAGGCTCAACTTGTCAGCACGAAGGAGAAAAAAAAAGAAGTACAAGGAGTAACGTGATGAACAGCTCGTCACGGCTACCAACTAAACTGATGCAGTTAGTTAATATTTTAAATGAATGTACTTACTAGTTTAATTAAAATGTTTAGGCTTTAAATCACTCATGCCACAAATGATAAGCTCCAATGAACACTTAAGCCGCACATTGTTGGCCTTTATTGGATTCAGTTTCTTGCGTTTGTGCACGCCAAGGGGGAGTGTGGGTGGGCCAAGGGGTAGCGTGGCAGGGCAAGGGGCAGCATGGCGCTGCACTACGCTGATTTTGCCTAGCGGCATCACTGATACAAGTACTCCAAAACCAACTTATTTGCTTTACTAAAATATGATGGCGATCTTATTTTTGCTTCGATGGCTCTTAGAAAATGATCAGAGGTTGATTTGAAGGTCTTCAATATTCTTAATTTTTTCTTTGGAGAGGTTGTTAAAGCTGCAAGAGCACATACTGACTGAAACGTCTCCAAATTGCTCTATAAAACCGTATGACTAGCCGGCATATTCAGAAGTACAGATGCCTGGCTGCCTACGTTGAGAGTCTTTATTACGTCTATCTGCACTTTTACCAGAATTATCTGCACAGAGTACCCACTTTTTCTAGATGAAGTTGATGCTGCTCTTAGCAGGAGAGGGAGTGCAGATTCTGTCATCCTGATGGGCGACTTCAATGCACACGTAGGGGCTGATGACCAAACGTGGAAAGGCGTGATTGGGAGGAATGGTGACCCCGATTTAAATGCGAATGGGAGGTGCTTGTTGGATCTCTGTTGCAACAATGGACTTTCAATCACAAACACCTTCTTCCAGCACAGGGATGTCCATAAGTATACCTGGTACAGGGATGCAATGGACCAGAAGTCACTGATTGATTTTGTAATTGTTTCAGCTGACTTATTCCGATCAGTGTTGGATACTCGTGTGAGAAGAGGGGCAGAACTATCAACTGATCACCACCTTGTTGTCTGCACTTTGCGGTTCTCTGAATCCATGCCAACCAAGCGAAATACTAGGTTCAGACAAACTTGGCGCATCAAATGGGAGGCACTGGAGGATAGAGCTGTGAGGAAGACCTTTGCAGATAACATATCTTCAAGTTTCAAAGAACTTCCCAGTGATCGTGGTACTGTTGAAGAGGAGTGGCAGTTGTTTAAAACTGCTGTGATTACTTCGGCTGCATTGTGCTGTGGTCGTAAGCGGCTGAGTGTGGCGCAGGGCGGTGAGAAAAGGACTGCGTGGTGGAACGGTGAAGTCCAAGAAGCTGTCAAGGCAAAGAAGGAAGCCTATTTGCTATGGCTTGCAAATAAGTCAACTTCGAGCCGAGTGCGGTACACTGAGGCGCGAAAAGCAGCAGCAAAGACAGTATCAACAGCTAAAGCCAAGACCTGGGAGAAGTTCGGGGAGAAATTGGAGGCAGACTATGGTTCGGCAAACAAGGTGTTCTGGCAGACCGTGCGCCGCCTCCGTGGAAAGAAGTCTCTTTCATCACAAACTATTAAGAGTTCAGATGGGAGGCTTCTGAAAACGGAGGAGAGCGTATTGCATAGGTGGAAGGAATACTTTGCATCTCTTCTTAATCCGGTGACGACAACAACTGAGACATACGAGATGCACCTTGGAGCGGAGAATAGTCACGGTAGTATAACTGAAACAGAAGTCAGATGGGCAATTAAGTCCCTGAAGACTGGCAAAGCTGCAGGTGATGATGAAATCCGGTCCGAGATGTTAAAGGCCTTAAATCAGGATGGTATCCTGTGGCTGACTCGAGTGTGTCAGGTTGCTTGGATATCTGGACAGGCCCCTAAGCAATGGCAGACAGGAATTGTGATCCCTATCTTCAAAAAGGGAGACCAGAGAGATTGCAACAACTATCGAGGCATCTCTTTGCTCAGCATTCCTGGGAAAGTGTACGCTAAGTGTCTGGAGAAGAGAAGTCGGGAAATAGTCGACTCCAAACTGTCAGGGGAGCAGTGTGGTTTCCGACCTGGCCGAAGCACGACGGATCACATCTTTGCTCTAAGGCAAATCTTTGAGAAATCCTGGGAGTATGCAAAAGAGGTCTACGCTTGCTTTGTGGACCTCGAAAAAGCATATGACAGAGTTCCTCGGGAGAAGCTCTGGCAAGTGTTGCAAGAGTATGGAGTGGATGGGCAATTACTGGTTGCTATCATGTCTCTGTACGAAAGCTCTGAGATGTGTGTCCGGATAAATGGCATTAAGTCAGGACCGTTCACCGTGGGTGTTGGACTCCGCCAAGGGTGCGTACTGTCGCCCATCTTGTTCATTATCTTTATGGACTGGATAGACAGGGGCAGCCGAGGCGATGAGCGTGTTTGTGTGGGCGACTGCCTGGTGGAGAGGTTGCTCTTTGCTGACGACCTTGTCCTCCTTGGGTCTTCTCGCACGAACCTTCAGCATGCACTAGACCGGCTTGCAGCCAAATGTGAAGAAGCTGGGATGAAGATCAGTGTGGCTAAAACCGAGGTTCTGGTCCTTTCAAGACAGCCTGCTCAGTGCGCTCTCCATGTTAGTGGAGCCTCATTGAGACAGGTGGAGAAATTCAAGTATCTCGGGATTGCATTCACGAGTGATGGACGGCAGGAGAAAGAATTGGATGCTCGGATCGGTGCAGCAAGCTGTGTCAGACGTGAACTGTGGCGATCCGTGGTAACGAAACGCGAGCTGAGTAACAAAGCTAAGCTCTCCGTCTTCAAATCCATCTTTGTCCCCATTCTCACCTATGGTCATGAGGCTTGGGTAATGACCGAAAGAGTGCGATCGCGGGTACAAGCGGCCGAAATGAGATTTCTGAGAGGTGTTGCAGGTGTTACCCTACTAGATAGAGTGTACAGCAATACAATAAGGGAATCTTTAGGTGTTGAGCCGCTACTTCTCCGCATTGA
>JAHWFO010056006.1:1293016-1361634 GCA_023313115.1 Rhysida immarginata
TCAAATATTAACTGAAGTTTAATTAAAGTGAAGTCAATTTTATATTAAAACAGAAGGTCTAGGACCGAGAAAAAAAATTCGTTAAAGATGCATTATAGATAAAGAATTTAATTTTATTTATCTATAACCGAATTATTTGAAAGGAGTTTTATTTATTTAATTCGATTATTGATTATCATACCACTCCTTCTCAGATATAATAATATTATCTAATTCTATTTTGTACATTTTTTTTTTCGAGTTGAAGCGCTTAGATTGGTGATCACCCCGGGCGCAAAATTTTCAAAAAGCAAAAACAATAGAACATTAAAGAAGAAAAAAACGTGTTCCGCGCTAGATAGCATCGCAACAAGACCTCCTTCTTATCTGCCGCTGGCCTTTTTCACGTGTTTATAAGGTTGATAGGGAAATAAAGTGTTGGGTATAAATATTACAAAAAAAAAAGAGACGACGAGCTGGATACTCGTGGTCCTTGGTTCGAATCCAAGTCGCGGAATTTTTCCTTCTCTTTTTTCATGTAATATTTATGCCGTAAATTTGGAGCATTAACTCCAGTTTTAATTTATTGCATTCTAATATTGTGGGTTTTTCACCACTAATTTCAAACTCTTATACACCGTCTCAAATTTCACTTCATTAGCCGAAACAAATATTGCGAAAGCTGAATGGAAGACTTAGAAGCTCTTAGAGCACTTCCAAGAAAAATATAAATATCAATACAATCAACTAGCACTATGTGATCAAAATTTTCCGGGTACCCTTCCAAAACAGTTTTACATGTTTATGATGTTGTAGAATAATATAAATAGAAACGTGCTTTACTTGGCTCATTGTGATTTATATTGATGCAGTTTGGATTGCTCAATAAAGCTCAGTGAGTTATAAAGTCGACCATCTCAACAAGTACGCGAGATTTCTGTCATTCTGCAAATATACCGTTCAACTGTAAGTGACATCATTGTTAAGTGGAAAACTCAAAGAGCAAAGAAAATGACAGACAGATCTAGAGTGCTAGCACGCGTGACACGATGCAATCGGAAGTCTTCAGCTGAAACAATTGCTACAGACTTCCAAAAAACTCTTCAACAACCGCCATTCTCCGGGAACCGAGGGCCCTAGGTTTCCATGGTCGTGAACCCTTCACATCAACAGAATAAACGTAAAACAACGTTTAGAATAGTGTGCGACTGATCTTGGAAACAGATCTCATTCGCTACATACAGACAATCAGATGTTCAAGCTTGAGTCTGCCAGATTCTTAGAGATCGCTTCATACCTTATTGCGTGGTCCCCAGTATGAAGATCGGAGAAGGCGGTGTCATAGTATGGGCCTTTTTTATGGTTTGGGTTCGGCCAACTTGTTCCTGTAGCAGGAAATGATACTTATCTTGATATTTTGGACAATTCTGCGCTGCCAAAATTGTGACAACAGTTTGGGATTCGATCACTCCTGGGTCATTCATTCCATGTTAAACCAACCTAAAAATAATTATTTTCAACCTGACCATTTTTAAATTTGATGAAACTTGCAGGATTTATTCTCTCTATAAATGTAAGTACAAAAACATTTTTTAAATTTTTATGTGACCCCATTTTTTAGTTTTTAATTTTTTTTAATTTTAAAAAGTTCTTTTTTTTGGCTTGCGGGACAAGCTTTAATGTATCATACGGGTAACTTTTGTTCTATAGGTCCTACAGACTTGTTCTTGGGCTCATTTTTAGATCTTTTTAATGGCTTTAATTTGATATATAACTTGACACATTTTTTATAAAAAATATTTTGAAAAAAGTAAAACTTTTTTGTTTATTCTAATATGAGAGGCTTTTTTTTAATATTTTTTTTAAATGTTATTTTTCTGTTTATTATCTAAGTTTCCTGAAAATTTTAAAGTGAGATCACAAGAGTTATGGACAAATATGTAAGATATTTAACTGTACTTTTCATGACTAAATAGCGTTTAGGTAAAAATAACTAGTTTTGTTTAATTAAACTAAATGTATTATTTAAATAATGAAAACATACATGACTTACCTCTTTTAAAGTGGTTATGGTTTTAAAACTGTCCGACTTGAGTAAGTCAATTAGTTTTTATTTCTTCTTTGAGCAAGAAATTTGCTGGCTTTTTACATTTCATTAGTGAGTCTTCCATTTTGTGTTATGGAATCAACTTTAGTTAGGACATCTGATCTACTGACACCCAATATGTATGGCAACTGGGGGTACTTAAATGAAAGGGAAGGGCCATATGGTTCCAAAAAGGTTATTTTTACGAACTTATTTTCGATCTCGAGCACACAGTTTTTTAACCACCACTGATTTGAATAGTTACAAGTCACAAACCCAACTATTTCACTAAGTTCTAACTGCTCATTTTTTCTTCAAGAGACACAATTTCTTCTTTTGCTTCTATTGAAAAACTGTATTCCGTAACGGTTACGTTTTGTAGTACAGGGTGCGGCAGCGTTCATAGCGTAATATTAATAGCACACAAGTAGGAAATAAATGCTTTTTATTTATTGCTCGTTATGTCAAATAGTAGTTGCAAGTATGCCATTTGTTAATTTGTAAGTCAATATTTGATTGGGTTAATTAATGTTTGAATACGAGTCCTGTCAAATGATGTCCCCGCTGCACAAAACATTCATCTAAGTGGCGTTGGAATAATGATTATTGGAATAAATGTTGAATGTGGATATCGACCAATTGTGGTTTCAACAAGACGGAGCGATCTCGCATACAGCCAGAATTTGCATAGCTTTCTTGCGACAGACCTTTCCGGGGAGAGTGATTTCTCGTTATGGTGACATCTCCTGGCCGCCTCGATCACCTGATCTTTCATGTGCAGACTTTTTCCTTTGGGGCTACCTCAAGCAAGAAGTTTTCCGAACACGTTGTGCCACCATTCCTGAGTTGAAGGATCGCATCAGAACTGCCCTGGGCAATGTCCCAGGGAATACGTTACGCAGAGTTATGGAAGGCTTCCAACGCCGTCTAGATGAATGTGTTGTGCAGAGGGGGCATCATTTGACAGGAGTCATATTCAAAAAGTAATCCACGCAATGGTCAATGACTTACACATTTGTAAATGGCATACCTTTAACTATTAACTAACATAGGAGATAATAAATAAATTACATTTACATCCTAATGGTGTGCTTTTAATATCCTACTATGAACGCTGCCTCACCCTGTACTTCCGACAGGTATAAAAGAATGAAGCTGTTGGGTCCGTTTGATGGTTTTAGCATGTTCCAAAAAGGTTTCTCAGTTTCATGGTCTTCTTGTGTTGTATAGAGAAGTTAACAGATGGAATATTCTCCTTTGCCCAATCATAATGCTGGCAAGGAGTTATTATTATTTGATCATTGTAGACCATTTACAAATGAAAAGTTTGTTTAAAAAATTCTTCTTCAAAGAGGAAATAAAAACTAATTTACTTACTCAAGTCGGACCGTCTTAAAACCATAGCCACTTTAAAAGAGGTAAGTCGTGTATATTTTCATAAGTTTATATAATACATTTGGTTTAATTAAACAAACCTAGTTATTTTTACCTAAACGCTATTTAGTCACAGTTGAGTATCTTACATATTTGTCCATAACTTGTGATCTCACTTTAAAATTTTCAGGAAAATTAGATAATAAACAGAAGAATAACATTTTTTTAAGAAATTAAAAAAACAACATTTTTAATATTAGAATAAAACAAAAAAGGTTTACATTTTCCAAAAATTTTTTTATATAAAATATGTCAAGTTATATATCAAATTAAAGCCACTAAAAAGATCTAAAAAAATTAGCCCAAGAACAAGTCTGAAGGGCCTATAGAACAAAAGTAACTTACATGATGACGCATTAAAGCCTGTCCCGTAAGCCAAAAAATACAAACTTTTTTAAAATTAAAAGATTAAAAACTAAAAAATGGGGTCACCTAAAAATTAAAAAAAGGATTGTACTTAAATTTATATAGAGAACTAGCTGATATACCCGGCGTTGCTCGGGCTCTTTTTTTGATGAAAGTTTGCAATATCAGTTCTTCCCGGTTCGTGTTGGAATGTTGTGTATAGCTGAGCGAGTTTACCATAGTGGCGGAGAAACAATGTGTGGAATAATGTGAATGGCTACGAAAGTGGGAGGAAATAGAATGAAAATGAAACAATGTTTTTTCAGCCCTGGCTATGGCTGTAATTTTGTGTGACCTGACCTTTAAAAATTCATTTGTTTATCTAAAAATTCAACAATTCCGAAATTCTCTTCTTGGATGGCGATGGATGTACATGATCGTTTGTGTCTGTGTACACTGCAATTCCAACAATTGATAAACTGTTAGGAAATAAAGAAATTAAACAAGAGCAAACTGCAAGTACCAGTAAAGGCGGGTTCACATTCAGCGACTTCGCGTCTAAATCGCTGTATCTGGCGCATTGGACGCGATTTTGGTTGCCGGAGCCGTTTCACATTCACCGAATTCGCGGCGGAAAGCGGGTTAGGGCCGACAACGGCGCGGGTTTTCGAATTCCAACCGTGTTGGAATTTTCCGAAGTCGCTCCTAATGCGCAGCCAATCAGCTACGAGTGAGCATCTCTCCAGTCGCAGAATCCTTAGCAACTGTTTCTAACCCATTTCCGCCAGTCAAATCGGCCATATGGAAATTCGCCGATAGCGCACGTGTGCCTCGTTTTCTATCATTTTTCCTAATAAAAAAATATGATATATACAAGTACACGGTGCCAAGAAAGCCATGTTATCATGATATATAAACACGATGTCTAGAAAGCAACGGTGACTGGATGAAAGAAGGACTCATCGAACATCCAATCAGAGCGGAGTTCGCCTACACTCACAGCAATTTCCAGATAATAGGACTCATTTTATTAGGTTATAGCTCTCTGACTCGATTATAAGAATACAGTACTTCGTAGATAAGTTGTACGACCCATCTTCAAGTGTTTACGAATCCCCGACTCATCTAACTGCGCTGAACACGGCTTTACGAGCCAAGTCATAGGAAATGGGAATCATTTCCGGCAACGATACCAAATCAAGTTACGAAAACATGGCGAATAGCGATAGGGACGATTTCGCCGTTCATGTTAGTAAGAAGATTAATACAAAATTATTAGAACTAATACTACTCTTTAATATGACAATGGATGGGACAAGTTATCTAGAGACTATCTATCAGCAGAGATAGTTTCTTCAACTCTGAGTGCGAGAACAGGAATAAGCCAACGTTGAATAAGCCATTCTCCAACGTTGTTCGTCTTCCTCCTTCAAATTTTATCAGTTCAAGAAAAATTGAACGAAAACAGGAATCTAAGTAAGTTACACTTTTTTCTAACGTAAATTATTCTTATTTAATAGTTCCAAATTTATTTGCTAACACGTTTTCTTATTCATTATTGTTACGATTATTTTTTTTTTTACCCGTTGTGAACTGAAATGCATTTCCACTGAACAGCATTCATTATTATCGACTGCTAACAACATGGCTAGTTTCTCGCCAGCAAGAATGGATCTATACACTGAAGCTGTGTATCGGAGCCTTATAGAAAGTAAGAAGGGTGGGTGACTTAATTTCAGCACGGAGGTCGAATATGATATTAACAAAAATAAAATGTCACTGTTTCCATTATTGTAGGGAGTGTAAATCATTGATCTAAAACTCATTGTTTTTTCTGCATTTCAGATTGCCAAGGATACAAATATGAGGCTTCCTCTTCAGGCTCCTCGTGATAGTTTCCATTTAGCCTACCCAAAGGAATGGAAAAGGAATCTTGCAGATTTATAATGAGAACGATGTAAAGGTTGCAATAAAAATAATCCCTTGATTTTTGTGCAAATCAGTGTTGTTAGGTGATAATGAATTTATTGCATTGTACATTAGAAGTTGAATGTATTCTTAAACCAATAAAGGACTTTTTTTTTTTATTTTTTTTAAATTGATTTTTAAAAATTTTAAAAGGATATAGTTTCTCTTCCTATTGTTGTCTACCGTTCAAGAGCTGTCGTTTCTCTATAAACACGGCGATCGGTATTTTAGAATTTAGCAACAGATATATTATTAAAATCCTTTTTTCTGCATACAAGCTTGGAGTTCTATCTTCTGCTGGCGAATTTTGACTATAAAGATGATAAAATGCGAATACAGGTCGGTATACAAATGTAAACTTGTGTAAATATCAGTATACACGTGTGTAAAATTGTGTAAATAGGTGTGTAAACCGGTGTAAATTGGTGTATACACGTGTGTAAATTTATGTACCTGTATGTATTAATGTGTAAATATGCTATACAGATGTGTACAAAAGTGTAAACTTGTGTAAATAGGTGTAAACCTGTGTGAATTGGTGTATATCCGTGTGTAAACTTGTATATATCGTGTGTACAAGTGTGTAAATTTATGTAGATATTTGTGTAAGCTTATGTAAATAAGCTGTACAGATGCGTAAATGACTATACACGTGTGTAAATTTGTGCACATATATGTATAAATGTGTGTAAACGTGTATAAATAAGCTGTACAGAGTTGTACGTAAGCGTAAACCTGTGTAAATAGGTGTATAAACGTGTGTAAATTTGTGTACGTGCGTTTAAATGTGTGTAAATATTCTATCACAAAAGTGTAAACTTGTGTAAATAAGTGTATAGATGTATGTAAACTTGTGTGAATAGATATATACCCGTGTGTAAACTTGTGTATACACGTGTGTTAATTTGTGTAAATATGACTACATACCTGTAAGTGTGTAAGTAGCTGAGAAAATATATAAATATGTATGTAAAAATGTGTAAATAAGTATATACGCGTATTGACCCTTTCGAGGAAAGCTCTATTTAGGTGGCGGTAGCGACATCAGTTGGCCTCTGAAGCCTAGCCACACTTCCGGCGTCGCCATTTTTCCATGCTAAACAATACTGTGTAGTGAAGTGTTGTATCAAATAGATTTAATACATTTTTAAATGAATTTAATACAATTTTCCCCCTCAGTACAGAAATACGGAAGAATAAATATTTTTAATATTACTGTATTTATTTTAGTTTAATTACAGTGCAATTAATTAATACACGACGGTTAAGTGTTACTCTTGTTACGTTTGTTTTATTTGTTTATGTTACAAGCTTGTTTTCTGTAATTGAATTAAAATAATAAAAAGTTTACGGTAAATTGACTAAAACAAGGCTATAATAAAAATATTTTTTTAATTTAATTTAATAATTAAACTCCGTTTACACTGAACTAAAACACGCATTATATTTATTTAAACGAAGCGTTATTTAAAATCGGTAAAAATCCCGTGTAGCATCCCCTAATTTTCTCGGCTGACATCGATCAGCCCCATCGCGTTTATGTTCTGAATTTATTATTGTAACACACCTAATTAATATGTAAATGATTTATCATATTATCGAAATTATATTTTAAGAAATTTATGCAAGAAAGAATCACGAAAGTTTCGTGACGATGAACTTCAGCTAACGGGCGATCATTCATGTCGGCCTGGCCGCTCATTATTCAACAAATGAAAAACTCTAAATAGATGATTATAATTATATACTCTTCATTAGATGATTATAATTACCTTGTAAGTGGGAAAGTAAAAGAAATCCTCGTGTATCGTGTCAAGAAGCTACAGGTGAGTGAACTTTCGTGCTAACTTTCCAACTTTAATACAGTTTTACAAATTGGGTTCATACAGTATTACATAAATTTCATACATTTCTAAATAGATTTAATACAATTTTAAATGAATTTAATAGGATTTAAATGAATTATATTTTAAGAAATTTATCCGAGAAAAAAAATCACGAAATTTCCGTGACGATGAACTTCAGCTAACGGACGGTCATTCATGTCGGCCTGGCCGCTCATCATTCAATGTACACCGTCACGGAACTTTCGTTATTTTTTTTCTCGCATAAATTTCTTAAAATATAATTCATTTTATCGTATTTTATTCATTTAAAAATGTATTAAATTTATTTAGAAATGTATGAAATTCATGTAAAACTGTATGAACCCAATTTGTAAAAACTGCATTAAAGTTAGCACGATAAATCAATAGGCTTAAATCGTTCACTCACCTGTAGCTCCTTGACACGATCCACGAGGATTTCTTTTACTTTCCCACTTACAAGATAATTATAATCATCTTTGGCGTAGAAACATATTCGTTTCACAAAGAAATCGTACAGATCGAGTGATGTTACTGTAGGCCACGAATTCACGTCGTTCTTGAAAAACGTTTCTAACATATCATCCATGGGATCTGGCAAATTGTGCTCTTAAAACATTAATTTCTGCTTATATCGTTCGCTGGCTACGCCGTTCAAACTTTTAAAATATCTGCTTGACATAATTTAAACAGAAAAATCGCCTAATAATTGTATAAACACTTGTAATTTAAACTACACTGTAGTTACACTGTACTAAATGTCTGAAACGGAAGTTAGTAAGGGCTGTCGTAGGATCGGTCACGTGGTTTCCTGTGACGCGTTGTTTTGTTATCGAAACGGTCAATAGTAAACATTCCGTTAATGAGTCTTAATTCTTGTACAGTCGAGTCAATTGACCCGAGAATGGCGACTCGGAAATTCGGGTCAAACAACTCTTACTGACATCCGTGTCCAACGACTCTCTTAAATGGGTCGTATTGGAAGAATCATATGACTCTCACAAGCGGGTCATATTAACCGCATATTGCTGTGAGTGTAGCTGGGGGGGATGGGGAGGACGCAGACTGAAAGCAGAGAAGGAAGTTACTGAGTTACTGAGTAAGGAAGTTTGCCTAGCTCTCCGCTTCGTTCTCGCTAAATGTGAAACGGCTTCGCATTTTATCACGCGCGGCTTTGTGACGCTGGCTAAGGTCAAAAACTCTCACCGGTGAGAAGAGTTAGCGCTTGGTCGGTCAGAAATCCCGGTGAGAAAACTCTGACGTCATTTTAAAACGCCAGTTAGCGCTGTTATGCCTAACCGGTTTAAAGCTCTAGATTAGGAAAGTACGGCAAACCTTTTCCGCGCCGCCCGCAGCTGCTGATTGGTAGAACGGCTGTCACGTGAGCTTGTCAGCCATTGTTGGCCCAAACGCAGCGATAGATACCATTGAAATGCATGTGGAAGATGCAATTTAGATTAAATTTTTAACGAAATATTCGTTGATTGATCCTAAATTTGAATCCGAACAAGCAAAATTTCAGAATCCTTCAATCTATGCTCCTTGGAGGTTAATAAATTCGTTAAAATATCTGAAGAAGTAATAAGAAGCAAGTACGTTTATATTATAACTTCAAAGAATGTTATAGAAATGTTGCATTGTGCAATTCTCAGACTATCAGAAAATATAATTTTTTGTTGAATATACTTCTTGTTAAGAAAATACAATTCAATATAACAAGGTTAAACTGTCTGTGAAATGTGGAGGTAAAACTTGAAATAAAACGTCCATGTTATTTTCATCTTATTTTAGCAAAGTTAATTATCACTCATCATTAAACTTGAATATAAAATATGAAATTGAATAACGAAAATTTGCTACTTGGGTGAAAAAAAATATAGAAAATTTTAACTATAAGTTTTGGATAGATTTTTTACGTCAATATTATAAATCTCCATAAATGAATAAATTTCAAAATATATTGCATGTGTAGTTATTTTTTTGTAATCAAACGGTTAGTTTTTCCAAATTATAATTTTTAAAATTTTCTATCAAAATATAATTATCAAAGTAATTTTTATATTTAAATCAAAAACTTGAATTTAATAGTTCCTATTTTATTAAATTATATTTGATATTTTTATAATTATAATTATACTTTTTTTAATAATTTAATAATTTTTATAATTTAATAAAATTAAAATTGGTAAAGTGAAATTTTTGATATAAATATAAAAATTAATTTCATAAAAGTTTATTAAATTACATGTTAATAAAATTTTATAAAATTATATTTTGATAAATAAAATTACAAAAACTACACACAGTGTTTTTTAAAATTTATTAATTACATGTAAATCGTTTATTAAGGATAAATAAATAAAATGAAAATAAACTAAAAACTGAATCTGGTTATCATTAAACTGCCTCAACGTTATCATTATTTATGTGTAAAAAATTATAATTGAAAACAAAATTTAAAGAAAAATCAATAGTTACAGAATTTACTGATTGCCAGTTATATTTCCAGACGATAATAATAAGAAAATTTGCGAAAAGGATGCATTTAAGACGAATTTTAGAGGAAGCGTAACTCACTTTATAGGGCCATTTGGGCCAACAATGGCGGATTTGGTAGCAGACGAGGAAGTTTGCCGTACTTTCTTAATCTAGAGCTTTATAACCGGTTAGTCTAACTTCTAATAACCATGGTCTAACCAAAGCCACCTAGAAACATGTTTTGGTGGCTTTAGTCTAACCGTCCTCACCGAGAAAAAGACGGTTAGGCCAGTGAGAAATTACGTCATGATTCTCTCACCGGTGAGGGTTTTTGACCACAGCCGCCTAGAAAACACCTAGTTTCGGGAAAATGCTTCACTCAGCGAAG
Organism: Rhysida immarginata; assembly: GCA_023313115.1. Lineage (NCBI taxonomy): Eukaryota > Metazoa > Arthropoda > Chilopoda > Scolopendromorpha > Scolopendridae > Rhysida > Rhysida immarginata. The sequence continues at coordinate 1,303,560 of JAHWFO010056006.1, forward strand.
TCGCTGAATGTGAACCCCGCTTAAATGTTATTAATTAGGAAAATGGATAGAAAAATTCTGCGACTTGGATTCGAATCAGGAATCTCGACTGTCATGGTCGACACCTCTACTAATTGGGCCATGGTTTCTTAATTGAAGAGGCAATGAGTCATAACTTATGACACTCCCGTTTAAACACGATCCCGCTATTATTTTGTCCACCAGATGGCGAAACATCGATGTATGCTTTAAATAATCAGATATACAATAAAATTCAACATATAAAGCATAAGTTATCGATGTTTATTTTAAGGCACAGCTAGTTATATATTTTAAGCTTTTTTATCTTAAATTAAATGATTCAAAATGAATCATAAAAATTTAATAAATGAAGCATAGATTGCTCGTTCGCCATCTACTTCCGGTACATCTTCTGGTTCACGCCGATAGCATTGGAACAGGTACGAGTGTAATAACCTCTTCAATTAAGAAACCATGAATTGGGCTATCGCAGACACCTGAACAGCCATGCTGTCACTAAGTGTCTTAAAGGCTAAGGTCAAAAACTCTCACCGGTGAGAAGAGTTAGCGCTTGGTCGGTCAGAAATCCCAGTGAGAAATTTGTGACGTCATTTTAACGCGGTCAGAAACGCCAGTTAGTGCTACTCATTTGTCTCTGTGTTGCTATGCCTAACCGGTTAAGGCTGTTTCACATTACCACTTTTGCGAACGAAAATCGGACGACAAAATATAGGCCGAATTTCGGACGGCAGAAATCTCGTTGGCACACGACAACTGTCTACGAATCAGGCTGGTTGCTTTCACATTGACAGCGCTGTCGGCATGGGCAAATAAATGCGCAAAGAAAACAAACATGTCTGCCATGTCTGTCGGGTTATCGTGATTATCGATCATCATCATCATCATTAATTTTAAGAAAGAAACGGTTATTGTTTGCAAGGCGGTGCATTCTGCTACGCAGGCAAAGAATAATAACATTTTTAAAGCATACTGTTGTTCAGCGAAATAATATGGAGCTATTTTAGTTAACTTCATTAATTTAATTAATCTCAACATTTACAATTAGACATTTTATAAACATAACTCATTTTCAGTTATCTCTTTTATAACTGCAAACATTTCATCCGAGAAAAACACTGAACAATGATAGACAGACGACAATATTCTTCTTTCTTGAGCATACGTAAACAATAGCTTTAGACGTCATTTTTGATTGGCTCTCGCATATGGTGGAATCGGTCCGATGCGAAAAATATCTAATTGAACTGGACGCATGATTTTCGCATCGTATGCACCAGGCAACCGACAGTCAGTCGTTTCGCATGTAATGTGAAAGCTACATAGGGCTGCGAAAATGCCGTCCGATATTTTTTCGTACGATTTTCGTTCGCAAAGGTGGTAATGTGAAACGGCCTTTAGTCTCACTGTCCTCACCGAGAAAAAGACGGTTAGCCCAGTGAGAAATTACGTCATCATTCTCTCACCGGTGAGGGTTTTTGACTTAGCCAAAGACAACCAAATAGTCTTTTCCTGATGTTTAGTGTTTGCTCCAGTTTAATTTCTTTATTTCTTATTGTGTGTTCATCAAACTTTCTGATGGTCTGGATAGGAAATATTCACGATCTGTGAACTGGGTGCCCATCTCCCATTGGGCTTTCCTTCTTGACAACTTGGTTGTCTTTAAGACACTTAATGAAAACATGGCTGTTCAAGTGTCTGTGATAAGCCCAATTGATAGAGGCGTCGACCATAACAGTCGAGGTTCCTGGTTCGAATCCAGTTCGCGGAATTTTTCCATCAATTTTTCTAATTGGTAAACTGTTGCTCTCGAGGTCCTGAAGCAAAACTGGTCCATTTATCACTTTGTGTGATCTGGCAGTCGCAGTTTCTTCTGCTGACACATTTGCATCGACGGGCACAGGGTCACTCACCACTTATTTAGTTGAAGCCGTGTGCTGGAAAAATCGATACAGCACCAAGTGAAGGGGCTGCTTTCTCTGCCGCCTTTCCGCTGTTTCTCATTAGTCTGCTAACTCTCCATAATTTTTATTTACTACTCATTTTTAAAGCTTTTCAAGAAAATGTTAAATTCCAATAACTATCAATTCTAAGAAAAGCACAAAGGACAGGAATTATATGTATTGTTAAATTTCCGACGCCTTCTCAGTGATTCTCAGAGGAGGAAGACCTTTTCCAGCTGTATGCTGACGACCATTACGCGAAACTTTAAATTATGGTCAGGAAATTAGAAAGCCCGAAGAATATTATATTTTATAAGAGGGTGGTCCTCGATTTATGTATGTAAGTCGTGTGTCCTCAAAATATTTTTGTTAATGAAGTTTACAAAAGGATCAGTCTTGAGATTGATTTACATGTCTTAATGAACATGTCTTACATACATAACTACTAGGTGATATGTCCGGCGTTGCTCGGTCTGTTTGTTTGATGAAATTTTAATGTCGTATCCCTTGCGTCATCTCTTGAGGAAACAAACAAACATAAACCAAGATATATTTACCCCCACCCCTTCTCTTTGGAGACATATAAACCTTACTCTGAACCTAACGAACATATAGTGCGAATATGAGCTCAATCGGATAAGTGGTTCAAGAGTTTTTAGAACATTTACAGACGCACCCTGAACCTGAATTTTTATACATAAAGAATGGATTGGCTGAATTTGGTATATTTTCTCAAATTTTTGTATTTAATGCCATATCATTTTTAGAATTCTGTGTTGCTATCACTATTGTTGAAACAAACAGAGCAGTCTATTGTTATACGAACTTTACCTTGCATTATTCTTCAGGAGGAATGTATATTTTTGGTCCATAATTTGAATTTAAATCCATGAATTAATATCGATAAATATTATTTTTTCGAAATCTCATGTAGACAGTGACCTTCTTCTTGCTTTGAAGATCAAATTTGCAAAGATTTATATAAGAAAGAAACACACATGGGCCTATCTGTTTGCTATGCATTTCAAAATGGCTAGACCAATTTTGATGAAATTTTTCATGGTAATTCCGATGGAGCCTGGGAAGGTTTAAGGCAGGTCATGGTGGAGATATCGCGCTTCATGGAGAGCACAATCTATAGTTCGTTACCCCCCTCCCTAAAAGAAGTTAATTTGGTTAATTTTATATTGCAACACTAGTAAATGTGTTACGTTTGCAGTGCAACACCAGTTAATGTGTTAACAAACGGAAAATAAATTTTATATAAAAGATTTTTTTTTCGAAATCTCATGTAGACAGTGCTCTTCCTCTTGCTTTGAAGGTCAAATGTGCCCAATTTCATCAAGAACGGAATAAAACTGAAGATTTGTATAAGGAACATACATATATACATACAAACATCCATTTTTATATATATAGATAAATCCTACAAGTTTCACCAAATTTAAAAATGGTCAGGTTGAGTCACTGGTTGGTTTGACATGTAATGACCCTCCTTGTACCAACATGGCAGTGCAACTTATCACAGAACGTGGCTATAAATCCCATTGTACACTTGCAGGATGAATTGGACGGATGTCTACGGATTAGACCAGATCACCCAATATCTGTGACTGAACTAATTTTACTTGGGGAAGAATAGAAGAAAAAGTTCCTGGAGTTTTCTACCAAAATCTGCTACAAAGTCTTACTCGGAGAGTTGAGGTACAAATAAAAGCAAAAGAAGGTTCAACACCATCTTCATTTTCGTGAAATCAGATTACAGTGCAAAAATACAACAGAAACAAGTCTATTAATAACAGTAGCTTAAAATTCCGGCGTCTTAGAGTCAACGAACTCTTGAAAGGCATCTTCGACCGTATCTTGGTGCTTGAAGATTTTCACCCATAAGAAGTTATCAAGATACTTGCAGAAGTGTTAGTCGATTGAGAGATGTGAAAGTACGGTAGATGGGCAGAGTTTCTTATCACAGTGCGTTCAACGTAGGTCGAGAAAAAGTTTCAAATCGATTTTGAGACGTAGGTCGAGCGTAGTCGTGAAGAAGGATATGACTTCTGCTGATGAGTAATGCTGGACACACAGGGTGAAGTTTTTGTTGTAGCACGTTGATTTGCTGACAGTACTTCTCCGCAATGATAGTTTCGCCAAGATTTAGATAAATCTATCTGAAGACCACCAGGCAATCATCATTATTTTCTTTTGGCCCATCTTCGATTTTGGGAAGCGTTTTTGTGCTTTATTGTGATCAAACCACTGAGCTGAACGTCGCCGGTTGTCATAAAGGATCCATTTTTCGTCGTAAATTAAAATAAAGAAAGAAACGGATCACTTTTGTTGCGCAAAAGAAACGATTATATATATATTTTTTATTGTCGTTCAGTTAGTGGGGTCCTATTTGTCCATCTCCTTCGACTTTCTCGGTTGTTTTATCGGATGACATGCGTCTAACTCTTCGGAAAGCCCTCAAACTGTTATGTCTTCAATTCGTGGTTGTCGACAGTCAAAGAGATAGTTGCGGGACACGACCGTTTTCCATTAAAAAAGTTTGTATTCATTATTGTACGCGATTATTAAACAACTTCGCAATTACGAGTTTACTTTAACAAAATTCATTTATTTTTATACTTTTCGCGGAACATTTAGTACAAGTTACGGGAAGCATGGGTTTCATGTTTTGTGGGAGTGTCACGATGTTTGCCAACTCTGTTGATAACCTTCAAGGCGCTCTCATTTTCATGACGAAATTTTTCGAACCAACGTTGCACTATATATTCGTTGACGGTACGAATGTGCTTCTGATGTTACGAGTATGCCTCGCAACATAGATTCCATATTATAGGAATATACAGCGAAATCAGCTCTCTAAAATGAATAAGAGATCCGATATTATTTGTTTACCAATCGGATAATTAATTCAATTCATTTTACACCTCAACGTACAAATTGGCACATGCTTTGCGATTTTCAAAGAACATTATAGACCGAGAATCTGTACAATTTCCTGATTGAGAAAGAGTTTCTTTCTGAGGAAAATGGCCGTCAATTAGCAACAAGAATGATGAGTAAGGTGGGTTGTACAGAACCCCAAACATCACCACTTTGCAGTTCTGTACGACCGCACCTGAAACTTTATGTTGCAGAAGAACCATTACGATTTATCAATGCGGGCTCCAAGGATAACAAAGAAATTACCCCCCCCCCCCAGAAGGTTATAAAAAGTAATGGAAGTCATGAATTCATCTATTTTACCCATTTTATCCGCACTTTTAAACTCCCGTTTTTTTAAATCAAAAATTTGATTTTCTCGAATGTTGTTTCTAGTAAATGTAAAAGTGCTCTGCCTTCTTTCGTTTCTCACCATTTCTGACCGAATGAGATATTACATGTCATATTGTCACGTGGTAAGACAGAAAACAAGTGTATAGTGAATAATAATTCAACGTATTTAATACTGATAACAAAAATGAAGAAAAATATAAGCAATGAGCTAAAACTTGGCTCAATGATATACTAAAACAGATTCTCAAATAAATTGCAGAGTATTATAATGTGAAAGCGTTTCACTTTATCTTCTCTGCTCATCAGGTATCTTTCGAATTAGGATTCAGGATGAAAAACACAAATCAGGAATGACCACTCAAGAAGACAAAATAATTAATGAAGATCCATTAACAAGTGGCAGGTACGATGCTCCGACGAACCCAGTTTTGAACCGATACGTCCAATTATATCCTTGCTGCTGGGGCTAATATAACCAGTAGGCAATAAAAATAAAATTAGTCATTTATCAGGGTTCATACGCTTAATCAAAGATAAAATTCCATGACTTTTCCAAAACTTTTCCAGGCAATTCAATAAAATTCCAAAACCATAATATTTTATAATTTTAAGGATAATGTATTCATAAATAATTACTAAGGATTGGAAGTTGAACCTTAACGTCGGAAAGTACAAGGCTTTGTACCTCAATAGGAAGCTCAAGCGTCCCCCAGATTCTCTTGTTCTGTTCAATAAGAAACTGGACTGGGTGGACAACTACAAGTATCTGGGAGTTATCATTGACTCAAGACTCTCATGGAACCGGCATATGTCCTATGCTCTGAACAAAGCGAAGAGGGCTAAGTACAGTATCATAGCTCTCATGGGTCGCAACAGCGCCCTCAGCATTGACAACAAGCTACTTCTGTACAAGTCGATTATCCGGACCATACTCCTCTATGGCATGCCTGCGTGGGCGACTATCTGTAAAACCAGATGGAGTAAACTACAGTCATTCCAGAATATTACCCTGAAGACCATTGCCCAGCTGGACAGAATGACGGATAAAAACCAATCCATCCATTTGGATTTAAACATGGCCCATATCGGAAAGTTTATACAGAATCTACTTTTGATTATGATACAGAAGATGAAGACTCATGACAATAAACTTGTGAATGGGATACTGAAGAACTCATTGAATATGAACTGGCCTACGAAGTATCGTAAACCGAGGCACGTTCTTGACGTCAATTTTGAAGATATTAGCAACGTCTCTTTCCCGGGCTACTGGAAGATGTGATAATCTTCTTTCTCCTTGTATTTTTTATTTCGTTTGTATTTTGTTTCTGACAATCGTCAATCTTATTTTCTTTTTTGTATAACATGGAAGACCGCTTGGGTTGGTTAGGCTTCTTGACTACCTCAGTGTATTTCATTTGGAGTTTATTCTGGTTAGATGAGCTTTATGAAAGCGCTGCTTTCGTCCCGTCCTAACAAATGTACACTTCACTGTTCGATTGTCGAAATAGACACTCCGTTAAAATAAATACCGAAAACTGTTCAAAGTGAAGACATTTCTTTTAATTTGCTGTTAACGCCAACAGAAGAAAAGAAGGAAACAGATCTCTGAAATGTACATATAGGTTTTTAATTTTATAAATTCATTTATGCGGAATAGTGGTTTCCCTGACATCGATAATAACCTCGATGTTTTCTCGTTAAGATCGAGTAGCTTTTCTGATATCGATGCTAACATGGATGTCGCGATGTTTTAAACCTTGCACGGCTCTACTTTTATTTGCACAACCCTGTATATACAGGCGTCGAAGTGAGAAATAAAAAAAATGTAGGAGCTAATACAAAAAAATATAGGATACTATTTTGATGCATTATAGGCCTGTTTATATTAATTAATGTGATCCCCATTTTTGTTTATTTGCTTTTTTTTTCTCAATTTTCAATTGACTTTTCTGTCGCCAGGCATAGGGAGGGGGGGGGGGATGAGTTCAAACGAACTTCGACCTAATGAACTAGCGTATACTGTTGAATATACTGGTATATTACAGTGTATTATATGCTATTACAGTGTATTATAGTTTCGTTTGAAATCGTCAGATCGAAGTTCGTTTTACCCCCAACCCCCCCCCCCTCGCCAGTCGTTGTAGCGCTAATTTTTCCGTCTTGCAGTCCAAGAAGTTTGAGTGCTTTTTCAGATCAACATTTTTCGCATTTTAGTAAAATACTTATGGTATCTTATGTTGTTGCTGTAGTCAATGTACGCTGTATTAATCTAACATAAGAAACATATCCGTACTTTTTACTAATTGCCGCCAATGCAATAGCTTGAGCACGTCACCTGATTTTGTTGATAGTTATTCTGGTGTTGCCAACTCAAATTTTAAGGTCGCGCTAGCGGTGTTGCTGAATTCCGCTAAAAAAACCCTAAAGTTCCTCGAAAACGCGTTAAAAAAGCGCTAAGTTGGAGCAAACATCACCGACAATCGACAATCGAACAGTGAAGTGTACATTTGTTAGGATCGGACGAAAGCAGCGCTTTCACAAAGCTCATCCAACCAGAATAAACTCCAAATGAAATACACTGAGGTAGTCAAGAAGCCTAACCAACCCAAGCGGTCTCCATATTATAAAAAAAGAAATAAGATTGACGATTGTCAGAAACAAAAAACAAACGAAATAAAAAAATAAAATAAATAAATAAATAAAAAAAAATACAAGGAGAAATAAGATTATCACATCTTCCAGTAGTCTGGGAAAGAGATGTTGCTAATATCTTCAAAATTGATGTCAAGAACGTGCCTCGGTTTATGCCAGTTCGTATTCATTGAGTTCTTCAGTATCCCTTTCACAAGCTTATTGTCGTGAGTCTTCTGTATCATAATCAAAAGGAGATCCTGGATAAACTTTCCGATATGGGCCATGTTTAAATCCAAATGGATGGATTGGTTTTTCACCGTCCTTCTGTCCAGCTGGGCAATGGTCCACAGGGTAACATTCTGGAATGACTGTAGTTCACTCCATCTGGTTTTACAGATAGTCGCCCACGCAGGCATGCCATAGAGGAGTATGGTCCGGATAATCGATTTGTACAGAAGTAGCTTATTGTCAATGCTGAGGGCGCTGTTGCGACCCATGAGAGCTATGATACTGTACTTAGCCCTCTTTGCTTTATTCAGACCATAGGACATATGCTGGTTCCATGAGAGTCTTGAGTCAATGATAACTCCCAGATACTTGTAGTTGTCCACCCAGTCCAATTTCTTATTGAACAGAACAAGAGAATCTGGGGGATGCTTGAGCTTCCTATTGAGGTACAAAGCCTTGCACTTTCCGACGTTAAGGTTCAACTTCCAGCAGTTAAACCAGTCTTCGAACTGCTTCAAGGCGCACTGCAGCCGAGTGATAATGTGAACCGCCTGGTGTGCCCATGTCATAGCGGCAGTGTCATCCGCATAAAAATACAGATTACAATTATCGGGTTTCAAGAAATCATGTACAAAGTAATTAAATAGCACAGGCCCGAGGACAGAACCGTCAGGGACACCGGCCTTTACAACACGAGGTGTGGAAAGATCTTCTTCAACTTTGGCTTGATAGGATCTGCCGTCAAGAAAGGATTTCACCATCAAAATCAAATCGGCCTGGAACCAGTCTCTGATCATTTTGTAGACAAGGCCCTCATGCCACACTTGGTCAAAAGCTTTACTGACATCGAGAAATACCACCCCACAGTACCTGGATAGGTTCAAGGGGGTGCTCAGGTCTTCAACGAGCCTCCATATCTGCATCGGACAAGAGTGGGCAGCACGAAAGCCAAACTGCTCTTCCCGAAAAAGGTCATTTGCTAGACAGTGATCTTGGAATCTGACGAGGATCGTTCTCTCCAACACCTTGGACATCGAGGGTAGCAAGCTAATAGGTCGGTAGCTCGCGGGAATTGCAGGATTTTGCCCCTGCTTGGAAATACTCAACACAACAGATTTCTGCCAAGCCACAGGGAAGTAAGAAAATTTCCAGCAGTCGCTAATGATATTGGTGAGAAAGTCAATAAAGTTCTTTGGGAGATTCATAAGGGCGTTATTACTCACCTTGTCTCTTCCTGGAGCCTTCTTCTTTTTCAGTTTACTTATGATGTTGGCGATCTCTCCAGCCTCGATGTTGTACTTCGTTAAATGCTGCGGGACTTCATCAAAGTTGACCTTACCTTCTTTCACTCGCTGAGACATGATTTGGCTCTCGGGCTTATCGTTGGTAGGAGCAACAAACTGTATTTCCAGTGAATCTGCAATGACTTGGGCCTTGTCCTGATCAGTTTGCACATAGTCACCTTGTGGAGTACGTAGTAGAGGAAGCGTATCATTAATACTTGTAATGCTCTGACCATAAAGCTCTTCTTCTTCTTTAAAGCTCTGACCATACTCCAAATGAAATTGTCGCGAGCCGACAAGCTTTTGAGTTTTTCATTCCATCTAGCGTCGCGAAGCTCTTTTATATACTCTTGGACTCTTCGCACTAGCCTGTTATACTTGGTTTTGAGCCAAGGTTCACGATAGCGTTGCCATAGTCTACGGGTCCTGTTTCTTTCAGAAATTAGGCATTGGATTCCAGGAGTGAGTTGGATTCGATGAGGAGGTTTATTCTCTGATGGATACTTACTAGCTTCTATGGCACTGTTAATAATACTTATAGAGAATCATGCCGTTGTAATTCTGCGTTCTGGAGTTCCAGCTTGGGTGTTTGGCATTTAGGTCACCAGCTAGGACGACTGGAGTGTCACCACTGAAGAGTTCAACAAGCTCACTAATGTCAAGATAATGTTTAGGTGAATTGTAGAGCACCACGAACTTCACTTCACCACAGGAGACGTCATTGATAATGATGGAGGCCGATTCCATACCTGCATAACACTTGGAGACTAATTCTTGGTGTTGAATTCCCTTCTTAATGATGATCGCAGCGCCCCCAGAAGCACATCTTGCAGCATTTGAAGCCATTCGATCCTTACGGTACACACAATAGCCAGGTAGCTTGAAGTCTTGGCTTGGTTTGAGATGAGTTTCACAAAGGGAAGCAACGTCGATGTCTTGCTTTAACAGAAAATTGTGAAACTCGATACGCTTTCGGGGAATGCCCCTAGCGTTCCATATCACGCACCGAAGTTCACCTTTGTTGATTACGGTATAACGTTGTGCAGCCATACTAAAATTAGTTGGTCGTAAGGAGCCCACTCAACTGTGGGTAACTTTTGCCTAGATTAGAAAATAGATGAAAGATACGTCCTAATTGCTTATACATACCTGGTAGGTCGTTGATGTTGAGGCCTTTATCTTCCTGTGTAGACACAGCAGCAGCATAGGATTTGCCTACTGTCACTTTAGAACTAGGCATCCTTTGAACCTGGGGGTATTTTGGACATTTCGTGTAACTTGAAGTGTGCTGTCCACCACATCTGATGCACTTTGGGGGGTCTTGTCCTTTGATCCTGGGGCAATCTCTTGACTGGTGCCCCTCAGCACATTTATTACAACGAGGATCCTCCGTGCAGCCCATGGATACGTGTCCGAAGCGCAGGCACTTGTAGCACTGTAGTGGCTTCTTGTTCCCTCGAAAGGCCTCCACTGTTACTGCAAGCGGCCCAATACGTGTTGTGTTTTTCAATGACTGGTTGTGTTCGGAGTTCAGGAGCAGAACCAAAACCATCGGCATATCAATGGATCCTTTGGCTTTCCTCAAGCAAATTAATTTTTCCGGGAAGTAGTTGGCTCTTTTTAGGTCTTCTTGGAAGTCATCGAGATCATACGTAATATCCACATTACGTATCACGTATTTCAAGACCTTCTCCGACTTCAGTTGATGATGCTGAATTTTTAAAATATTATCAGACTTAATTCCAGAGACTAACCTGTTGTGCGTTTCTTCGTCTTCACATTTAACTTTGACGGTTTCAGCTCTGCCCGTATGAACGGTGATCTTTTCCACTGGAACATGCTTCTCGAGCTCAGTTAAAATCGTCTTAAACAGGACGCCATGAGTCCGCACGATAATCGGCGGTACATACCTCTTCGTGATTCTATGGTCTTCATTAGCCGAGCGACCTTGTCCATTCTTCAGATTCCTCATTCTAGACGCGCTGACGACTTCTTCGTTTACTATGATTCCAGAAAGAATTTTGAACTTTTTATACAGAAAATTATTCGAACCATTTCTTCATGCGGGCAAACTGTAACCGCTTCACTTGTGACGTCACTCTCAACTGAAGCTGAGACAAAGTATAGTTATACACTTTAAGTTTTTTATCTTAAATAAATGATTCAAAACGATTCATAGAAATTTGATAAATGAAGCATAGATAAAGCTCTATAAATACTGAGCTTTAAGCATAGATTGCTCGAAGTGCCATCTACTTCCGCGACGCGCCGATAGCATTGGAAAAGCTACGAGTGTCATAACAGGGAATAGGGAGAACCCTATTCCCTGGTCATAACCTCTTCAATTAAGAAACCATGCAGTTGGTAAAGGTATTTATACGGCGCATAAATACTTTTAGGACGCGTAAAGGGCGGTTCACACCAGAGACAAATGAAAGTAAGAGACTGGCAGTGATCTCCCCTCTAGTGGTGCCTTCGCGCCGCCATATCGGGATTGGCAAGAAACAGCTGATCGCCGTAGGCAATGCATATAAATCAATCGCAAACATTTATTTTTTCTAATATCTACCTAAGATATCTCGATGAATTTATTATGGAATCACCAGAAAAACTTGCTCTATTAAACAAAAAAATAATCATCCAAATCGGCCCATCCGATAAAAAGTTATTTGGTGATAAATAAAATTATTCTTAAACATAAATTTAAAAAAAAAACGTTAAATGGAAAAGGAGGACGAGTTATATTAAACAATCAACTAGAAAAATTCTCCTTTATAAATTATAATTTGAAAGTTAATAAAATAAAATATACAGTTCACTAATTATAATCCAAATTATTGTTGATTAGTACGAGACGTACAAATTATAATCCCCCCTTCTAATATCTAACTGGACGAAATTCTCATACATATTGGTCAAATCGTTTTTTTAAAAAAGATCCAATACTTCAGTTCACAAGTAATTATATTTTTAGTTAATTGCTTATTATAATATTTGGATTAAGAAACTGATTATTTTATTGAACTGAGAATTATTTCTTCCTTTTCGTTTTTTGTTAAAAAACAAAACAAAACAAAAAAAAACAATTTAAGTACCTTTTCAAAAATATTTTAGGTTACCAGGTTTTCTTTTAATTTAAAATTTTAAAATCAATTAGTTAATATTTGATAAATTATGTTAGGTTTGTTTATTGATAGCAATTAAACTTTTAAATATCCTTCCAGTTTAAATGTCCTGCCTTTACAAATATTCCATTATTATCAGATTAACAAAAATTAAATTGCATTTTTTTTATTATCTTAAAACAATTTTGTGACGCAGCTTTAAATTTTTTTTATACATGTAGTATAAACATCTGATATTTCAGTAAACATAGGTATAAACGTTTTTATTGTGATGAATACATTAAAAAAAAAAATTGTCACGCAAGAAATAAGCACCAAGCTCTTACACCCGTGTATAATAGCTATTTCAAAGCTAAATAAAAAAATTAGAAAACGAAACATTTGCGCTGTAGATTTCCAAACGATGACAGTCTTCGTAAAAAGTGGATACATCTTTTATTTCGGCAACAAAATTATACAGCATTTTTTATTAAACATTAAATTAATGACAAATTGATTGGCATTAAATTTGCCAGGTTAAAATTGAGTGCAGGGCACAAAACATTAATTCATGTATAACTCTGATGAATATAATCATGAATCCATATCAGATGACGCGTCTCAATATTATCCAATCCCTGATATTAAAATCTTGTCAAAATATTGTGATTCGGCAGGATTCGTTTCTAGGTCTGTAATTATTAAATCTATAATCTGCATTTAATGTAAAGAAGCGTTGAAAGAGCAATATCAGAGCTACCACAGCCTTAATTTCATTGGGAAAAAAAAAAATAAGGAGGCCTTATCACACCATCGAAAGATGTAGTATACCTGTGCAAAATTTCAGAAAAAAATCATTAGGAGTGAATTTTATAATCTAGGAGAGCAAAGAGCAATTAAATTGAATATGCCTATCAAAATTCTAGCAAAAACATTACATTTTATAACCGAAAACAAAATTAATATTTTCACTAATTTAACTCGCCATTCATTTGAAATGAGTCCTTCTGACGATCATGTGCTTAGACTTATTAGACTTATTGTCATCACATACTGTAATATTCGATATCACCATGAAACCAAGCGACTGACAGAAAAAATAAGTGGAGAAAATATACGCAGTGTCTTATCACGACTTATTATATTTAAAAATCAATAAAGAATAAATCAATTTAAATTTTTTGTGTAACTGAAGCTATTTTCGAAACTCCATTGGTAATACTGTATGAAGAGGCTTCAAATTTACTTTTTATTTAGCAATACAAATGAAAATATTTATTAGGTATTAAGACTGATTAAGTTATAAGAATCAACTTTTATAATAATAAAAATCAGTTAAGACTTAAAAAATAAATTCATCCTTCCTCTAGATTCATTTACTTTCACCATGGATGAAGAAATAACTTTGCTTCTTCAGTTTTCTTCATCTATGCTTTTACTTGTAATAAGCCTTCATTATTACAATAACGATAGGAGTTGCGAGTTGTACGCGCTCTTTTAAAAATTCGTAAGGCATTGAATCAGCTATTGAAAGTCATTAAAAGTATACGTTATAGTTAGTTAATGCAATAAAGTTTTTTTAAAAAAATCAGAAAACAGGTTGCGCTTACTAATACCTCTTGAAGTTATCTACAAAAACAGCTGAAATAACATTGAGAACATACGCCACCTTACATTTCTGCCATTCCCATAATGGAGATCGCTGCACTTCCGGTGGCACCAATAGCGCTCAGCAAAATGAATAGGGCACTGCCAGTCTCTTACTTTCATTTGTCTCTGGTTCACACCAACGATATGAAATGAGTAGATCGGTCATGAGTAAAGTCACTTTATAGGAAGAGTACCGCATTTGAGTGAATTGTGCCGCAAGGCTTCTGATTGGCTTTTCGGTATCATATGGTATAATCGCAGCCATTTTGAGTTTTTCCGGGTGAATGCTTGCTAATCGTTTCTATGTACTTCAGTGAGCTTTGAAACTTACTTGGGAACACTTGAGACTTTAATCAACAAATAGTAAGTTTCAATCGATAAACAGAAACTATTTTATCTATAGCAGTTGCATGTATTAATAATAAACAAAGTTTTCTTAAGGTTTAAAGATGAATAATTTCATCAATTAGCTTTCGCTTTATTCGGACCATTATGCCAAATTGTTGCGCGGTAAACTGCACTAAATCCAGTAGAAAATGAAATTAATGTTTTACATTCCAACTGGGAAGAACAAACATCCATGCCCACGGCGGGATTCGAACCCGCGACCCGACGGATTCGAGAACTGGAAAGCCTACGCCCCAGCCCTCTCGGCCACCAGGCCGGCCCTGTCCACTTTAAACGAAATATATCATTGAGATTTCATTTAAGCAGTGCAAAAACGATATGAAAATGAAAAAGAAAAAAATAGAAAAAATAAATATTAACTTGTCTATTTTTTTAATTTCAAATTCATAAATACCATGTAAAACCTAAAATTAGTTTTACATTCATTTGAATTAAATATTAAATTTATGAAATTTTCTAAGTTAACGAAATACAGATTATATTTTCTTATTGATGACCTGAAAAAAAAAGATGTAACAATTTAATTTAATTTTGAAAGTGATGTAACAATTTAATTTGAGCAGTAGAGTTATCTTTTATTTTTACCACGTTAAATATATTAAAAACCTATTTATCATGTATTAAGTGAATTTACAAATCGTAAAATATTACATCATAACATTTTACTCGAAATGCGGCGTGAATACTTTGAAAAAATGTTCACAAAACAACGTAATCTCCATACTGCCCTTTGTATGCAATTCAGAGAAGAACTAAACTCAAAATGGCGTCGCTCAAGACGATTGCGATACTCTTCTTATAAAGTGACTCTAGTCATGATTTCTGACGTCATCACATTCGCAAGCTATGTTTAGCGAGCGAATTTTTAAGTTCTCTCTCTAGTCGTTTCTCGCCGTATGTGATTATACAGAAGCGAATTTTTCTCACAAACATGGCTGCCATTTCACGTGGAAGTAGACATCTTGTAGTAAAAATGGACTACTGCGCATGTGCAGCGTTGAGCGAGATCTGGCAGACAGCGAGAAAATCAAGCAGTGTCAGATACGAGCGAGAAACGTATTTTCGATCTCGCGTGCGATGTTTCGTGTGTCTCGCGTCTGCATGATCGCATCTACGCGAGCGTGATGACGTCAGAAATCGCTCGCTCGCACTAAATTCGCGTCTGCATAGCTGTAGTCTATTAAAATATAGGAGGATACGAAATATAGGAGATATATAGGACATTTTTGAACGATTTCTTCAAAATATAGGAAATATAGGACAATCGACAATCGAACAGTGAAGTGTACATTTTTTCAGATGGGACGAAAGCAGCGCTTTCACAAAGCTCATCAAACCAGAATAAATTCCAAACGAAATACACTGAGGTAGTCAAGAAGCCTAACCAACCCAAGCGGTCTTCCATATTATACAAAAAAGAAAAATAAGATTGACGATTGTCAGAAACAAAATACAACGAGAAAGAAGATTATCACATCTTCCAGTAGTCCGTGAGAGAGACGTTGCTGATGTCTTCAAAGTTGATGTCAAAAATGTGCCTTGGTTTTCGATACTTCATATGCCACTTCATATCCATTGAGTTCTTCAGTATTCCAGTCACCAGGTCATTGTCATGAATCTTCATCTTCTGCACCATAATCAAAAGGAGTTCCTGTATAAACTTTCCAATGTGGACCATGTTTAAATCCGAGTGAATGGATTGGTTTTTCACAGTCCTTCAGTCAAGCTGGGCAATAATCCTCAGGGTAACATTCTGGAATGACTGTAGCTCACTCCATTTGCTTCTACAGATAGTCGCCCACGCAGGCATGTCATAGAGGAGTATGGTCCGAATAATCGATTTTTACAGAAGTAACTTACTTTCGATGCTGAGGGGCTGTTGCGGCCCAGGAGAGCTATGAGACTGTACTTAGCCCTCTTCGCTTTGTTCAGGGCGTAAGTCACGTGACGATTCCAAGAGAGTCTTGAGTCGATGATAACGCCAAGGTATTTGTAGTTGTCTACCTAGTCCAGTTTCTTATTGAACAGAATAAGAGAATCTGCGGGACGCTTGAGCTTCCTATTGAGGTACAAAGCCTTGCACTTTCCCACATTAGGGTTCAACTTCCAGCAGTTAAACCAGTCTTCGAACTGCTTCAAGGCACACTGCAGCCGAGTGATAACGTGAGTCGGCTGGTGTGCCCATGTTATGATGGCAGTATCATCCGCATAGAAATACAGATTGCATTTATCGAGTTTCGGGAAATCGTGTACAAAATAATTAAATAGCACAGGCCCGATGACAGAACCCTGAGTGACACCGGCCTTTAAAACACGGGGCGTGGAAAGATTTTCTCCAACTTTGGCTTGATAGGATCTGTCGTCAAGAAAGGATTTCACCATCAAAATCAAATCAGCAGGGAACCCGTCTTTAATCATTTTGTAGACAAGGCCCTCATGCCACACTTGGTCAAAAGCTTTACTGACATCAAGAAATACCACCCCACAGTATCTGGAGAGGTTCAGGGGGGTGCTCAGGTCTTCAACGAGCCTCCATATCTGCATCGGACAAGAGTGGGCAGCAAGAAAGCCAAACTGGTCTTCCCGAAAAAGGTCATTTGCTAGACAGTGGTCTTGGAATCTGACGAGGATCGTTTTCTCCAACATTTTGGACATCGAGGGTAGCAGGCTAATAGGTCGGTAGCTCGCGGGAATTGCAGGATTTTGCCCCTGCTTGTGGATACTCAACACAATAGATTGCTTCTAAGCCACAGGGAAGTAAGAAAATTTCCAGCAGTCGCTAATGATATTGGTGAGATAGTCAAGAAAGTTCTTCGGGAGATTCATAAGAGCGTTATTACTCACCTTGTCTCTTCCTGGAGCCTTCTTCTTTTTCAGTTTACTTATGATGGTGGCGATCTCTCCTGCCTCGATGTTGTTCTTCGTTAAATGCTGCGGAACTTCATCTAAGTTGACAATACCTTCTTCCACACGCTGAGACATGATTTGGCTCTCGGGCTTATCGTTGGTAGGAGTAACAAACTGCATTTCCAGTGAATATGCAATGACTTGGACCTTGTCCTGATCAGTTTGCACATAGTCACCTTGTGGTGTACGGAGTGGAGGAAACGTATTGTTCTTCTTCTTCTGTAAAGCTCTGACCATACTCCAAATGGAATTGTCGCGAGCGGACAAGCTTTTGAGTTTGTCATTCCATCTAGCGTCAGGAAGCTCTTTTATCTCCTCTTGGACTCTTCGCACTAGCCTTGTATACTTGGTTTTGAGCCAAGGTTCCCGATAACGTTGCCATAGTCTACGGGTCCTGTTTCTTTCAGCAATTAGGCGTTGGATTCCAGGAGTGAGTTGGATTCGATGAGAAGGTTTATTATGTGATGGATAGTTACTAGCTTCTATGGCACTGTTAATACATCTGGTGATGTCTTCAACACGTTGATCGATGTCCTCCGTACAGTACGCAACGTCGGGATGGTAGCCATAGTCCTTAAGAATATCTTTGTTGAGCTTCCAGTGTTGATGATGTATGAGTTCCTCTCGGAAATTTATGTCAACATTGTCAAAGTTCAACGCCACAGGCTTGTGGTCAGAAGAAAGGTATTCAATTGTGAAGATATTGTATGGTTTGAAGAAACCCTTCTAGAGCGAGATATCCAAAACGTCACTACTAGGGGAGTGGTCACAGTAGTAGGTGTCCTCCACAGATCCAGCAGCGATGATGCCATCTTTTCCTTGTATGTACCTATAGAGAATCATGCCGTTGTAGTTCTGCGTTCTGGAGTTCCAGCTTGGGTGTTTGGCATTTAGGTCACCAGCCACGACGACTGGAGTGTCACCACTGAAGAGTTCATCAAGCTCGCTGACGTCAAGATAATGTTTAGGGGAATGGTAGAGCACCACGAACTTCACTTCACCACAGGAGACGTCATTGATAATGATGGAGGCCGATTCCATACCTGCATAAGACTTGGAGACTAATTCTTGGTGTTGAATTCCCTTCTTAATGATGATCGCAGCGCCCCCAGAAGCAGGAAATATAGGACAATCGACAATCGAACAGTGAAGTGTACATTTGTTAGGATGGGACGAAAGCAGCGCTTTCACAAAGCTCATCTAACCAGAATAAACTCCAAATGAAATACACTGAGGTAGTCAAGAAGCCTAACCAACCCAAATGGTCTTCCATAGGAAATATAGAAGACAATCGACAATCGATCAGTGTAGTGAAAAAAGTAGTACGAGTGGTCCAGGATCCTTTAGCTCACTTTACACGCTCGCCCAAAAAGTAAACCAAATGATGTACACTGAAATAGGGAATAAGCCTGATGAACCTCTTTAAGTCATCCATAAAAGAGTCCCTTCATGGTAGGGACGAGAATCGGATTACGGATTGACGAATAGCGAGTCCGAAAAACTAGGATCTAGCAGATCCAGTAGTTGGGGAACTCGGCCTTGTTAATGTTCTCGAAATTGACATCCAAGATATGACGGGGTCTTCGAAACCTGAGGGAACCCCTGATAGTGAGTGAGTGGTCCAGGATACCAGCAACCAGGATATTTTCATGATGTTCCATCTTGGGCAGCATGTTCCTGAGAAGTGTTTGAACATAGAACCAATGTGGGTCATCCCCAGATCTTCATAGATAGAGAGATTGTTGGCAACTCTTCTGTCTAGTTGAGCAATGGACCGGAGGGTAACATTTTGGAAGGTCTGAAGATCTTTCCATCTCGATTTGCAAATGGAAGCCCAAGCAGGCATACCATGAAATAAAATGGCACGAATCACTACTATCTTGTATAACAAGAGTTTGCTGTCCACTCTGAGAGCGCTGTTTCGCCCCAGTAGCGATGAGACTAAACTTCGCTTTCTTAGCCTTGTTAAGCGAATATTGGACATGGTCGTTCCATTTGAGCTTGGAATCAATCACAACTCCCAGGTACCTGTAACTTTTAACCCACTCAAGCTTCCTACCATGTAGGATGAGGGGCCTTGGAGGTATTTGCGTTTGCGTGTGATGAACATGGCTTTACACTTGTTAACATTCAGCTGTAAGCGCCACTTAGAAAACCAGCTCTCACACTGGTGTAAAGCTTTTTGCAGACGGCTGATGACGTGGACTGGATTACGGCCCAGGTCATGATGGACCCGTCGTCAGCAAACAAGTAAGGATTGCACTTTGTAAACTTAGGGAAGTCGTGGATAAAGAAATTGAACAAGGCAGGCCCCAAGACAGAGCCTTGGGGAACACCAGCATTAACAACAGAAGGGTCAGACAAGGAGTCACTAACCTTAACACGGACGGTCCTGTTTGTCAGAAAGGAACGAACCAAGGCAATCAGGTCATCAGAGAAGCCACAAGTAATCATTTTATAAATGAGTCCATCATGCCAGACTTGATCAAAGGCCTTTTGAACGTCAAGAAAGATGATACCACCAAACATAGAAAGATTGAGAGGACCGTTCAAATCAGCAACAAGCCTCCATACCTGGAGCTGACAGGAGTGAGCTGTGCGGAAGCCGAATTGCTCTTCACGAATAAGGTTGCTTGCCTCGCAGAAGTCGTTGAACTTCTTGAGAACAGTTCGTTCAAAGACCGTGGAGAGCACTGGCAGTAAGCTAATGGGCATGTAGCTGATGGGAAGAGCAGGATCAAGTCCCGGCTTGGGAATAGTGAGGATGATTGAGTCCTTCCAGGCGCTAGGGAAGTGACCGTTTAGCCAGCAGTCATTCATGATTCCTGGTGATAATGCAAACAACATTAAGAGGCAAATTCTTCAGAGCACTGTTGGTGATGGTGTCGATGCCGGCTGCTTTTTTTGTTTTTCTGGTGCTTAATGGTGTTCAAAATCTCAGAGGTGCCAATGATATTAGGATGAGTAAGAGCGCGTTGAGAGAAGCCAAACTTGTCACATACTTCTTTGACTTCACCAGTAATATTAACCAGACAGTCCTCCTTGGGCGTATTGAATTGACTTTTCAATGAGTCAGCGATGAGTTGAGCCTTGTCCTGGTCACTGCTAACAAAATCGCCGCTTTCTGTAAGCAGAGGAGGAAGTTCAATGGCCCTGTTGCTTTTAAGGGCCCTGACTGTATTCCAAAGAGAATTGTCTTGGACGGACAGACTCTTGATCTTGTCATTCCACCTTTGATTCCGTAAGTCCTGGATCTGCTCGCTGACCTTCCGCGATAGCCTGTTGTATTTCGTCTTGAAATGCGGGAGCCTGGTACGTTGCCACAGTCTTCTGTAAGTATTTTTTTCCTGAATAGTCTGCCTGATGCGGGGAGGAAGCTCAAGATGGTCCGGCCGTTTGCAATCAACTGGAGAAGCACTAGCATCGGAAGCCATGAGAATGGTGCGAGTGAAATTTTTGACATTTTCGTCGATGTCATTGCTGCTGTCTGGATCCTGATATGGAATGCTACTATCTTTTAAAAGTTCCCTAAAAAATTTCCAGTCCTGCTTGTAACGAAGATTTACCCTCAGATTGATATTTATCTCCTCGAAATTTAAAGCAACAGGGAGATGGTCAGATGATAAGGCATTCACTGTGTATATGTTGTATGGTTTGAAAAACCCCTTGAGGACAGCTATGTCAAGCACATCACTAACAGGTGAGTGATCACAGTAGTATGTATCTTCAAGGGGACCGACGATGGAAGTGTCAATCTGGTCTAACATGTATCTATAGAGTACTGAGCCGCTCTGATTTGTGCATCTAGAATTCCAGTGAGGGTGCTTCGCATTTAAATCACCTGCCATAACAACTGGAATGGGTCCGGACAAAAGCTCATCGAGGTCGCGAGGGTCGAGTTTATGCCCTGGAGGGTTATATACGTCACCTCACCAACGTCAACATCTTTAAGGATAATGGATACTGCTTCCATTTTCACTAAATCTGGAGTGACGATCTTTGTATGATCAATGTATTTTCTGATAACAATAGCTGCCCCTCCAGAGCCTGGATCAGTTGCTTTTTTAGGGGTCCTATCTTTTCTGTATATATAATAACCTGGCAGAGTGAAAGATCTGCTTTGCTTGAGGGGTGTTTCTCCTGGACTGGACTGGGCTCGCTCATGTCGCTTTTTCCTTAGTGCTGGCTTCAGGGACTTCCTTAAAATGTCACAGTCGTAGGATGAATTTATGATTCGACATTCTTCCAGAAAATCGGCATGAATGATACGCTTAATGTCCCAGAATACAGTCGCCATTAATTTCGTTGTCGACGGTGTCATCTTGAATTGCTTGGGTCGCGGTGAGTCAATCAATTGTGTCTCTTCGGTGGTCACAATAGGCCTTAGGAAGCTGTCACCTTCCCTGTCATATAGCTGCAGAAGCATAGAACGGATTTCCACCCGGGTGGTTTTGTGATCCTCGGAGAGTTGCTTAGGGACCCATCTGGCACAGATCTTGTTGAATTTCAGCTTATCGTGGATGATGATCTCCACGATAAGCTGATGTTCAGTATTGAAGTCGATTCTCGGATATGAAGCCGCCTGTTGTCCCCTATCAGCTCATTTGTTCGTGGGATGATGCCATCATTGACAGCAGTTGCTGGCCTTGCCTTATGAGGTTCATTGCCGGTGGATTCTCGCTCTCCTTCCCTTCAAACTTTTGGCACCAAGCAAAGACGGATGATCGAGACAAACATGACTCGGTGAACGGTCTTTGAAGTCTGCGATGAATTTCAGATGCTTTCACACTTTCGTTGTGGAGAAACTTGATGATTATTCGTTGTTCCGCTTTGGCCGGCACATCGCTGTCCGCCATTTTGTTTAAACCAACAGTCGGTTGTCATTAGTGGTGCTGCATTTGCATGACAGGCGGTAGTTGCCATCCCAACAATGAAAGTTTAGATTTTTACAACAATGAAATTTACTAAAAACTAGCTGATATACCCGGCGTTGCTCGGGCTCTTTTTTGATGAAAGTTTGCAATATCTGAGTTTGCAATATCAGTTCTTCCCGGTTCGTGTTGGAATGTTGTGTCTAGCTGAGCGAGTTTGCCATAGTCGCGGAGAAACAACGTGTGGAATAATGTGTATGGCTACGAAAGTGGGCGGAAATAGAATGAAAATGAAACAATGTTTTTTCATCCCTGGCTATGGCTGTAATTTTGTGTGACCTGACCTTTAGAAATTCATTTCATTATCTAAAAGTTCAACAATTCCGAAATTCTCTTCTTGGATGGCGATGGATGTACATGATCGTTTGTGTCTGTGTACACTGCAATTCCAACAATTGATAAACTGTTAGGAAATAAAGAAATTAAACAGGAGCATACTGCAAGCACCAGCAAAGGCGGGTCGACATTCAGCGACTTCGCGTCTAAATCGCCGTATCTGGCGCATTGGACGCGATTTTGTTTGCCGGAGCCGTTTCACATTCAGCGAATTCGCGGCGGAAAGCGGGTTTTCGAATTCCAACCGTGTTGGAATTTTCCGAGGTCGCTCCTAATGCGCAGCCAATCAGCTACGAGTGAGCATCTCTCCAGTCGCAAAATCCTTAGCAACTGTTTCTAACCCATTTCCGCCAGTCAAATCGGCCATATTGAAATTCGCCGATAGCGTGTTTTCTGTGCACATGTGCCTCGTTTTCTATCATTTTTCCTAATAAAAGAATATAATATATACAAGTACACGATGCCAAGAAAGCCATGTTATCATGATATATATACACGATGTCTAGAAAGCAAAGAGACTGATGAAAGAAGGACTCATCGAACATCCAATCAGAGCGGAGTTCGCCTAGCTGGGGGGGATGGGGAGGACGCAGGCTGAAAGCAGAGAAGGAAGTTACTGAGTAAGGAAGTTCGCCTAGCTCTCCGCTTCGTTCTCGTTAAATGTCAAACGGCTTCGCATTTTAACACGCGCGGCTTTGTGACGCCTAGAAAACACCTGGATTCGGGAAAACTCTTCACTCAGCGAAGTCGCTGAATGTGAACTCCGCTTTAATGTTATTAATTAGAAAAATGGATGGAAAAATTCTGCGACTTGGATTCGAACCAGGAATCTCGACTGTCATGGTCGACACATCTACTAATTGGGCCATGGTTTCTTAATTGAAGGGGTCATGAGTCATAACTTATGACACTCCCGTTTAAACGCGATCCCGCTATTATTTTGTCCACCAGATGGCGAAACATCGAAGTATGCTTTAAATAATCAGATATACAATAGTATTCAACATATAAAGCATAAGTTATCGATGTTTATTTTAAGGCACAGCTAGTTATACATTTTAAGATTAAAAATTTAATAAATGAAGCATAGATTGCTCGTTCGCCATCTACTTCCGGTACATCTTCTGGTTCGCGCCGATAGCATTAAGAAACCATGAATTGGGCTATCGCAGACACCTGAACAGTCATGCTGTCACTAAGTGTGTTAAAGACAACCAAATAGTCTTTACCTGATGTTTGGTGTTTGCTCCAGTTTAATTTCTTTATTTTATTATTGTGTGTTCATCAAAGTTTCTGATGGTCTGGATAGGAAAAATTCACGATCTGTGAACCGAGTGCCCATCTCCCATTGGGCTTTCCTTCTTGACAACTTGGTTGTCTTTAAGACACTTAGTGAAAACGTGGCTGTTCAAGTGTCTGTGATAGCCCAATTGATAGAGGCGTCGACCATAACAGTCGAGGTTCCTGGTTCGTATCCAGTTCGCGGAAATTTTCCATCAATTTTTCTAATTGGTAAACTGTTGCAATTCACACTCTGCTCTCGAGGTCTTGAAGCAAAACTGGTGCATTCATCACTTGGTGTGATCTGGCAGTCGCAGTTTCTTCTGCTGAGACATTTGCATCGACGGGCACAGGGTCACTCACCACTTATTTAGTTGAAGCAGTGTGCTGGAAAAATCGATACAGCACCAAGTGAAGGGGCTGCTTTCTCTGCCGCCTTTCCGCTGTTTCTCATTAGTCTGCTAACTCTCCATAATTTTTATTTACTACTCATTTTTAAAGCTTTTCAAGAAAATGTTAGATTCTAATAACTATCAATTCTAAGAAAACCACAAAGGACAGGAATTATATGTATTGTTAAAATTTCCGACGCCTTCTCACTGATTCTCAGAGGAGGAAGACCCTTACAGCTTACGACCATTACGCGAAACTTTAAATTATGGTCAGGAAATTAGAAAGCCCAAAGAATATTATATTTTATAAGAGGGTGGTCCTCGATTTATGTATGTAAGTCGTGTGTCATCAAAATATTTTTGTTAATGAAGTTTACAGAATGATCAGTCTTGAGATTCATTTACATGTCTTAATGAACATGTCTTACATACATAACTACTAGGTGATATATCCGGCGTAGCTCGGTCTGTTTGTTTGATGAAATTTTAATGTCGTATCCCTTGCGTCATCTCTTGAGGAAACAAACAAACATAAACCAAGATATATTTACCCCCACCCCCTCCCTTTGGAGACATATAAACCTTACTTTGAACTTAACGAACATATAGTGCGAATATGAGCTCAATCGGATAAGTGGTTCCAGAGCTTTTAGAACATTTACAGGCGCACCCTGAACCTGAATTTTTATATATAAAAATTGGATTGGCTGAATCTGGTATATTTTACCCAATTTTTGTATTTTATGCCATATCATTTTTAGAATTCTGTGTTGCTATCACTATTGTTGAAACAAACAGAGCAGTCTATTGTTGCACGAACTTTACCATGCATTATCCTTCAGGAGGAATGTATTTTTGGTCCATAATTTGAATTTAAACTCCATGAATTAATATCGATAAATATTATTTTTTCGAAATCTCATGTAGACAGTGACCTTCTTGCTTTGAAGATCAAATTTGCAAAGATTTATATAAGAAAGAAACACACATGAGCCTCTCTGTTTGCTATGCATTTCAAAATGGCTAGACCAATCTATGAAATTTTTCATGGTAATTCCGATGGAGCCTGGCAAGGTTTTAGGTAGGTCATGGTGGAGATATCGCGCTTCATGGAAAGCACAATCTATAGTTCGTTACCCCCCCTCCCTAAAAGAAGTTAATTTGGTCAATTATGTGGTGCAACACCAGCAAATGTGTTACGTTTGCATTGCAACACCAGTTAATGTGTTAACAAACGGAAAATGAATTTTATATAAAAGATTATTTTTTTTTTCGAAATCTCATGTAGACAGTGCTCTTCCTCTTGCTTTGAAGGTCAAATGTGCCCAATTTCATCAAAAACGGAATAAAACTGAAGATTATTATAAGGAACATACATATATACATACAAACATCCATTTTTATATATATAGATAAAGTCCAGGTCAAATTTGAACGCCCCTCGTATATCCATCTCCTAAAAAGTTTCATGAAGTTGATGACGATTGAAGGCAGTAAGTCTGATAAAATACTGCAATAGCAAAAAATGCAATGGAGACAGTCGAAGAGTTTTGGGGTCGCGTTTCTGAAATTAAACATCCCGAAGATAGTTAACAAATGGATTACTCTACGTTTCGTATTCTAAAGCAGACTGTGAAAGGATGTTTTCATCAGTAACATTTATAGAAAATAAAACACTCAAGAGACTCTCCGTAAATGCCATCGCACGCCTGATAATAGTTAAGCAAGGATTAAATACATGGGCATCATTCACTTCGTCAATTAAAATGTTGTTAATGATTTCATTTAAAACATTTATTGTGTATGAAATCATCTGAATGTACACTGAAGAACCAAAACATTACGACCACCTACTCAACAACGCGTTGCGCCACCTTTGGCCTGCAAAAAAGCTGCAACTCGCCTTGGCATGGATGCCACAAGTTCCTGCCTCGGATTTTTTTTTATGAATTGGGATCCAATACGTCTATCCAGTGCCTGTATGGCCAGAGGCCGACGAGTTGGGTCCCTGGATGGACCTGGATTCACAACCCCTGTATGATGGTCGCAGCAGCCGGGGGGGGGGGGGGTAAAGATTGTCTATCACTGATGGTCACCCATCCAGTGACTAGCCGTACCTGATGTAGCTTAACTTCACAGAAGTTGTGTTCAGTGAAAGCCCACCAGGCTACGGCCTCCCCTGAAGTAGAGGTATTAGAACGCCGAACATCCGGTATTGAGCGCCATATTAGGGCCCTGTTTGGGAAAAAAGCGTCTCTTGATAAAGTTAACCCTTTTATTTTTCCAGAAGGATCGTGCAGAGTGGAAATCAGTATTTTTTCGTTTGTTAGAAATAATGAAGGTTGATTGTCGGCCGGTCTAATATGATCAGGGGCACGGCCTTCTAGAAACTACCAGACCTGAACATGACATCAGTAATGTATTGTTGGAGCACTAGGATTCTGACATTGAACTTCGGGGGAGTCCGTGGCCTGGTGGGCTTTCACTGAAACACAACTTCAGTGAAGTTAAGCAACATCAGGCACGGCTAATCACTGGATGGGTGGCTCATCAGTAACTTAGGATCTTCAACACCCCCCCCCCCGGCTGCTGTGACCATCATACAGCAGTCGTTAATCCAGGTCCATCCAGAGACCCAACTCGTCGGCCTCGGGCCATACAGGCTCTGGATGAACGTATTGGATTACTATGAATTAAAAAAAAAAAAAACAAAAAAAAAAACAACTTACTTCTGTAATAGCACCACCCGAGAACCACCCGCAGCCGACGAAAAAGTCATGCCTGGGTACTCAGAAATCACCTGATCACAGTAGTCTGAGCAACAATCCAACCTTCATTGTTTTCAACAAGCGAAAAAACCCTAATTGTTAAAATCAAAGATGGAGACTATGCTTTTGAGCAATGACGTATATTAAAGATAGACTCCGAATCCTATTGTTGTAACTTGAAGCAAATTGGGAAGCTCCATGCCCAGAACTGTCATGGCCGAAAGTGAGTGAAGATGATGCAAAACACATGGCTAAACACAAGAGTAGCTGATTAATAATTCTTTCACACGCCGATAACGGAGTGATAAGTTTATCTTTTCGTTTACTTTGTATTTGAAGTATTTTATAAACAATTTTTCGATCATGGTTTCAATTTCAATTTCGTTTCGATTGTCTTTCAGTTACGTATTTTCATTTTAGTTACGTATTTTAGATTTATTTTTGTGGAAAATGATTCCTGATCCTTTTTCTTGTCTGTTTGTACAGTTGTACGCAGTTTAATTTTGAGGAATGGTTTTGAATTAATTATTCCTCAGGCCCAAAATCTTCAAAAACAAAGCAGCCAGACAGCTAATTACTCCACGGCTCACTCCTGCCCAGAACTATCATGGTTCAATTTGCTTCATTTTTTGCCGCTATTAACAATAGGATTCGGAGTCTATCTTTAATGTACGTCATTGCTTTTGAGTACCCAGGCATAGCAAATCCCCCTAAAACGAAGCCTTGACACCAACTTTCTGACGTCATTAGAAGAGGATTGTCGTCGGCAGCTCATGTAATGGAATAAATACACGAGCTCGATTTTTAAATAGAAATCATGGAAATATTATATTGATTTTTGTAAATAAGAATTCACAAAGTTTAATGAATAAAAAAAATAGCAATTTATTTAATTTTAGCATTATTATTTAACTTCAGCTAAAGAATAAAAATGGAAATTGGCATTTGTAACAATTAAAAATGATATAATTTTTAAAGAATTCTAAAATTAACAGAAATTTTTATCAGAATTTGAGTTACTACAGGGTCTGCCAAAAGAAGCGGGACGGTCGAATATTTCGCGAAATTTACATCGGATCGAAAAACTGAAAAACACGTGTTCAATATTTTTCAATTCCCCGGGGGTGGAGCGGGGGGCAACTTTGAAATCTTAAATGGAAACCCCCATTTTTTATTGCAGATTCGGATTCTACGTGAAAAAGTGAACAAGTTTTAGCTGAAATGTTTTTTTGATTCGCGATAGATGGCGCTGTAATCGCAGAAAAACAAATACAGATCAGAAGTCTGCAAACGGTCAAATTTCTAGGGACATACGCTTCGGAACACAAAATTAGTATTTTTGAAAAGGCTATCTAATGATACAGTATGACAGTCGACCGATTGATGGCACTCTAATTGCAAATTTAATTCTTTCTCGCAAGTGAAAGTATTTCTACAGCTAATATGAGGTTAACGTCTTTCGTTGATTTTGTATCTGACTTTAGTAAAAAACTACGTTTAGCACAACCCAGGAACAACGACGTGGACGTAGTAGTTTTTTATTCCCTTCGGGGTGCTTGTTTTTAGTGAGTCCCCTTGCCTCTCACTTATCGGGGTGCTTGTTTCAGATGAGTTCCCTTGCCTCTCACAATTGGCGCCAATAACTTTATTGCAGTAAATGCTCAAATTCTGCACTGTTTACTTCCTGGCAGTAAGCTAATCGATGGTAAATAGATTCGATGGAATTGTTTAAGTATTCTGCAGGTATTTGGGCAGCTACATCAATTATTCTCTGGCGCAATTCATCTAAATTTTGAGGTTTCGTTTCGTAAACCCGATTTTTTAAATAATCCCACAAGAAAAAATCAAGTGGAGTTAAATCTGGTGACCTGGCAGGCCATTCGATCGGACCTCTTCGTCCAATCCAACGATCAGGAAAATGTTCCTCTAAATACTTACGAACGTTCCGTGCTCCAAAGTTATCGCCAGCAATCTCCCTTATTGCTGGAATTATTTCATTTCGAAGCATGTTTTCATACCTTTGAGCAGTAAGATTACCATCGATAAAGAATGGCCCAATCAAATGATTATTTATTATTCCAGCCCAAACGTTTAATTTCTGTGGATATTGGGTTTTGCTCTCTCGCATCCAATGAGGATTCTCGTCTGCCCAATACCTGCAATTATGCCGATTACAAGTACCATTCAATTGAAATGTTGCTTCATCTGAGAATACAATGTTGTAAAGAAAGTCTGGATCTTGATCTATTCTAAGCATCATGTCCTCACAAAATTCTAAACGTCGGTCGGGATCATCTTCATTTATCTCAAGAACAAGTGTCATTTTGCAAGGATGCAATTTATTACTTTTCAAAATCCTGCGGACTGAAGATGTACCAATTTCTTGAGCTTGGGCAGTTCTACGAAGACTACTGTGAGGATTTTCCGTAAATGATAATAAAACATTCAACGCTTCTTCTTCGTTTGTTGCTGACTTTGGTCTTCCTAATTTAGCTCGATCTTTCACAGAGCCTGTAGCTTCAAATCTTCTAACCGTTCTCTCCACAGTCGATTTGGAGATAGGATCCATTCCAATTCGAAAAGTATCATTGAAAATATCCCTTGCTTCCGAGTATGACCTTTTCCTATCACCCCAGTAATGATATTCTTTCTTGTACATTAAGATGAGCCATTCTGAAAGAAAAAACACTTTTTCAAGTCAATTTTTTCTTTACAGATGAAGGTTCATCTGCTTGAATCAACTTAAACAGTTGAACTAATGTGTCATTTAAAAAGTACCTACCAAATGGATGAAGCACAAAAAATCACAACAAAAATAGTCCACTTTTTGTTTACGTATTTATTAATAAAGAAAAGAATTTGTTTACAAGCGGAAAGAATAAGAAAGAGTAATTTGAAGGATTTTATTATGTTAATTTAAACGATCATATTTGCATTTTGTAAAATGAAAATACGTACTATCATTGTTAGATTTTTTTTCACAAATCTTATTTTCCATGATAACAAAACCATCCATCAAGAATTGAACAATGTTACAATATTGCATTAAAATACTGTATTGAGTATGTTAATTATATTAATTGTTTTAAATATTTTCATTGAAAAAATTGATTTCCTCTTAATTATACCCCCGGGGGGTGGGTGGGGGTGGAAATTTTTATGGTACTGAATACAGTTTTACACGTAGAATCTGAATCTGCAATAAAAAATGGGGGTTTCCATTTAAGATTTCAAAGTTGCCCCCCTGCTCCACCCCCGGGGGTCGTGTTTGGTGTCATTCGATAGATTTTGAAAAATATTGAACACGTGTTTTTCAGTTTTTCGATCCGATGTAAATTTCGCGAAATATTCGACCGTCCCGCTTCTTTTGGCACGCCCTGTATAATAAACAAAATATAATTAATAATTACGATGATTTGTATATGGCGCCATTTGCCAAGTCAATCCTCTTCTGGTCACGTGAGTATGACGTTGAGAACTTGGTGTCAAGGCTTTATTACAGGGGGTGTTGGGCATAGCCTGTCTTTCTCGTCGGCTACGAGAACCACGTTTTGATTTTAGTGTATTGGAGCAAGGCTTTTTCTTGTATAGAAAAAGCCTTGATTGGAGTGAACGCTTTTCCGAGATAGAGACGTAGCCCGCAGAAGATGGACCACTTTTCAGATTTCCAAGATATTTTTGGTTCTGTAGTTATCATATAAAAGCATTTTATTTTAAATAAACTCTAAAAAGAATAAAATAAAATGAAAACTTTTTAAGAACTTTCACTTTAAAAAATGCACTAAAAAGTAACAAATATAATTTTTTTATAACGGAGACGCGTTTAATATTAAATTTTAAAACAAAGATACTTCATAATAAAATTAACGCGCCACTGCGCTTTTACCTTTTTTTAAATGTATTTTTTTACTTTTTAGTGCATTTTTTAAGGTGAAAATGTGTGCTTAAAAATTTAATTTTATTTCTGTCCTTTTTATCTTCATTAAAAGGAGTTTGCATATTCATTTGAAAAATTTGCTGTAAAGTTTTGTAAAACAAAGTTAATGAATTTTACAATTCAGTATAGAGTGCAAAATATTGTTTTTAATGTCAAAAGTGATGTAAAAATAACAACTTATTAATAAAATCACTCTCATTTTTTTATTTTTTTATTTTAATTTATTTTTCTTTTTATTTAATCAGCTTGAAAGATATGGGAGCCTCTAGCACAGCAATTTACACACTAGAGATTAGGTGCGCAAAACTCTCTCCTTTGATGCTCTCTGATTATGACTACACACTCCGATTAAAGTAAAATATAAAATTTAAAAAGAGAATGTGTTAATAAGAAAAAGCATTAATGTTTAAAATTCATAAGCAATTTATATAGATTTAGGTTTATTCTAAAATTTTGAACTATTAATTAATAAATTCAAATAATTTTTTAAAGGAGCCCAATCAGGTTAATGCACGGCTGAAACGTGGGTCCCGTGGTGACCGTTGTCGGTATCGCTTCTCGGCCTATGGCTAAGATAGAGTGTAGTATCTGTTCTTATCAGCTTAATATCTGATAGCTTATCTATATGGTAGGCATAATTGATATTGAACTGATTTTTGCATTACAGATGGGTTTATGGGAGCTTGCTCTTGACCTATCACGGGTTGGCCCAGTATTGCACTGTATCTGGGAACAGCCCACAAAATGAAAACAAAAATTAGATAAGTTTTTATTTCCATCTAGTGATGGGTATATTGGGTAGAATAAATGCATAGTAGTCACTAATGCAAAGTTGAATCGAAAATGAAACAAAGTAAATACAATAAACTGATTTAAATAAAAAAGAGGATATGTTTGTTGGCTAGTTTGAATTATAAAATCTGTATAAGAGAAGAATACTATTTAGGAAATAAAATATTTTGAATTTATTATATCCTTGATTTTATATACTAGGAATGGGCATGCTTGAGGTCAATGAGGTCTGGATTCTGGGTTTTCATATATTATAAAAAGCCACACCAAAAAATCTGTATAACAAAATATTCGTTACTTAGTAAATTTAACAATGATTCAGTAATAACAGTTCTGAAATAAAAAAGAAAAACATTAAAATTTTCAATGAGAGACGACGCATTTGTCCACCGTTCTCAGTGCCTTATTGGAAATTTCTGTGTGGCACCGAGCTACCTTTCTTTGGTATTAATAAATCAATCAGTCAATTATATTTATTTTTGATGCTATGCCTTTGTTTCCTTTGTGACTATATTTTTAATAAAAACAAACAAAAAATAAATGGTGGAATGGTACATTCGCACAGGCCTCCTATTTTATCTTGTAAAGAAAATAAAACTGCGATGGGGGGGGGGGGGGGTTATAAAAACTTTAACATTGGCTCATTAGAGGCAAACAATTTATTTACAAAAAATATTCGTCTTTGAGGGAGGAGTCCGTACATGACAAATTTATCGACTTTTGCTTCGCTGATATGAATGCTATCTTCATTTTTAGAAAAAATTAATATCTCTAAAAGGACGTTAGTATCAATTGTCATAAAAATATGTCAAAGCACAATTTAAGGTACTTTCTAACAGTTTATAAATTTCATTTCGTTCAGTTTTTTACCGTTTCGGAGGAGTTAGCCGCACAAAATTTTATTTTCTTCAAAATTTCAACAAATACCTCGAATCTTGTTTTTTTAAGAAGAAAAAAAATTGAAGTTGGGAAAATGAATACACGAGTCACCACCACTCTTAGTGAGTGATCGACCAATATATGTATATTTTATTAATGTTTATTTCAATTTACTTCGCTAACCTGTTGTATTTTAATCCTAACTTTTTTTTTATTTTTTTTTAACTTTTAAAAATTTGCATTTCATTAATTGTATTGATAATATTTTCATATTTATTTATAATATTTTAATGGAAGTTTTTTATTTTTAATATCTTGCCAATTTAATTTTAAAAATAAAATATTAAAAAATTTGCTGATTTAATTTTAAAACTTTGCAGATTTAATTTTAAGAATAAAATAATAAAAATTTCCAATACAAATTTAAAACTGTAATATTAAACAATTGCCGAAAATATATTAAGAATAAAGTACTAAAAGTTTGTCAATAGATTATTAAAAATTTGTAAGAGCATATTTTTCTTCTTGCGGCGTTTTGTATAGTTTCTAAGGCCATTATGTTTTAGAAAATAAAATTATCAGTAAAATTAATGCCTGAAGCATATACTGTAGAGTGTCTGCTGAAAAGCTCAGCACATGGAAGACGCCGAAGAAATAAATGAAAACAAAACTATAATTAATAGTTACGACTTGGTGTTACGACGACAAAAGAAATCGGTCGCGTTTATTTTATTATGTAGCATTTTCAGTTTATTTTAAAATTTAGTACTAAACGCACCACCACACTTTTACCCTTTTTTTTTTTTAATTTTATTGGCCCACTATTATGTGTTTGTTTCCCCCCCCCCCCTCTCCTGGGGGGGGGGGGGGTTGAAATTGACTTAAAAACTCATGATTCGAAAATTTGAAAAAAAATTTCCGTTTGTACTCATGTATATGTATATATATGACCAATTTTGTGCAGCTAAATGGCAAATAGCAGAACCAAATAAAAACATATATATACAGAGAAGATACCTGAAATTGTAACTTAGCGTATTTTTTATGTCAATAGGGTAAGCCTTTTTAAAGATATGAATTTTTTTTATAGGAATTTATTAATTTTTTTTAATAAAAATTAAAAAATTAAAGACATGCCGAAAAGCGGGCTAAAGGAAAACCTGACAATCGACAATCGAGCAGTGGAGTGGAAGAAACAATGCGAGTGGTACTGAAGCAGAGCTCCCAAACTCACTCGTCACATATATAGACCAGGGGAATTACACTGAGATAGGTGAGAAGCCTGAAAAAACCCCGAAGGTCCTCCTCAAGATGATTGAAGAGTATTCCCTCATTCTGGGGATAAAAAGGTTGATTGAAGATTGTCATAGAAAGGGGGGGGGGGGGAGGAGCCAGAGGCGAACTAGGCAATCCAAAAATCGGGGAAGATAACATTCCTGACATCGTCGAAGTTAACTTCCAGGACATGGCTGGGCAAACGATGTTTTAAGCGTTTCCTGTAGTCATTTGGGTTGTGAATTTCAGACACCAACTCGTTCCTGTGATTAAGCATCTTCGGGAGCATAGTCGTTATCGTATCCTGTACAATCTTGCCAATATGCGTCATCCCTAGATCCTCATGAACGACATTATTGTTGGCTATTCTACGATCAAGTTTCACAATTGCTCTCAGAGTAATATTTTGGAATGTCTGCAGCTCCTTCCACCTTGTTTTGCACACAGAAGCCCAAGCTGGCATACCATGAAGCAAGATCGTGCGGATGATCATTTTGTAGATGAGCAGCTTGTTATCAATGTCAAGAGCACTGTTACGACCAAGCAACGCGATCAGAGTGAATTTGGCCCTCTTTGCCTTATTCAGCGGTGAACCTGGAATCGATCACCACACCAAGATATTTATACTCTTTGACCCAGTCGAGCTTATTTCCGTACAGGGTAAGCAAACCTGGGGGGGTTTCTGCGTTTGTTTGTGAAGAACATAGCCTTGCATTTGCCCACATTTAACTTTAGCCTCCATCTGTTGAACCATTTTTCGTAGAGATGCAGCGCTTTCTGCAAGCGAGAGATGACATGGACAGGAATACGGACAAAGGTTAAGATGGCCGCATCATCAGCGTAAAAGTACAGTTTACACTTGTCGGGTTTGGGAAAGTCCTGGATAAAAAAATTGAACCTGAATAAGTTGCAATTCCTAAATAGTTTGTGGCTTCAAATTATAAGTTATACGCATATTTGAAAAAAAATTTTGAATTAATAAAAAAAAGGTATCAGTCATAAAACTTTTTCTTAAAGACATTGATTACTGTATAATTAAAAATTCAAAAAAGCATCCAGAACGCGCTATAATTTAAAGAAACAAATGTTTCGACTTCAACGCGATGATAATGAGAAACACCGGTGAAAAAAAGAAAACGTTTGCTTTTCATACCGGGAATCGAAACCGGGCATCGTGAATGAAAGCCAGATATCCTAGCCACTAGACCACATGGGATTGCAAGTGAATAAAATGGGAATAGAATATATAAAAAAAATGTTTTTAAGGCCCACACATTTACTTTATGAAAAAAATATGACAAAATAAATTGGTTTGGCGGAATGGTGCATTCGCACACAGGGCTACCACGGATTCAAAAAATATTTTTTTATTTTCTGTTGAGGGGAAAGGGGGTCATTCAAACCTTTATTAAACCTTATAAAAATCAAACCAGCAAAACAAATTGAATAAACTCGATATGTTCGGACTCCTCTCAGAAAGGCAATTTTTATTTTATTTTTATTTTTTTTAATGATGTGTTTGGCTCTGACGACCAATTTTGGAGTTATTTATCATCCCGCGCCCCCCGGCAATTTTTTTTTAACATTAATTCGAACTTAGAGGGATCCAAATACTATGCATAGACGTATTTTTCATGGAAAAGGGCTATGCCTTTTTAAAGAAATAAAAAAAATGACATGAACGGCCTCCTCTCATTGAGACGAACCTTTTTTTGAAAAGAAACTGTTTGGCTGCGAAGAGTCATTTTGGAGTAAAAAAGATTTGAAGGGGGGGGGGGCCCCCCCCCCCCCAACAGAAAAAAAAAATTATTTTTTGAATCCGTGGTAGCCCTGTGCGAATGTACCATTCCGCCATATTTTTTTACTTTTAAGTGCATTTTTTAATGTAAAAGTGTGGCCTAGTGCTCATGATATAAGTTAAACCTCGACCTTGAAGGTCTAGGATTATTCTTGCCTCCCATTTTAGCTTCAAGGTTGAGGTTTAACTTAACTGATGAGGACTATGAAAACTTTTCTTTTTTTTTAATATTCTAGTCCCATTTTAGTAATTTGTGGTCCCATATGGTCTAGTGGCTAGGATACCTGGCTTTCACCCAGGAGGCCCGGGTTCGATTCCCGGTATGGGAAACAAACGTTACTTTTTCCCTGGTGTTTC
Organism: Rhysida immarginata; assembly: GCA_023313115.1. Classification (NCBI taxonomy): domain Eukaryota; kingdom Metazoa; phylum Arthropoda; class Chilopoda; order Scolopendromorpha; family Scolopendridae; genus Rhysida; species Rhysida immarginata. Next base: position 1,339,763 of record JAHWFO010056006.1, read on the forward strand.
TCAGTATCATATCGTTGAAGTCGAAACATTTGTTTCTCTAAATTATAATGCATTCTGGATCAAAATGTGTTTTTGAATTTAATTTAATTATACTGTAATCTTTAAGTAAAATGGTTTATGTCTGATACCTTTTTTTATTTTTTTATTAATTCAAAAAAAAATTTCAAATATGCGTATAACTTATAATTTGAAGGGAAATAAATTAAAGCCACAAATTATTTAGGAATTGCAACATATTCAGAATGTTTTTAATAATAAACTATTTTCTAAATTCCAAAGCTATCAAATATTGCATTATCATCGAAAATTAGCTACTACACCTAATTTCAAAGCTCTAGGTGTTGAAGAAATGGATTAAAAACCACTTGAAAATTTTGATCTACTCTAACAAACATGTCAAGTAAAAGTAAAAGAGCATTTTTTGACGCTTACAACATAATTGCGTCATAAAAACGTAAAATTGAAGTTAATTTTCAAAGTTTTGTTCTATTTCATTACATTAATGTGTATTTAATTAAATTAATCAAATACAAGTGTTTACTAAATTTAAAATTTTTTTATCTTTAAACAGTCTTTTAAAGAAAGTCTAGATTGATTTCAAAAATTCCAATCTTCGCCACTCTTATTATACAAAATGAAGGAAAGCGAAAAGGAGACGAAAATATATTGTCATATATATTTCTGTATTTCTTATTATGGATTTCCATTTATGTGGCAACATAAATTTCTTTTTCCTTCGTGGCCTAAGACTTCCATCTTACCAAGATGGGTGCACCCATGTTGGGAACATTACTTTAGAGAATTACCTCTGGCATATCTTTTTTCTAAAGGCACAACAAATTTAAATCCAAATTAAAAAAATATAATTAAAATTTTTAAAATGCGCTCTAAAGGATGAACGTAACGACGTATTTTGATCGCCAGGCTAACATAAACGAAATCATTTTGGGCTCGATTCGCAAGTTATCGACTTACGATATATCGATACAGTACGAAAGACGATATGAAAATGTCGATTTTCTCTGAGAATATCGATTTTTTTTTTTTTGTTCCTCTCATAATACTCGTTTTTTCTGACATAGGAATAAAGTGAAGGTCTGCTTTCGTGTTCGGTGGGATAATGGAAGAAGCTTTTCAATTTCCATTTCAAAAATAAAAAATAAAAATAATAAAATCACTTTTTTTGACGTTTTTTGAAGAAATAAGGGAAAAGAAAAACAGCATAAAGGCAAAAAAGTCTGAGTCATGTGACATAGGAGTGACAGGTAAAGGGACTATTTTCTAAAGAGGTCACTTTAGTCACGTGAGTTCCTAAACTATAATCTTCATATAGGAGCTTATATGAAGCGACTCTAGAAATAACTACCAAAATTGGGCTAGTTAGAAAATAGTTTATAATTAAAGACATTCTGAAAAGGGAGCTAAAGAAAAACCTAAATATGTTGCAATTCCTAAATAATTTGTGGCTTTAAATTCTTTCCCTTCAAATAATGTGGCTTTAATTTCTTTGAACAAGTTTTTTTGAATTAATAAAAAAAATAAAAAAGGTATCAGAAATAATCCTTTTTACTTAAAGACATTTATTACTGTATAATTAAAATTGAAAAATACATCTTGATCCTATCCAGAACGCATTTATAATTAGAGAAACATATGTTTCGACTTCAACGAGATGATAATTAGAAACGCCGGTGAAAAAAGGAAAACTTCCCATACCGGGAATCGAACCCGGGCCTCCTGGGTGAAAGCCAGGTATCCTAGCCACTAGACCATATGGGATTGCAGGATGCCATTGGTTATTTTCTTCATCAGTAGTTCAATTTTGTATAATATTTCGTATTTTTGATTTGTTTATCTGCCGGTTAGTTGAAAATGACACCCATGGTAAAGCCACAATTATTAATTACTTTCTTAAGATATACATTATGAAATGGAGAGCTCTCTGTACACTCATTCTGTTTTTATGCATTTTGATTTAACACGACTGGCCCAAACTCCTTAAAAAATGGTTGCAGTTTTCATTTGTGCAGAATTCCACGAATTGTATTACTTTAATACGAAAATTGTTTTGTCTGTAGTTTTTAATTTTATTAGTGGCTTCTTACAGAGAATTAGGGGTCGATATAAAGGTGCAGTATTCATTCTTCGACGTTCGCTTCACGCTAAAATTACTGTCATTGCCATGTTGCCTTTTTGAACGACATCACAATTTACTTATTCCGCAGTTTGCGTTCATCCCTTTCCCTTTAATAATTTCTAAAACATCCGCACCACAGGGAAGTAATGACAATTTTATTTAAGAAATTACAGAAAATGTTTCATCAGTACAGCAAGAAGGCGAAAGAGGTAGGCTACAGCATTTCTAGTGAATACAGTGAATTAGAGAATATGCAACGCTGACGTATGCATTTATTGTCATGTATTTATATTCCTTTTCCAATGATAATTTACTTTTGTATTATACATTTTAATATCATGTGCATTCTGTAAAGAGCGAGTGTCACGGAAATCGAAACCAGGTTCGATTCCCGGCGACACTGACTGCTTTTACCGCTCTCGCATATTCGCCCGTTCTAAGGCGGGGGAGGAGCGGGGCAGGCAGTGTCGTCATACCAACCAACACGCCAGAGCCAATTAGGACGCAAGGAGGTTTCGAGACGGAGGCTCGAAGTTTTCTTGGCGGGAGAATTTGAGTGGAAAGAGGAGAGTGACCCGGACGACGGAATGGACAGGAGTCCGAAGGAGTAATCTCGTCTCCAACGCAAAAGGGCTCTTCGTCGTCGCTTCCACCAAACAGGGACGTGAGGAGCAACAGCCGAGCGGAGGCAACGGAACGCCGGAGCGAAGGATTGAGACGCCGACGAGAGTCGAGTTCGGCGGTGAAGCTCTGAAGGCGGCGTTTTCAACTCACAGAAGTTCCTGCGCGAGCAGTAATTCAGCTTGCACGAGGCGGAGTGAAAGTTTCGAGTGGAAGTCTCCGGGAAGAACGCTCACCGTGCCTGGTGCTTATTTTGTGAGTACTCTTGCTTTAATTAATTGTGACCCCCGAGCAATTTCGCCCGTAATGAGTGATTTCTTCCGTCGGGAGTTCGACGGGCGTGCGACGGTGCGAGGGCATTTCCCTGGAGGGTTTATCGCTTACCTAACCTCGCAATATGGCTTTGCCTATGTGGAAAGGAAAGCATAAAGGTCTTTACGGAACTTTACGCATGTCCGTGTGTTGAAAGTGCTCTATAGTGTTTGTGCTTAATTCAAGGGAGGGCGTTTTTAGCCCGTTTCTTTGTTGTTCTGATAGTGTAACCTATTTATTTATTTATTTATTTATTTATTTATTTATTTATTTATTAATAAAAACATTACAATCGTCCATCCAGGGCCAGTATGGCCGTAGGCCGACGGGGTAGGTCCCTGGATGGGGAACAAGAGACATTGTATAACAGTGGTGTAATAAATTATAATGTAATATAAATTATATTGAGGGGGTGAGGCGGGAAGGAGAAAGGAAAAGTTATATAGGCGTGTGTGTTAAGAAATAATTCTTAATACGATTTTTAAAGGTTACAATATTCGGGGACATTCGGAGATCTGGTGGTATAGAAGACCAGAGTCTATTACCTGAGACAGAGATGCTTTTGAGTTCGTAATTATGCTTTATACGAGCTATTTGCAAGGAGGCTGAGTGTCGAGTGTTGTAAGGAGGCGCGCTATTGATCGTAAATAAGGGTTGAGGGAGGGAGATTAAAATGTAATTGTTGAGTATCTTGTATATAAAGATTGCAAGGTTTATAAAGTAGAGTTGTTGAATGGGTGTGATACCTACTGTGGTAAAAAGATGAGAGACAGGGGCTGGTTTGCGTAGTTTTAATTTACCCTTTTTATTTACAGTTATTTCCCGCCAAGGCGGTTTATTGAGTGTATTGAAATTTTACATTGGTTACCCCGTTAAGACTTTTTCTACTTTAAAGCTCGGAATAGCCTGTGTACTTTATTATTCCGAGCGTGGACACTTACGTTTGAAAACTTGTTTGAGTAAGGCTGTGATACGGACTTACATTATTCCCCTGATAAGACTATTAGACTTTTTACTGTGACCGGCTGGAATTGTAAGACTTTGTATACTAATTGATTCTTTGGTCAGTTTTCTCCCAGCCTTATGTCTTGAATCTTATTATGTAATCCATTTTACTTTTATATGTCGCTTTGAGAGAGGCCACCCTATTTGCTAATTGTGGCTTAATCGAATGCTTTGAGTGAACCATTTATTGATTAGTGAGCTTTGTATCTACGATTATCTGGTGCTTGATTTGCCTTTATCTATATTGTAAGAATTTGTAGAAAACAGTAGCTATAATTATTTCCGTTATATCCTTCCGATAATTGTTTTAAAGGGAAGGAGATTTTTAGTTTACGGTTGTGTTACGAAGTGTATACTGTGTTTCAATGTAACTTTCCGGCCAAGCCGGTGGAAGTGTTTTTTTTTTGGTATTACTGCTTTATTTATGATTACTTCTTTTGATAAGATTTGCAAGTTACGTCTATTTCATTATACCTAGTTATGTAAGGATTTGTTTCTTACTTTAATTACTGGTATTTGACATTTGTTATTGCTTTATTTTTGATTACTTGTTTTGATAAGGTTTGCAAATTTACGCCTGATTCATATTGCCTAGTTATGTAAGGATATGAGTAATATTCTTATTTACTGGTCTTTGACAGTTATTCATGTTTTTGTGACATTTTACTTAACTTTATTAAACTTTATTATTTTACCTTACCCCTGTTTACGTGCTTAATTAATTCCACTGCGTTAGCTATTATTGCTCTGCATTTACACGTTACAGCGAGGCAGTAGTAAATTTCCCAGGACTATAAATCCTAGCTGAGAATTTGCTAACACAATTAGCTTTAAACTCTTATTCCGATGAGTAGTATGTGATCATTCATTATCCTCTTAGCTCATTAAGAATGTACAACATTTTCTATAGTTACAAAATTAGTTTTTAGAAAACACATCTGTATTCGCCAATTAACAAAATCACATGTTAGGGATTGCTGTAGAACATTGAAATATTCAAGAAAAAGCGGGGGTTCTTTTTTTTTAAAACAGGAAATATTCAGCAGTTGTAAGATTCTGAACAACCAATGGCGTTTTCATTTCGAAGTAACCTTTAAAGCGTGGAATAAGTTTTCATTTCTGGAGCAACCATCTAGTTGCTCGCAGGTACCTCTTGCGATATACCAAGTATTCCAAATGTGAAGTAAGATGTAACAAGAAATTAATCCTCCCAAGGAAGGTATAGGAAAGTAGTGGAAGCGCTGAGGTCATCTATTTTTACCCTTTTATCTGCACTTTTTAACCCCCCCCCCCCGTTTTTTAATCAAAAAATCTATTTTCTCGAATATAGCATTTAGAAAATGAAAAAGAGCTCTATCTTCTTTCGTTTCTCATCATTTCCGATCGAATGATATATCACATGCCATATGTTGCCATAGTTCTAAAGACCAAGTGACTGCCACCCCAACAACTCCGACCCTATTGGGACAATTTGGCCCAAACTTTAAAGTAATGTTGATCTTGCTTAAAGGAATCTGCATACCAAATTTTATTCCTTTATATGCATAAATACGCGTAAACCTTTTGGTCCCCTCTAATTTCCGCCCCCGAAACTCCAACCCCAGTGGGCCAATCAAAACCAAACTAAATAGTGAAGGTGCACATGCCCATAGTAAGTTACATTCCAAATTTCAACCTTCTGTCTCCAAAGATGCGGAATATATAAAGGGGACGGACGGACGGACAGACAAACGGACATTGTGAAAACAATAAGTAGCTCCATTCTTCCGCTACTTAATAAAATCAAATGCATCAAATCATTTCAATCAGATGATTGTCATAAAATCTATATACAGGGTGATTCTAAAAGGTCGTGCCAAAATGAAAAGGCAGGTAGAGGGTGAAATTCTGAGCAAAAAAAGACTAGTCGCGTTGTTCGTCTGAGGCTCCGTTAAAAAGTTATAGCACTTTAAAGTTTCGTGACGTCCTTCCGGAAATCTATCTTGGTACAGACGCTGAAATCTATATAGTATATAAAAATGAATTGCTGTTCGTTAGTCTCGCTAAAACTCAAAAACGGCTTGACCGATTTGAATAATTTTTTTGTTTTGTTTTGTTTCCTCTAATACAGGGGTGGTTTAAAAACACAAGAATAAGGAAAACCAACCCCTAAAGGGGGATTGAAAATTTGTTAACACATTAACTGGTGTTGCATTGTATACTTAGCACATTAACTTGTGTGGCACTACATAATTAACCATATTAACCTCTTTTAGGAAGGGGGGGGGGGTAACGAGTTGTAGAGTGTGCTATCTATGTAGCGTAATATCGCCACCATAACCTACCTAAAACCTTCCCAGGGTCAATCGGAATTACCATGAAAAATTTCATCAAGACTGGTGTAGCCATTTTGAGATGCATAGCGAACGGATAGGTCCATGTGTGTTTAATTCCAAACTTGATGAAATTTGGAAATTTGATCTTCAATTAGATCACTGTCTACATGAAATTTTGAAAAAATAATATTTATCGATAATAATTCATGGATTTAAATTCAAATTATGGACGAAAAATATATATCTCCTGACGAACAATGCAAATTAAAGTTTGTGCAACAATGGACTGCTCTGTTTGTTTCAACAGTAGTGATAGCAACACAGAATTCTAAAAATGATATGGCATTAAATACAAAAATTGGAGAAAATATACCAGATTCAACCAATGAAATAGTTATGTATGTAAGACATGTTCATTAAGACATGTAAATGAATCTCAAGACTGATCATTTTGTAAATTTCATTAACAAATATATTTTGAGGACACACGACTTACATGCATAAATCGAGGACCACCCTCTTATAAAATATAATATTCTTTGGGCTTTCTAATTTCCTGACCATAATTTAAAGTTTCGCGTAATGGTCGTCATCATACAGCTGGAAGGGTCTTCCTCCTCTGAGAATCAGTGAGAAGGCGTCGGAAAATTTAACAATACATATAATTCCTGTTCTTTGTGCTTTTCTTAGAATTGGTACAATGTAACATTTTCTTGAAAAGCTTTAAAAATGAGCAGTGATGGAAATAATAGAGAGTTAGCAGACTATTGAGAAACAGTGGAAAGGCGGTAGAGAAGGCAGCCCCTTCACTCGGTGCTGTATCGATTTTTCCAGCACACTGCTTCAACTAAACAAGTGGTGAGTGACCCTGTAGCCATCGATGCAAATGTGTGAATAGAAGAAACTGCGACTGCCAGATCACACCAAGTGGTGAATGCAACAGTTTTGCTTCAAGACCTCGAGAGCAGAGTGTGAATTGCAACAGTTTACCAATTAGAAAAATTGATGGAAAAATTCCGCGAACTGGATTCGAACCAGGAACCTCGACTGTTATGGTCGACGCCTCTATCAATTGGGCTATCACAGCCATGTTTTCACTAAGTGTCTTAAAGACAACCAAGTTCTCAAGAAGGAAAGCCCAATGGGAGGCGGGCACCCGGTTCACAGATCGTGAATTTCTCCTATCCAAACCATCAGAAAGTTTGATGAACACACAATAAGAAATAAAGAAATTAAACTAGAGCAAACACCAAACATTAGGTAAAGACTACTTGGTTGTCTTTAAGACACTTAGTGATATAGCATGGCTGTTCAGGTGTCTGCGATAGCCCAATTAGTAGAGGCGTCGCCCATGACAGTCGAGGTTCCTGGTTCGAATCCAAGTCGCAGAATTTTTCTATCCATTTTTCTTATTAATATCATTTACCTGATGCTCCAGTTTAATTTCTTTATTTCCTAACAGTTTATCAATCGTTGGAATTGCAGAGTACACAGACACAAACGATCATGTACATCCATCGCCACCCAAGAAGAGAATTTTGGAATTGTGGAATTTTTAGATAAACAAATGAATTTTTAAAGATCAGGTCACACAAAATAGAAGAACTACAGCCATAGCCAGGGCTGAAAAAACGTCAGATCAAGCTATTGTTTCATTTTCATTCTATTTCCTCCCAATTTTGTAGCCATTCACATTATTTCACACATTGTTTCCCCTGTATTATGGGTAAACTCGCTGAGCTATACAGAACATTCCAACACGAACCGGGGAGAACTGTTACAGGGCCATCCATTAGGAACATTTTAAAAGTTTTTTTTTCGGTTTTTCTATATGAATTTTTACTATATTAATGTGTTAATTTTTACTGTATATTCCCATCCAGATATTGCAAACTTTCATCAAAAAAGAGCCCGAGCAACGCCGGGTATATCAGCTAGTCTATCTTTAAACTTGAAATTTTGTACAGACGTTCTTTACAAAATGTAAGTGAGCACTAAGAAGGAATTTTTCGAAATTCAACCCCTAAGGGGGGGAAAGGGGGGTTGAAAGTTTGTTAACACATTAACTGATGTTGCACTATATACTTAACACATTAACTGGTGTGGCACTATATGAAAAAAGCTGCAAGGCAGTATGGGAAAGCCACGTTACCAATTGTCATCTCATTCAGTTCAACGCGCAGCCAATAAAAAAGAAACTGAATCCATAGAGGTTAAAATGAAACTGAAACAGTGCTTCATGTTTTTGAGCACTATGCGTGCGCAGTCGGAGACTACTTTACGGGGCGGAGGTGAAAAAGTAGTGATGTGCTTTCCCATACCGCTTTGCAGCTGTTTTCATATAGTGAGACAGAGTATACAAACGTAACACATTTACTGGTGTGGCACTACATAATTAACCATATTAACTTCTTTTAGGGAGAGCGGTAACGAATTATTAACAACGAGCATAAATATGATTATGCAATGACAGGACATGGATAAGGCAGTGTTTATCGAGGAGGCGAAGGAATCACACGGGCCTCCCTTGAGCTCCCTGAAAACGTCCACACGACTGGCGAAAATTTGTGTGTTTGGCAAAAAAAAAGAGAAAGAATGAGTATTGATCAGTGAAATTTGCAACAGAAAGATAAAAAGCTATCCGGGCATTGGAAACATCTGAACAACGTAAAGGGCAAGGGAAATTTTAAGAGATAGGTCTAAAGTATCCAGTGATGCTCCCCGGGGGGTGAAGATGGATAACATTTTAATCTGAGACAGACAACAAGACGGAAAGTAAAGTCCCCGGCAAAGTGTGCAATATAAGTAGGTTCATTAAGAATGATGGTTCCATCCCACCTCTGAGAATTATAAAACAAAATTGAATTTGTAACAGTACGTAGAATTCCTGTTGTTCGGGCTTTTCTTAGAAATTAATATTTTCTTGGAAATATTTAATAATGATCAGTAACTGGCGATAATGGAGAGTTAGCAGATTATTGAGAAAGAGTGAAAGATGACAGAGGACGCAGTCCCTTCGTTCGAGCTACAGTTGACGACATAACCGATAACAAAGCATACATGAACTCAACTCTTCAAATCAACAACCATATGGTGTTATGTCCTATAATAATCTTTCGAAGGATTATAACAATAATTCATATCTATCGAAATGCCAGCGAAGAAATGAATGAGTATTGGGCAGAGATGACAAAAAGTTATCCGGGCATCGGAAACATCTGAACATCTGCTTCGTCTATAGACGGAAATTGTAGAATTACTGAAAACAAATTTATTATTTAACTTCATGAGGATGTTCTGTTTAACCTACAACTGTAATTATCTCGGGCAACGCCGGGTGCCTCTGCTAGTATAGAATAAAGTAAAAAAACTTGTGTCATACATGTACTTGTTTGTCATATCTACTTTTGTATTCGTACTCAAAATCGAAGTGTAGTATGAATAGCCGTGTAAAAAATTATTGTATTATAAAGTATTCACATCACTGGAAACAATATGTGCTTAAGAACAACAGCGCTTCTCTTATTTAAATCAACGAGCGATGTTTTATTTTACTGTGGAACTAACGTGCAACGATCTTATATGAACCGACTCTAGAATAAAGTAACAAAACTAAGCTACAAAAATACTCAAAATGATTTCAAATTATAACATTCTGAAAAGATCGCAGTTTCTAAAGAATCCGTGACTGTTATTTCTTTCCCTTCAAATAATTGTATATCTGGTAAATATGAGGCATGTTCAAAGGGCACTGAGACGGATTAAACGGAAGTATTAATATTCACCCTTGTATATATGAAAGAAGGACATCTTATAATCACTATTATAGACGCGCAGTCCTAAAAAAAAAATCTCCACCTGCCGCAAAACAGGACTCCCACTGGGGGCATCAATCGGGTAATACCGTCCGCAAAAAAGTCTGTTTTCTGCTGCTCTCTGAACCATGCCCGAACAGCGTCCTTAACCTCCTCATCATTGGCGAATGGTCGACCTTTCCGTGTTTTCTTTAAAGGAATAAACACATGAACATCACATGGTGAGAGGTCCGGGCTGTAAGGAGGGTGTGGCAGAACTTGCCACCGCATTTTGGTTATTGCTTCCTGCACCAGTCTCGGAACATGTGACCTAGCACATTGTCCTGGAGGAGGATCACCCCATCACTGAGCTTACCAGGATGCTCGTTTTTCACAGCTTGACGCAAGTTCTGCAGTATCTTGGTGTCTGCGATAGCATTAATACGGGTTTTGGGTTCCATAAACTCCAAAAGGAGAGAACCGTCGGAATCCAAGAAACACGTAAGCATAACCTTCCCGGCCGAACTTTGCGACTTGAATTTTTTGGGCCGTGGTGACGATGGATGTTTCCACTGCATTGTGGATACCTTCTCGGAGGGTTCCCAGTAATGGCACCAGGTCTCATCTACCGCGATAATCTTCTTCAAAAACGCTTCCCCCTCACGACTGTAACGTTCCAGATGATCCAAACAGCACTGAAACGCAGCCCTTTGTGCTCTTCCGTGAGCATTCGGGGTAACCACGGACAGCAGACCTTCCCATATCCCAGGCTTTTCCTACAATATACTGATGTTGTGATCCTTCGCAAATGACCGTATGGTGAGCCGCCTGTCCTCACGAATTGACGTATCCATGTCTGTCTTCAATTGATCGGTGATGACCACGTTTGCTTGGCCTCGTATAAGCACTCCTTTCATTACTTCAAGGTAGTTCTCTAAGATTATCCTTGATTTAGAAAGCTATCCTTCTTGCTTTCACAAAGAATAGCCTTTATCCGAAACCTTACCAGAAGTTGGATTGGAAGAGGAGGTCCAAAATATCATGGTCCAATATCAATGAAAGAATTACGCAATGTTCTTCCACTGACCTTGACCATGGCCCACTAGATATTTAGATATCACGCCTTTTTATGGGTTACATGAAAAATATTGTTTACCAATCCCGAATTCGTGACACTGATGAACTGAGAAGTCGAATTACAGCTGCTATCCAGAATGTCGATTTTTCAATGCTTCAGAAATCTCTAAATTTGTCACACACAAAAAGAAACCCCAATTTTGATATCTTTCTTTGTTGAATACAAAAAAAACATAAATGTATATCCTTGTTTGCTTCTTTTAATGATTTTCTAAAGATGTAAAAACACTTTTCGGACCCCCCCCCCCCTGTATATAAATCAATAACGTTTTGGAATCTGACATGATTCATCTTCAGTTGATGTTGTAAAGAATTGAGTTCTTTTAAAATTAAATAATGGTATCTAAACAAATAAATGATCAAAAAGAAAATTTATAACGATGCACTAAATTCGAGCGGCACTCACTTCCAGTGTTTATGTACACTCAACATACGAGGTCTGTTCAAAAAATACGTAGACTGTTTGAATTGCGCGGGCCCTGTTGGTCCCAATCAAAATCGCTTGGTGTCGCCATCTTCTGACAGATCCGCTGATTACAAGGCAGTTTTTTGATTGCAAATATCAGTATTGGTTAATTATCTACGCGGTTGTTTGTGAAGTGTGTTATTTTCGTTTGGCGGATTTTTAGAATGAGTGACTTGAACGAGCAAAGAGTTGCTGTGAAATTTTGTGTTAAACTCGGAAAAACTGCCACTGAAACTTTTGATATGCTCAAGACGGCTTACGGTGATGTTACTATGAAGCTTGCGACATGTTTTAAGTGGCATGCACGTTATAAAGATGGTCGTCAGTCAACTGCAGACGATGAGCGTCCTGGACGTCCTTCCACGTCAACTGACGACGCACACGTGGACAAAATCAACACCCTGGTTCGGGCAAATCGACGTCTGACCATCAGAGAGCTTGCTGAAGAGTGTGGGATAGCAGTTGGATCATGTCACAAGATTTTGACCGAAAAATTGAAGATGCACCGCGTTGCTGCGAAGTTTGTTCCACGCCTGATGACGGACGACCAAAAAGCCCATCGCGTCCAGGTTTGTCAGGAATTGCTTGAACGCTCAGAAGATGATGAAAACTTCTTGTCGAAGATCATAACAGGTGATGAATCTTGGGTGTACGGTTATGATATCGAAACAAAGGTTCAATCATCCCAGTGGGTGGGTGAGACATCTCCCAGACCAAAAAAAGCTCGCCAAGTTCGTTCCAATGTGAAAGTGATGTTGATAGTTTTTTTGATGCTCAGGGCGTAGTCCACCACGAGTACCTCCCCCAAGGCTCCACAGTGAACCAGATTTACTACACCGAAGTTCTCAAACGTCTGCGGGATGCTATCCGGCGGAAAAGGCCAGAAATGTGGACGAGTGGTGACTGGTTGTTTCATCACGACAACGCTCCAGCCCATTCAGCCCTCAGAACTCGAGAGTTTTTGGCCAAACACTCGATCACTGTTCTTCCTCACCCACCCTACTCACCTGATCTCGCTCCTTGTGACTTCTTCTCGTTTCCCAAACTCAAAAGACCTTTGAAAGGAAGGAGATTTGAGACGATTCCTGATATAAAGGCAAATGCGACGAAGGCGCTGAAGGACATCACAAAAGAAGCGTTCCAGGACTGTTTCCAAAAGTGGAAACACCGTTGGGATAAGTGTGTGCGTCGGGGAGGAGAGTACTTTAAAGGGGACCCAGATGTGTAACTTCTGAATAAAGTATATTTTGTTTTATGACGTCAGTCTACGTATTTTTTGAACAGACCTCGTAGTAATGCCAGAGTCAATTGAAGGTGTGGTTTTAGGAGTCTCTCAAAATGTGTCTGAAGTAGACTTCTGCAATACTAGCTGATGAGCGCTGACTAGATTGCACGTCGCAATCCCAGCCTAAAAACTGCTGTACTGTTAATCTGCTTACATGTTTTCACATTGGTTTTGACATTAAGTTCAATTTTTTTCAACAAAACCCATGTTTTTGTCAGCGATTCAATGACAAAATATTCGCAGCTTGTATCACAAAAGTCTATATATTGTTTACGATAGTCACCTTTACTCCATGGTCGGCCAAAGATGCTAAACAAGCCAAGCGGACTTTCATACAAGATAAAGTAATTTTAAGTGTTCTTTACTTCACTTTTTATCAATTTTCAGAGATTGGAGAAAAATTTTCAACTAAAATTAGCTAAAGGCAAATTTTGGGATGGATTTTTTTTTCTGGTATATTTTAGATGCTCTCCTGAATGCAAAGGAACAAATGGAAATTAACAAATGTTTCAGCTGAATGGAAATTAACGAATGTTTCAGTCAAGAGCATATATTTGATTTATTCCCAAAATTAATCCAATATTATTTAATCACGAGGATGCATTTCTAGCTAGAAAAAAAAGAATTCTTGAATAGTATAAAAAAATAAAAAAATTCCTAGAAAAACTTCCAAATCAAGCAGTCATCATATGAAACAGGAACCAAAATGTAGATTGTCTATACGAGGACTGCGCACTAGTGGCAAGTGCGCGCGAATGGTTCATTGAGTCGTCGGAATGCAGCAACCTTCTATTTTAGTAACCGTCATGAAGTCTTCTATCAGGTAGGCTCACTGATTTTCCTCTAGTCATTTTTCTTGCCTTCATAATCAAACCTCCAGAACTATTTAGGACCTACTTACGTATTGTCTAATCATCATCATCATCATCATCATCATGTAAATTTTCGTGCCGATTTATTGTTCCGTCAACTGCATCTTTCTATCGAATGCCATGTACAGTCTTTTTCAAAAGCGTTTTCATTTAGGCGAATGATGTTCGGCGTCCTTGTATTAAACGATTGAGATTAATCGGTTCAATATTGTTCGCGAAGTGTCCAGTTGCATTGGACTCATACTGTAATTACGTAGAATTACAGTATCTGTCTGGACACGTCATGAAGTGTCTACAGCAGGTCATACCGATACAGTAACGATGTTAAATCCCGTGCAGCAACTTTTAGCTATCGCAATGACAAAAAACTGTTTTAATATTTGCCATATTATAATTAACTGAAATTTAAAATTTTTTATACGAATTTATTTTATATTTTATTTTCAAAAAAAATGGTTTAGTTATTAGTCATAAATTCAACAATTTTTTGCAATGATTATTTTAGTTTTTATAAAATTAAAAAAATGTAATTGTATAAATAAATATTAATGCAAAGTAAAACTTTTTGAATGGTTATGGTATAAATTTCTTGTAATATGTTCGGTTTTACCTTGTGAAATAGATGACAATCTCAAAAATAAAATTCTATGTGAAAAATTTAATAAACGGAAACTGAAATGATTATTCAAAGAAATTGAAAGAAGAAGAAGAAAGCATAAATAATTTATAATGAATATTATAAGATAATATTGAATATTAATTCTTAAAAGTAATAAAATGGATAAAAGGAAACACAAATTTCATTTTTCTTTATATAATATTTATTTTCATTCTAAACAAAATGAATTTGGGCTGATTTACAAAATAGTATTTGTGGATGAAACATCTGTATATATAAAAAGGGACGTTTGAATGTATATATGTATGTTCCTTATACAAATCTTCAGTTTTATTCCGTTCTTGATGAAATTGGGCACATTTGACCTTCAAAGCAAGAGGAAGAGCACTGTCTACATGAGATTTCGAAAAAAATATTTTATATAAAATTCATTTGTTAACACATTAACTGGTGTTGCACTACATAATTAACTAAATTAACTTCTTTTAGGGAGGGGGGTAACGAACTATAGATTGTGCTTTTCATGAAGCGCGATATCTCCATAATGACCTACCTAAAATCTTCCCAGGCTCCATCGGAATTACCATGAAAAATTTCATCAAGATTGGTCTAGCCATTTTGAAATGCATAGCGAACAGATAGGCCCATGTGTGTTTCTTTCTTATATAAATCTTTGCAAATTTGATCTTCGAAGCAAGAAGAAGGTTACTGTCTACATGAGATTTCGAAAAAATAATATTTATCGATATTAATTCATGGATTTAAATTCAAATTATGGACCAAAAATACATTCCTCCTGAAGAATAATGCAAGGAGGTAAAGTTCGTGCAACAATAGACTGCTCTGTTTGTTTCAACAATAGTGATAGCAACACAGAATTCTAAAAATGATATGGCATTAAATACAAAAATTGGAGAAAATATACCAAATTCAGCCAATCCAATCTTTATGTATAAAAATTCAGGTTCAGGGTGCGTCTGTAAATGTTCTAAAAACTCTTGAACCACTTATCCGATTGAGCTCATATTCGCACTCATATGTTCGTTAGGTTCAGAGTAAGGTTTATATGTCTCCAAAGGGAGGGAGTGGGGGTAAATATATCTAGGTTTATGTTTGTTTGTTTCCTCAAGAGATGGCGCAAGGGATACGACATTAAAATTTCATCAAACAAACAGACCAATCAACGCCGGACATATCACCTAGTAGTTATGTATGTAAGACATGTTCATTAAGACATGTAAATGAATCTCAAGACTGATCATTTTGTAAACTTCATTAACAAAAATATTTTGAGGACACACGACTTACATACATAAATCGAGGACCACCCTCTTATAAAATATAATATTCTTCAGGCTTTCTAATTTCCTGACCATAATTTAAAGTTTCGCGTAATGGTCGCAAGCTGTAAGGGTCTTCCTCCTCTGAGAATCAGTCAGAAGGCGTGGGAAATTTTAACAATACATATAATTCCTGTTCTTTGTGCTTTTCTTAGAATTGGTAGTTGTTAGAATGTAACATTTTCTTGAAAAGCTTTAAAAATGAGCAGTAATGGAAATAATGGAGAGTTAGCAGACTATTGAGAAACAGTGGAAAGGCGGTAGAGAAAGCAGCCCCTTCACTCGGTGCTGTATCGATTTTTCCAGCACACTGCTTCAACTAAACAAGTGGTGAGTGACCCTGTGCCTGTCGATGCAAATGTGTCAACAGAAGAAACTGCGACTGCCAGATCACACCAAGTGATGAATGCACAAGTTTTGCTTCAAGACCTCGAGAGCAGAGTGTGAATTGCAACAGTTTACCAATTAGAAAAATTGATGGAAAAATTCCGCGAACTGGATTCGAACCAGGAACCTCGACTGTTATGGTCGACGCCTCTATCAATTGGGCTATCACAGACACTTGAACAGCCACGTTTTCACTAAGTGTCTTAAAAACAACCAAGTTGTCAAGAAGGAAAGCCCAATGGGAGATGGGCACCCGGTTCACAGATCGTGAATTTTTCCTATCCAGACCATCAGAAAGTTTGATGAACAAACAATAAGAAATAAAGAAATTAAACTGGAGCAAACACCAAACATCAGGTGCCCATCTCCCATTGGGCTTTCCTTCTTGACAACTTGGTTGTCTTTAAGACACTTAGTGAAAACATGGCTGTTCAAGTGTCTGTGATAGCCCAATTGATAGAGGCATCGACCATAACAGTCGAGGTTCCTGGTTCGAATCCAGTTCGCGGAATTTTTCCATCACGTTTTCTAATTGGTAAACTGTTGCAATTCACACTCTGCTCTCGAGGTTTTGAAGCAAAACTGGTGCATTCACCACTTGGTGTGATCTGGCAGTCGCAGTTTCTTCTATTCACACATTTGCATCGATGGCTACAGGGTCCCTCACCACTCGTTTAGTTGAAGCAGTGTGCTGGAAAAATCGATACAGCACCGAGTGAAGGGGCTGCCTTCTCTACCGCCTTTCCACTGTTTCTCAATAGTCTGCTAACTCTCTATTATTTCCATCACTGCTCATTTTTAAAGCTTTTCAAGAAAATGTTACATTCTACCAATTCTAAGAAAAGCACAAAGAACAGGAATTATATGTATTGTTAAATTTTCCGACGCCTTCTCACTGATTCTCAGAGGAGGAAGACCCTTCCAGCTGTATGATGACGACCATTACGCGAAACTTTAAATTATGGTCAGGAAATTAGAAAGCCCAAAGAATATTATATTTTATAAGAGGGTGGTCCTCGATTTATGCATGTAAGTCGTGTGTCCTCAAAATATATTTGTTAATGAAATTTACAAAATGATCAGTCTTGAGATTCATTTACATGTCTTAATGAACATGTCTTACATACATAACTATTTCATTGGTTGAATCTGGTATATTTTCTCCAATTTTTGTATTTAATGCCATATCATTTTTAGAATTCTGTGTTGCTATCACTACTGTTGAAACAAACAGAGCAGTCCATTGTTGCACAAACTTTAACTTGCATTGTTCGTCAGGAGATATATATTTTTCGTCCATAATTTGAATTTAAATCCATGAATTATTATCGATAAATATTATTTTTTCAAAATTTCATGTAGACAGTGATCTAATTGAAGATCAAATTTCCAAATTTCATCAAGTTTGGAATTAAACACACATGGACCTATCCGTTCGCTATGCATCTCAAAATGGCTACACCAGTCTTGATGAAATTTTTCATGGTAATTCCGATTGACCCTGGGAAGGTTTTAGGTAGGTTATGGTGGCGATATTACGCTACATAGATAGCACACTCTACAACTCGTTACCCCCCCCCCCTTCCTAAAAGAGGTTAATATGGTTAATTATGTAGTGCCACACAAGTTAATGTGCTAAGTATACAATGCAACACCAGTTAATGTGTTAACAAATTTTCAATCCCCCTTTAGGGGTTGGTTTTCCTTATTCTTGTGTTTTTAAACCACCCCTGTATTAGAGGAAACAAAACAAAACAAAAAAATTATTCAAATCGGTCAAGCCGTTTTTGAGTTTTAGCGAGACTAACGAACAGCAATTCATTTTTATATACTATATAGATTTCAGCGTCTGTACCAAGATAGATTTCCGGAAGGACGTCACGAAACTTTAAAGTGCTATAACTTTTTAACGGAGCCTCAGACGAACAACGCGACTAGTCTTTTTTTGCTCAGAATTTCACCCTCTACCTGCCTTTTCATTTTGGCACGACCTTTTAGAATCACCCTGTATATAGATTTTATGACAATCATCTGATTGAAATGATTTGATGCATTTGATTTTATTAAGTAGCGGAAGAATGGAGCTACTTATTGTTTTCACAATGTCCGTTTGTCTGTCCGTCCGTCCGTCCCCTTTATATATTCCGCATCTTTGGAGACAGAAGGTTGAAATTTGGAATGTAACTTACTATGGGCATGTGCACCTTCACTATTTAGTTTGGTTTTGATTGGCCCACTGGGGTTGGAGTTTCGGGGGCGGAAATTAGAGGGGACCAAAAGGTTTACGCGTATTTATGCATATAAAGGAATAAAATTTGGTATGCAGATTCCTTTAAGCAAGATCAACATTACTTTAAAGTTTGGGCCAAATTGTCCCAATAGGGTCGGAGTTGTTGGGGTGGCAGTCACTTGGTCTTTAGAACTATGGCAACATATGGCATGTGATATATCATTCGATCGGAAATGATGAGAAACGAAAGAAGATAGAGCTCTTTTTCATTTTCTAAATGCTATATTCGAGAAAATAGATTTTTTGATTAAAAAACGGGGGGGGGGGGTTAAAAAGTGCAGATAAAAGGGTAAAAATAGATGACCTCAGCGCTTCCACTACTTTCCTATACCTTCCTTGGGAGGATTAATTTCTTGTTACATCTTACTTCACATTTGGAATACTTGGTATATCGCAAGAGGTACCTGCGAGCAACTAGATGGTTGCTCCAGAAATGAAAACTTATTCCACGCTTTAAAGGTTACTTCGAAATGAAAACGCCATTGGTTGTTCAGAATCTTACAACTGCTGAATATTTCCTGTTTTAAAAAAAAAGAACCCCCGCTTTTTCTTGAATATTTCAATGTTCTACAGCAATCCCTAACATGTGATTTTGTTAATTGGCGAATACAGATGTGTTTTCTAAAAACTAATTTTGTAACTATAGAAAATGTTGTACATTCTTAATGAGCTAAGAGGATAATGAATGATCACATACTACTCATCGGAATAAGAGTTTAAAGCTAATTGTGTTAGCAAATTCTCAGCTAGGATTTATAGTCCTGGGAAATTTACTACTGCCTCGCTGTAACGTGTAAATGCAGAGCAATAATAGCTAACGCAGTGGAATTAATTAAGCACGTAAACAGGGGTAAGGTAAAATAATAAAGTTTAATAAAGTTAAGTAAAATGTCACAAAAACATGAATAACTGTCAAAGACCAGTAAATAAGAATATTACTCATATCCTTACATAACTAGGCAATATGAATCAGGCGTAAATTTGCAAACCTTATCAAAACAAGTAATCAAAAATAAAGCAATAACAAATGTCAAATACCAGTAATTAAAGTAAGAAACAAATCCTTACATAACTAGGTATAATGAAATAGACGTAACTTGCAAATCTTATCAAAAGAAGTAATCATAAATAAAGCAGTAATACCAAAAAAAAAAACACTTCCACCGGCTTGGCCGGAAAGTTACATTGAAACACAGTATACACTTCGTAACACAACCGTAAACTAAAAATCTCCTTCCCTTTAAAACAATTATCGGAAGGATATAACGGAAATAATTATAGCTACTGTTTTCTACAAATTCTTACAATATAGATAAAGGCAAATCAAGCACCAGATAATCGTAGATACAAAGCTCACTAATCAATAAATGGTTCACTCAAAGCATTCGATTAAGCCACAATTAGCAAATAGGGTGGCCTCTCTCAAAGCGACATATAAAAGTAAAATGGATTACATAATAAGATTCAAGACATAAGGCTGGGAGAAAACTGACCAAAGAATCAATTAGTATACAAAGTCTTACAATTCCAGCCGGTCACAGTAAAAAGTCTAATAGTCTTATCAGGGGAATAATGTAAGTCCGTATCACAGCCTTACTCAAACAAGTTTTCAAACGTAAGTGTCCACGCTCGGAATAATAAAGTACACAGGCTATTCCGAGCTTTAAAGTAGAAAAAGTCTTAACGGGGTAACCAATGTAAAATTTCAATACACTCAATAAACCGCCTTGGCGGGAAATAACTGTAAATAAAAAGGGTAAATTAAAACTACGCAAACCAGCCCCTGTCTCTCATCTTTTTACCACAGTAGGTATCACACCCATTCAACAACTCTACTTTATAAACCTTGCAATCTTTATATACAAGATACTCAACAATTACATTTTAATCTCCCTCCCTCAACCCTTATTTACGATCAATAGCGCGCCTCCTTACAACACTCGACACTCAGCCTCCTTGCAAATAGCTCGTATAAAGCATAATTACGAACTCAAAAGCATCTCTGTCTCAGGTAATAGACTCTGGTCTTCTATACCACCAGATCTCCGAATGTCCCCGAATATTGTAACCTTTAAAAATCGTATTAAGAATTATTTCTTAACACACACGCCTATATAACTTTTCCTTTCTCCTTCCCGCCTCACCCCCTCAATATAATTTATATTACATTATAATTTATTACACCACTGTTATACAATGTCTCTTGTTCCCCATCCAGGGACCTACCCCGTCGGCCTACGGCCATACTGGCCCTGGATGGACGATTGTAATGTTTTTATTAATAAATAAATAAATAAATAAATAAATAAATAAATAAATAAATAAATAGGTTACACTATCAGAACAACAAAGAAACGGGCTAAAAACGCCCTCCCTTGAATTAAGCACAAACACTATAGAGCACTTTCAACACACGGACATGCGTAAAGTTCCGTAAAGACCTTTATGCTTTCCTTTCCACATAGGCAAAGCCATATTGCGAGGTTAGGTAAGCGATAAACCCTCCAGGGAAATGCCCTCGCACCGTCGCACGCCCGTCGAACTCCCGACGGAAGAAATCACTCATTACGGGCGAAATTGCTCGGGGGTCACAATTAATTAAAGCAAGAGTACTCACAAAATAAGCACCAGGCACGGTGAGCGTTCTTCCCGGAGACTTCCACTCGAAACTTTCACTCCGCCTCGTGCAAGCTGAATTACTGCTCGCGCAGGAACTTCTGTGAGTTGAAAACGCCGCCTTCAGAGCTTCACCGCCGAACTCGACTCTCGTCGGCGTCTCAATCCTTCGCTCCGGCGTTCCGTTGCCTCCGCTCGGCTGTTGCTCCTCACGTCCCTGTTTGGTGGAAGCGACGACGAAGAGCCCTTTTGCGTTGGAGACGAGATTACTCCTTCGGACTCCTGTCCATTCCGTCGTCCGGGTCACTCTCCTCTTTCCACTCAAATTCTCCCGCCAAGAAAACTTCGAGCCTCCGTCTCGAAACCTCCTTGCGTCCTAATTGGCTCTGGCGTGTTGGTTGGTATGACGACACTGCCTGCCCCGCTCCTCCCCCGCCTTAGAACGGGCGAATATGCGAGAGCGGTAAAAGCAGTCAGTGTCGCCGGGAATCGAACCTGGTTTCGATTTCCGTGACACTCGCTCTTTACAGAATGCACATGATATTAAAATGTATAATACAAAAGTAAATTATCATTGGAAAAGGAATATAAATACATGACAATAAATGCATACGTCAGCGTTGCATATTCTCTAATTCACTGTATTCACTAGAAATGCTGTAGCCTACCTCTTTCG
>JAHWFO010056006.1:1361644-1374086 GCA_023313115.1 Rhysida immarginata
TTAAAGCCACAAATTATTTAGGAATTGCAACATATTTAGGTTTTTCTTTTTCAGAATGTCTTTAATTATAAACTATTTTCTAACTAGCCCAATTTTGGTAGTTATTTCTAGAGTCGCTTCATATAAGCTCCTATATGAAGATTATAGTTTAGGAACTCACGTGACTAAAGTGACCTCTTTAGAAAATAGTCCCTTTACCTGTCACTCCTATGTCACATGACTCAGACTTTTTTGCCTTTATGCTGTTTTTCTTTTCCCTTATTTCTTCAAAAAACGTCAAAAAAAGTGATTTTATTATTTTTATTTTTTA
The DNA here is from genome assembly GCA_023313115.1 of Rhysida immarginata. Taxonomy (NCBI): domain Eukaryota; kingdom Metazoa; phylum Arthropoda; class Chilopoda; order Scolopendromorpha; family Scolopendridae; genus Rhysida; species Rhysida immarginata. The sequence goes on from JAHWFO010056006.1 coordinate 1,361,955, forward strand.
TTTTTGAAATGGAAATTGAAAAGCTTCATCCATTATCCCACCGAACACGAAAGCAGACCTTCACTTTATTCCTATGTCAGAAAAACGAGTATTATGAGAGGAACAAAAAAAAAAAAATCGATATTCTCAGAGAAAATCGACATTTTCATATCGTCTTTCGTACTGTATCGATATATCGTAAGTCGATAACTTGCGAATCGAGCCCAAAATGATTTCGTTTATGTTAGCCTGGCGATCAAAATACGTCGTTACGTTCATCCTTTAGAGCGCATTTTAAAAATTTTAATTATATTTTTTTAATTTGGATTTAAATTTGTTGTGCCTTTAGAAAAAAGATATGCCAGAGGTAATTCTCTAAAGTAATGTTCCCAACATGGGTGCACCCATCTTGGTAAGATGGAAGTCTTAGGCCACGAAGGAAAAAGAAATTTATGTTGCCACATAAATGGAAATCCATAATAAGAAATACAGAAATATATATGACAATATATTTTCGTCTCCTTTTCACTTTCCTTCATTTTGTATAATAAGAGTGGCGAAGATTGGAATTCTTGAAATCAATCTAGACTTTCTTTAAAAGACTGTTTAAAGATAAAAAAATTTTAAATTTAGTAAACACTTGTATTTGATTAATTTAATTAAATACACATTAATGTAATGAAATAGAACAAAACTTTGAAAATTAACTTCAATTTTACGTTTTTATGACGCAATTATGTTGTAAGCGTCAAAAAATGCTCTTTTACTTTTACTTGACATGTTTGTTAGAGTAGATCAAAATTTTCAAGTGGTTTTTAATCCATTTCTTCAACACCTAGAGCTTTGAAATTAGGTGTAGTAGCTAATTTTCGATGATAATGCAATATTTGATAGCTTTGGAATTTAGAAAATAGTTTATTATTAAAAACATTCTGAATATGTTGCAATTCCTAAATAATTTGTGGCTTTAATTTATTTCCCTTCAAATTATAAGTTATACGCATATTTGAAATTTTTTTTTGAATTAATAAAAAAATAAAAAAAGGTATCAGACATAAACCATTTTACTTAAAGATTACAGTATAATTAAATTAAATTCAAAAACACATTTTGATCCAGAATGCATTATAATTTAGAGAAACAAATGTTTCGACTTCAACGATATGATACTGAGAAACACCAGGGAAAAAGTAACGTTTGTTTCCCATACCGGGAATCGAACCCGGGCCTCCTGGGTGAAAGCCAGGTATCCTAGCCACTAGACCATATGGGACCACAAATTACTAAAATGGGACTAGAATATTAAAAAAAAAGAAAAGTTTTCATAGTCCTCATCAGTTAAGTTAAACCTCAACCTTGAAGCTAAAATGGGAGGCAAGAATAATCCTAGACCTTCAAGGTCGAGGTTTAACTTATATCATGAGCACTAGGCCACACTTTTACATTAAAAAATGCACTTAAAAGTAAAAAAATATGGCGGAATGGTACATTCGCACAGGGCTACCACGGATTCAAAAAATAATTTTTTTTTTCTGTTGGGGGGGGGGGGGCCCCCCCCCCCTTCAAATCTTTTTTACTCCAAAATGACTCTTCGCAGCCAAACAGTTTCTTTTCAAAAAAAGGTTCGTCTCAATGAGAGGAGGCCGTTCATGTCATTTTTTTTATTTCTTTAAAAAGGCATAGCCCTTTTCCATGAAAAATACGTCTATGCATAGTATTTGGATCCCTCTAAGTTCGAATTAATGTTAAAAAAAAATTGCCGGGGGGCGCGGGATGATAAATAACTCCAAAATTGGTCGTCAGAGCCAAACACATCATTAAAAAAAATAAAAATAAAATAAAAATTGCCTTTCTGAGAGGAGTCCGAACATATCGAGTTTATTCAATTTGTTTTGCTGGTTTGATTTTTATAAGGTTTAATAAAGGTTTGAATGACCCCCTTTCCCCTCAACAGAAAATAAAAAAATATTTTTTGAATCCGTGGTAGCCCTGTGTGCGAATGCACCATTCCGCCAAACCAATTTATTTTGTCATATTTTTTTCATAAAGTAAATGTGTGGGCCTTAAAAACATTTTTTTTATATATTCTATTCCCATTTTATTCACTTGCAATCCCATGTGGTCTAGTGGCTAGGATATCTGGCTTTCATTCACGATGCCCGGTTTCGATTCCCGGTATGAAAAGCAAACGTTTTCTTTTTTTCACCGGTGTTTCTCATTATCATCGCGTTGAAGTCGAAACATTTGTTTCTTTAAATTATAGCGCGTTCTGGATGCTTTTTTGAATTTTTAATTATACAGTAATCAATGTCTTTAAGAAAAAGTTTTATGACTGATACCTTTTTTTTATTAATTCAAAATTTTTTTTCAAATATGCGTATAACTTATAATTTGAAGCCACAAACTATTTAGGAATTGCAACTTATTCAGGTTCAATTTTTTTATCCAGGACTTTCCCAAACCCGACAAGTGTAAACTGTACTTTTACGCTGATGATGCGGCCATCTTAACCTTTGTCCGTATTCCTGTCCATGTCATCTCTCGCTTGCAGAAAGCGCTGCATCTCTACGAAAAATGGTTCAACAGATGGAGGCTAAAGTTAAATGTGGGCAAATGCAAGGCTATGTTCTTCACAAACAAACGCAGAAACCCCCCCAGGTTTGCTTACCCTGTACGGAAATAAGCTCGACTGGGTCAAAGAGTATAAATATCTTGGTGTGGTGATCGATTCCAGGTTCACCTAGAATCAACATGTTTCCTACGCGCTGAATAAGGCAAAGAGGGCCAAATTCACGCTGATCGCGTTGCTTGGTCGTAACAGTGCTCTTGACATTGATAACAAGCTGCTCATCTACAAAATGATCATCCGCACGATCTTGCTTCATGGTATGCCAGCTTGGGCTTCTGTGTGCAAAACAAGGTGGAAGGAGCTGCAGACATTCCAAAATATTACTCTGAGAGCAATTGTGAAACTTGATCGTAGAATAGCCAACAATAATGTCGTTCATGAGGATCTAGGGATGACGCATATTGGCAAGATTGTACAGGATACGATAACGACTATGCTCCCGAAGATGCTTAATCACAGGAACGAGTTGGTGTCTGAAATTCACAACCCAAATGACTACAGGAAACGCTTAAAACATCGTTTGCCCAGCCATGTCCTGGAAGTTAACTTCGACGATGTCAGGAATGTTATCTTCCCCGATTTTTGGATTGCCTAGTTCGCCTCTGGCTCCTCCCCCCCCCCCCCTTTCTATGACAATCTTCAATCAACCTTTTTATCCCCAGAATGAGGGAATACTCTTCAATCATCTTGAGGAGGACCTTCGGGGTTTTTTCAGGCTTCTCACCTATCTCAGTGTAATTCCCCTGGTCTATATATGTGACGAGTGAGTTTGGGAGCTCTGCTTCAGTACCACTCGCATTGTTTCTTCCACTCCACTGCTCGATTGTCGATTGTCAGGTTTTCCTTTAGCCCGCTTTTCGGCATGTCTTTAATTTTTTAATTTTTATTAAAAAAAATTAATAAATTCCTATAAAAAAAATTCATATCTTTAAAAAGGCTTACCCTATTGACATAAAAAATACGCTAAGTTACAATTTCAGGTATCTTCTCTGTATATATATGTTTTTATTTGGTTCTGCTATTTGCCATTTAGCTGCACAAAATTGGTCATATATATATACATATACATGAGTACAAACGGAAATTTTTTTTCAAATTTTCGAATCATGAGTTTTTAAGTCAATTTCAACCCCCCCCCCCCCCAGGAGAGGGGGGGGGGGGAAACAAACACATAATAGTGGGCCAATAAAATTAAAAAAAAAAAAGGGTAAAAGTGTGGTGGTGCGTTTAGTACTAAATTTTAAAATAAACTGAAAATGCTACATAATAAAATAAACGCGACCGATTTCTTTTGTCGTCGTAACACCAAGTCGTAACTATTAATTATAGTTTTGTTTTCATTTATTTCTTCGGCGTCTTCCATGTGCTGAGCTTTTCAGCAGACACTCTACAGTATATGCTTCAGGCATTAATTTTACTGATAATTTTATTTTCTAAAACATAATGGCCTTAGAAACTATACAAAACGCCGCAAGAAGAAAAATATGCTCTTACAAATTTTTAATAATCTATTGACAAACTTTTAGTACTTTATTCTTAATATATTTTCGGCAATTGTTTAATATTACAGTTTTAAATTTGTATTGGAAATTTTTATTATTTTATTCTTAAAATTAAATCTGCAAAGTTTTAAAATTAAATCAGCAAATTTTTTAATATTTTATTTTTAAAATTAAATTGGCAAGATATTAAAAATAAAAAACTTCCATTAAAATATTATAAATAAATATGAAAATATTATCAATACAATTAATGAAATGCAAATTTTTAAAAGTTAAAAAAAAATAAAAAAAAAGTTAGGATTAAAATACAACAGGTTAGCGAAGTAAATTGAAATAAACATTAATAAAATATACATATATTGGTCGATCACTCACTAAGAGTGGTGGTGACTCGTGTATTCATTTTCCCAACTTCAATTTTTTTTCTTCTTAAAAAAACAAGATTCGAGGTATTTGTTGAAATTTTGAAGAAAATAAAATTTTGTGCGGCTAACTCCTCCGAAACGGTAAAAAACTGAACGAAATGAAATTTATAAACTGTTAGAAAGTACCTTAAATTGTGCTTTGACATATTTTTATGACAATTGATACTAACGTCCTTTTAGAGATATTAATTTTTTCTAAAAATGAAGATAGCATTCATATCAGCGAAGCAAAAGTCGATAAATTTGTCATGTACGGACTCCTCCCTCAAAGACGAATATTTTTTGTAAATAAATTGTTTGCCTCTAATGAGCCAATGTTAAAGTTTTTATAACCCCCCCCCCCCCCATCGCAGTTTTATTTTCTTTACAAGATAAAATAGGAGGCCTGTGCGAATGTACCATTCCACCATTTATTTTTTGTTTGTTTTTATTAAAAATATAGTCACAAAGGAAACAAAGGCATAGCATCAAAAATAAATATAATTGACTGATTGATTTATTAATACCAAAGAAAGGTAGCTCGGTGCCACACAGAAATTTCCAATAAGGCACTGAGAACGGTGGACAAATGCGTCGTCTCTCATTGAAAATTTTAATGTTTTTCTTTTTTATTTCAGAACTGTTATTACTGAATCATTGTTAAATTTACTAAGTAACGAATATTTTGTTATACAGATTTTTTGGTGTGGCTTTTTATAATATATGAAAACCCAGAATCCAGACCTCATTGACCTCAAGCATGCCCATTCCTAGTATATAAAATCAAGGATATAATAAATTCAAAATATTTTATTTCCTAAATAGTATTCTTCTCTTATACAGATTTTATAATTCAAACTAAACAACAATATCCTCTTTTATATTTAAATCAGTTTATTGTATTTACTTTGTTTCATTTTCGATTCAACTTTGCATTAGTGACTACTATGCATTTATTCCACCCAATATACCCATCACTAGATGGATATAAAAACTTTTCTAATTTTTGTTTTCATTTTGTGGGCTGTTCCCAGATACAGTGCAATACTGGGCCAACCCGTGATAGGTCAAGAGCAAGCTCCCATAAACCCATCTGTAATGCAAAAATCAGTTCAATATCAATTATGCCTACCATATAGATAAGCTATCAGATATTAAGCTGATAAGAACAGATACTACACTCTATCTTAGCCATAGGCCGAGAAGCGATACCGACAACGGTCACCACGGGACCCACGTTTCAGCCGTGCATTAACCTGATTGGGCTCCTTTAAAAAATTATTTGAATTTATTAATTAATAGTTCAAAATTTTAGAATAAACCTAAATCTATATAAATTGCTTATGAATTTTAAACATTAATGCTTTTTCTTATTAACACATTCTCTTTTTAAATTTTATATTTTACTTTAATCGGAGTGTGTAGTCATAATCAGAGAGCATCAAAGGAGAGAGTTTTGCGCACCTAATCTCTAGTGTGTAAATTGCTGTGCTAGAGGCTCCCATATCTTTCAAGCTGATTAAATAAAAAGAAAAATAAATTAAAATAAAAAAATGATAGTGATTTTATTAATAAGTTGTTATTTTTACATCACTTTTGACATTAAAAACAATATTTTGCACTCTATACTGAATTGTAAAATTCATTAACTTTGTTTTACAAAACTTTACAGCAAATTTTTCAAATGAATATGCAAACTCCTTTTAATGAAGATAAAAAGGACAGAAATAAAATTAAATTTTTAAGCACACATTTTCACCTTAAAAAATGCACTAAAAAGTAAAAAAATACATTTAAAAAAAGGTAAAAGCGCAGTGGCGCGTTAATTTTATTATGAAGTATCTTTGTTTTAAAATTTAATATTAAACGCGTCTCCGTTATAAAAAAATTATATTTGTTACTTTTTAGTGCATTTTTTAAAGTGAAAGTTCTTAAAAAGTTTTCATTTTATTTTATTCTTTTTAGAGTTTATTTAAAATAAAATGCTTTTATATGATAACTACAGAACCAAAAATATCTTGGAAATCTGAAAAGTGGTCCATCTTCTGCGGGCTACGTCTCTATCTCGGAAAAGCGTTCACTCCAATCAAGGCTTTTTCTATACAAGAAAAAGCCTTGCTCCAATACACTAAAATCAAAACGTGGTTCTCGTAGCCGACGAGAAAGACAGGCTATGCCCAACACCCCCTGTAATAAAGCCTTGACACCAAGTTCTCAACGTCATACTCACGTGACCAGAAGAGGATTGACTTGGCAAATGGCGCCATATACAAATCATCGTAATTATTAATTATATTTTGTTTATTATACAGGGCGTGCCAAAAGAAGCGGGACGGTCGAATATTTCGCGAAATTTACATCGGATCGAAAAACTGAAAAACACGTGTTCAATATTTTTCAAAATCTATCGAATGACACCAAACACGACCCCCGGGGGTGGAGCAGGGGGGCAACTTTGAAATCTTAAATGGAAACCCCCATTTTTTATTGCAGATTCAGATTCTACGTGTAAAACTGTATTCAGTACCATAAAAATTTCCACCCCCACCCACCCCCCGGGGGTATAATTAAGAGGAAATCAATTTTTTCAATGAAAATATTTAAAACAATTAATATAATTAACATACTCAATACAGTATTTTAATGCAATATTGTAACATTGTTTAATTCTTGATGGATGGTTTTGTTATCATGGAAAATAAGATTTGTGAAAAAAAATCTAACAATGATAGTACGTATTTTCATTTTACAAAATGCAAATATGATCGTTTAAATTAACATAATAAAATCCTTCAAATTACTCTTTCTTATTCTTTCCGCTTGTAAACAAATTCTTTTCTTTATTAATAAATACGTAAACAAAAAGTGGACTATTTTTGTTGTGATTTTTTGTGCTTCATCCATTTGGTAGGTACTTTTTAAATGACACATTAGTTCAACTGTTTAAGTTGATTCAAGCAGATGAACCTTCATCTGTAAAGAAAAAATTGACTTGAAAAAGTGTTTTTTCTTTCAGAATGGCTCATCTTAATGTACAAGAAAGAATATCATTACTGGGGTGATAGGAAAAGGTCATACTCGGAAGCAAGGGATATTTTCAATGATACTTTTCGAATTGGAATGGATCCTATCTCCAAATCGACTGTGGAGAGAACGGTTAGAAGATTTGAAGCTACAGGCTCTGTGAAAGATCGAGCTAAATTAGGAAGACCAAAGTCAGCAACAAACGAAGAAGAAGCGTTGAATGTTTTATTATCATTTACGGAAAATCCTCACAGTAGTCTTCGTAGAACTGCCCAAGCTCAAGAAATTGGTACATCTTCAGTCCGCAGGATTTTGAAAAGTAATAAATTGCATCCTTGCAAAATGACACTTGTTGTTCATAAGATAAATGAAGATGATCCCGACTGACGTTTAGAATTTTGTGAGGACATGATGCTTAGAATAGATCAAGATCCAGACTTTCTTTACAACATTGTATTCTCAGATGAAGCAACATTTCAATTGAATGGTACTTGTAATCGGCATAATTGCAGGTATTGGGCAGACGAGAATCCTCATTGGATGCGAGAGAGCAAAACCCAATATCCACAGAAATTAAACGTTTGGGCTGGAATAATAAATAATCATTTGATTGGGCCATTCTTTATCGATGGTAATCTTACTGCTCAAAGGTATGAAAACATGCTTCGAAATGAAATAATTCCAGCAATAAGGGAGATTGCTGGCGATAACTTTGGAGCACGGAACGTTCGTAAGTATTTAGAGGAACATTTTCCTGATCGTTGGATTGGACGAAGAGGTCCGATCGAATGGCCTGCCAGGTCACCAGATTTAACTCCACTTGATTTTTTCTTGTGGGATTATTTAAAAAATCGGGTTTACGAAACGAAACCTCAAAATTTAGATGAATTGCGCCAGAGAATAATTGATGTAGCTGCCCAAATACCTGCAGAATACTTAAACAATTCCATCGAATCTATTTACCATCGATTAGCTTACTGCCAGGAAGTAAACAGTGCAGAATTTGAGCATTTACTGCAATAAAGTTATTGGCGCCAATTGTGAGAGGCAAGGGAACTCATCTGAAACAAGCACCCCGATAAGTGAGAGGCAAGGGGACTCACTAAAAACAAGCACCCCGAAGGGAATAAAAAACTACTACGTCCACGTCGTTGTTCCTGGGTTGTGCTAAACGTAGTTTTTTACTAAAGTCAGATACAAAATCAACGAAAGACGTTAACCTCATATTAGCTGTAGAAATACTTTCACTTGCGAGAAAGAATTAAATTTGCAATTAGAGTGCCATCAATCGGTCGACTGTCATACTGTATCATTAGATAGCCTTTTCAAAAATACTAATTTTGTGTTCCGAAGCGTATGTCCCTAGAAATTTGACCGTTTGCAGACTTCTGATCTGTATTTGTTTTTCTGCGATTACAGCGCCATCTATCGCGAATCAAAAAAACATTTCAGCTAAAACTTGTTCACTTTTTCACGTAGAATCCGAATCTGCAATAAAAAATGGGGGTTTCCATTTAAGATTTCAAAGTTGCCCCCCGCTCCACCCCCGGGGAATTGAAAAATATTGAACACGTGTTTTTCAGTTTTTCGATCCGATGTAAATTTCGCGAAATATTCGACCGTCCCGCTTCTTTTGGCAGACCCTGTAGTAACTCAAATTCTGATAAAAATTTCTGTTAATTTTAGAATTCTTTAAAAATTATATCATTTTTAATTGTTACAAATGCCAATTTCCATTTTTATTCTTTAGCTGAAGTTAAATAATAATGCTAAAATTAAATAAATTGCTATTTTTTTTATTCATTAAACTTTGTGAATTCTTATTTACAAAAATCAATATAATATTTCCATGATTTCTATTTAAAAATCGAGCTCGTGTATTTATTCCATTACATGAGCTGCCGACGACAATCCTCTTCTAATGACGTCAGAAAGTTGGTGTCAAGGCTTCGTTTTAGGGGGATTTGCTATGCCTGGGTACTCAAAAGCAATGACGTACATTAAAGATAGACTCCGAATCCTATTGTTAATAGCGGCAAAAAATGAAGCAAATTGAACCATGATAGTTCTGGGCAGGAGTGAGCCGTGGAGTAATTAGCTGTCTGGCTGCTTTGTTTTTGAAGATTTTGGGCCTGAGGAATAATTAATTCAAAACCATTCCTCAAAATTAAACTGCGTACAACTGTACAAACAGACAAGAAAAAGGATCAGGAATCATTTTCCACAAAAATAAATCTAAAATACGTAACTAAAATGAAAATACGTAACTGAAAGACAATCGAAACGAAATTGAAATTGAAACCATGATCGAAAAATTGTTTATAAAATACTTCAAATACAAAGTAAACGAAAAGATAAACTTATCACTCCGTTATCGGCGTGTGAAAGAATTATTAATCAGCTACTCTTGTGTTTAGCCATGTGTTTTGCATCATCTTCACTCACTTTCGGCCATGACAGTTCTGGGCATGGAGCTTCCCAATTTGCTTCAAGTTACAACAATAGGATTCGGAGTCTATCTTTAATATACGTCATTGCTCAAAAGCATAGTCTCCATCTTTGATTTTAACAATTAGGGTTTTTTCGCTTGTTGAAAACAATGAAGGTTGGATTGTTGCTCAGACTACTGTGATCAGGTGATTTCTGAGTACCCAGGCATGTCTTTTTCGTCGGCTGCGGGTGGTTCTCGGGTGGTGCTATTACAGAAGTAAGTTGTTTTTTTTTTTGTTTTTTTTTTTTTTAATTCATAGTAATCCAATACGTTCATCCAGAGCCTGTATGGCCCGAGGCCGACGAGTTGGGTCTCTGGATGGACCTGGATTAACGACTGCTGTATGATGGTCACAGCAGCCGGGGGGGGGGGTGTTGAAGATCCTAAGTTACTGATGAGCCACCCATCCAGTGATTAGCCGTGCCTGATGTTGCTTAACTTCACTGAAGTTGTGTTTCAGTGAAAGCCCACCAGGCCACGGACTCCCCCGAAGTTCAATGTCAGAATCCTAGTGCTCCAACAATACATTACTGATGTCATGTTCAGGTCTGGTAGTTTCTAGAAGGCCGTGCCCCTGATCATATTAGACCGGCCGACAATCAACCTTCATTATTTCTAACAAACGAAAAAATACTGATTTCCACTCTGCACGATCCTTCTGGAAAAATAAAAGGGTTAACTTTATCAAGAGACGCTTTTTTCCCAAACAGGGCCCTAATATGGCGCTCAATACCGGATGTTCGGCGTTCTAATACCTCTACTTCAGGGGAGGCCGTAGCCTGGTGGGCTTTCACTGAACACAACTTCTGTGAAGTTAAGCTACATCAGGTACGGCTAGTCACTGGATGGGTGACCATCAGTGATAGACAATCTTTACCCCCCCCCCCCCCGGCTGCTGCGACCATCATACAGGGGTTGTGAATCCAGGTCCATCCAGGGACCCAACTCGTCGGCCTCTGGCCATACAGGCCCTGGATAGACGTATTGGATCCCAATTCATAAAAAAAAATCCGAGATGGAAACAATGAAGATTACATTGTTACTCGGACTAATATGGTCAGGTGACTTTTCCGCGCTGGGGCAACGCCTCTTAAAGATAAGGCCTGAGCGCGAAAACGTCATACATTGTTACGTTGTAATGTCCCTTTGCAAGCCGACGTTACAAGGTGACGACCCCTCCCTCTTTGCCCCCTTCCTTGAGAAAATTTATGTTTGAAGGCACTTTCCTTTCCGTCGATTCTTCACTGAAGAACGTCATTCAGGGATTACCCAACACCACCTAGACAGAAGGACTGCTCATAGAAATTTCATACTTTGTTAGATCACACGAAAGCGGCTATTGTTAATCGTATTTCTTCCTATAAGAAGCCCTAAATTTAGCCGTTTGATGATGATGTAACAATGTATACAATTTCAGTGCGCAGGCCTTCTGTCTAAGTGGTGTTGGATTACCCCGGCAAGAATTGGAAAATTAAAGAGCTTCTCAAGAAGAAAACAATGGTTGAGCAACAATATACGCGGCAACAAAGTTCATAACGATAAGCAAAAATAAAATGGAATAGGATAAGATGAGATAATTAACGGTTGGATCGACATGAGTCGGACGCGAGACGAAAGCGCTCGATTAGGAGACTTCTTTAAAGTCGGAGGCCACGGTGAAGGGCTCGGCCGAAGTGATTATTAATCGGAGTTGAGCATTTTTCTATGTGAGAAATCAAATTCGCATAACGCAATAATAAAGGTAGACTTTTCTCGAAAGCCCCTATGAGCCTAAAGAATTCTGATGTGAACACAAAACGGCACTGGTTGAAGCCACGCGAACGATTTCGAATGAGTCCTGCACCCTAAAGTGAAATCTGAAGAATGTCGGCGACCCAAAAGAAATTAGAACGCCGAACATCCGGTATTGAGCGCCATATTAGAGCCCTGTTAACCCTTTTATTTTTCCAGAAGGATCGTGCAGAGTCGAAATCAGTGGACGTACGCCATGCGCCGGGCCGCCTTGGGCATCGTGAGATAAAAGATGTTTGCCGCACTGGAGATAAAAGAGAAAATTGTGGACCCACGAAGGTGTAATGGTTTTGAAACAAAGTTTGTAGCACA